>CAUOFW020001380.1:600000-1025734 GCA_963454935.2 Ilex paraguariensis
ATAATCCACCATAGCGTCTCCAATGACTCAAACATACCCATGGACATACCACTCAAACGAGCCATCCCAAACAAGTTGAGGAAATTGAAGAAATTCAAATAGGATTTTAGAAATTTAGGAGAAAATTGGAATTCTAGGGTTTGTGTAGGGTACTTGGAATTTTTGGCTAAAACCTCTAAATTCAAGCTTTAATTAAGAGAAAGTAAGAAAATTGAACTTTGGGGAAAGTAATTTGAAGGTTAGAAGAGAGTAGGAGAAGAGGAGAGGGTTTGGGAGCAATAGATGGATTGGAAATGTGAAGGTTTTTTCAAAATTTTTGACTTAAAACCCTCGTTTTTAGGTTTCTGGGCAAAACCTTCTGGAAGGTCGATAGAAACCTTCCGGAAGGTTTTTCTTACTGCCTAGGTTAAAAATTCCAGTAGGCAAAACCTTATGGAAGGTTGATCAAAACCTTCCGGAAAGTTTTGCTTACTAGACAAAACCAATCATTTGTTCAAAAATTCTCATCCAATCCAAATCTCCTCAACTCCAAAAACATTTCAACACATTTTATCAGACATCTAACCTAACAAAAACTTAAACCACGACTTTGAACCACATGATTTAAGACATTTTCTAAGACATCATGCCCAAAGTCAATTCCAAAATTGCAACATGATTTAAGATTTTGATCTTTTCAAGGCACAAATCATGGAATTCTAATTTAAACTACCAAAATGAATACCCAAAATGCAAAGCATGAGTTCAAATAACAAGGGCATTCCTAAATCTAAACAAATAACAAAAGTTGAGCCATATTCCCCCATCCTTTAATTAAAGAGCTACCTAACACGCTGATCGAATGATCGAACCAAGCAAACTTGAGCAAACACTATGGCTTTAAATACTAGTCTAAAGTATGCACCTACACATTGCCTTTCAAACTCATGTGTGCAATGAACAAGTAATTTAATCATTTACACAATGAAATCCACATTCTCTTTGGCTATCAAAACTAAGCTTCGATGCAACCTCACCAAGGGTGTCTCTCAACAATGAATCACACATATTCTATCCTGGCATGCACTCCATGTGTATATGTGAGATGGAATCTTGTGCTAAAAATGAAATATGCTCACATATAATCAAAAATTGAAGTTTATGCATGAAAGTGAAACAACCTTGACATAATCTCATGAAAGGAATGCTAGGGCACTAGGTAGCAAACCAACTTCTCTTTCCCTTTAAAAGTGTGCATCTCCCATGCTTCTCTAGATCAATTAGGACTTCAAGGGTTATAATGGGGCCTTTTGGGGTGATATTGAGGCAAATGAAATGAAGGATATAGGAAAACAAAGAGGGTTGTTCCGAGTGAATGACTTTTATTTCAAATACATCTCCCTTTTTATGGGATTTTCATTCTTTACACCATCACCACACTCTTTGTTTCTTTTCTTTCTTCTCCTTAACATTTTCCTTTTCTTTTGATCATTCTTTTCTTCTTTTCACCCTTTGTCTTCCTTTTTTTGGATTTTCATTCTTTTTCCATTGAACTACTTGAGTTTCACATCTTTTATCCCTTTGTTTGCATTTTCACACAATACCTCTTTCTCTTTTTGCGATCATTCTTATTCAGATCTAGGAACAACCAAGGTATGGTAGATATTTATTATTTCTCTGGCTTGGTCTATTGTGTGGCATAGAAATGATTTTCAATAAAGGCTCAATCACGGCACTAGGGATAATATTTTCTCAACAAGAAGGCAAAGGCTTGAAATATTCAAAAATGGCCTAAAATCACCTCTAGATAAGCATGGGGGAGAATTATGCATTTCAAGAGGAGTCAATCACTACACAAATGCATCTAACCGAAACAAGAATAATGAGACTATTGAAAAAATTTGAAATTTAAGAATTGTTCCTTGAGTAAATGTAAGTCCCCTCCAACAAGAAATTGCACTAAAGCTCTCATGGTTCTGACTTATCTCTACTATTCATGTCAAGCCCTAAAATGTGAACTCAACCCATAAATTTTCAAAATAACAAGTTCAAGGTAACAGTTAAAAGCAAACCCATATGTGATACTCAAGTATAGGATGAGTCTCTATAGTGTGCTCATGTATTCAGGGTTCAAGGCAAAAATCAACATATCACCCAACTCATAAACTCTTAATAAGGGAATACAAATCAACATTAAGATATTTTCACAAAAATTTCAAAATTTTCACATCATTTGCACTATGGACATATTATCAACAAAAAATTTCCACAAATATTGGTGTATCATACAAATGGTGCACCTCATCCCCCAACTTGTTCCATGCATTATTTTCAATGCAATAAAAAAAATATGATATGCAATGAAAGATTGTAAAATGATGAGTAGGGCTAGAGAACACGTCGCAATTGAGCTTTTGCCAAAAAACACCAATACCTGCAACTAAGAAACAACATTATACACGAATTTAAAGTGAGTAAGCATAAACAACTAAAAGAAGTGAAAAAGTAACTGTACACTAAAACGATACGAAAAATCAATCATCAAACAAGTCCGGGTTAACTGGATCCGTCAAATCCTCCTCTATTCCTTGTCCTTCAAAACCCTCAAAAAATGGCTTAAGTCTTTGGCCATTGACCTTGAATGTTTGGCCATTCTCGGGTTTTGTGACTTTCACAGCTCCATTAGGGTAGGCCACCTTAACAAGATACGGGCCATCCCAATGGGATCGGAGTTTGCCTTGGAAAATCGAGAGACGAGAGTTGTATAAGAGAAATTTTTGCCCGGGCTCGAACGACTTCCATACAATGGACTTTTCATGAAAGATCTTAGCCCGCTCTTTTGAAGTTTTTGAGCTCTTGTACGCATCTCTTCGAATCTATTCCAATTCATTTAGTTCTAGCTTTGTATGCTCTCTTGCCATCCTCAAATTGAAGTTCAAAGTCTTTATTGCCCAATAGGCCTTGTGTTCTTTCTCAACTGGCAAATGACAAGCATTTCCATAGACTAGCCAATAGGAAGACATGTCTAAACCAGTCTTATAGGTAGTGTGGTAAGCCCATAGGGCATCAATCAGTCTACATGACCAATCTTTCCTATTGGGGTTCACCATTTTCTCTAAGATATTATTAATCTCCCTATTGGCCAACTCGGCTTGGCCATTGGTTTGTGGGTGGTATGCGGAGGATACCATATTTATGCATCAAAGACACAATTGGCCTATTGCAGAAATGTGATCCATCATCGCTTATCACTGCCTGAGACATCCCAAACCTTGAAAAGATGTTCTCTTTCAGGAATTTGACCACGACCCGGTGGTCATTAGTCTTGGTTGGGATGGCCTCCACCCATTTGGACACGTAGTCCACTGCCAGTAGAATGTATAGATAGCCAAACGACATAGGGAAGGAACCCATGAAGTCGATGCCCCAACAATCAAATATTTCTATAACAATTATAGGGGAGAGGGGCATTATGTTCCTTGGGGTCACACTACCCAAACATTGACATCTATCATATTCCTTACAAAATGAAATACAGTCCTTTATCAGAGAGGGCCAGTAAAAACCTGATTGTAAGATTTTTTCCAAAGTTTTCTTCGCAGAGAAGTGGCTACTGCATGCCTCTAAATGGAAAAATGCAAGGACATTCTGTTGTTCACTTTTCGGTATGCATCTCTGCATGACTTGGTCAGGGTAGTACTTGAATAGGTACGTGTTGTCAAAGTAGAAGTACTTCACATTTTCCATAAATCTTCTTCGATCTTCTGGGCTCCATTGTGGTGGTATTTTTCTTGTTGCAAGATAGTTACATATGTTAGAATACCATGGACAAATAGAATGAATTGAAAATAATAGCTTATTAGGGAAGAAATCTGGGATAGAAATGTGCTCGTCAGCCTCTTGCACCACCAGTCGAGATAAATGATCCGCCACCATGTTCTCCATTCCCTTCTTGTCTTTGATTGTCAAATTGAACTCTTGGATTAGGAAGATCCACCTGATAAGTCTCGGTTTGGCATCTTGCTTAGACAACAAATACTTCAAAGTAGAGCGATCAGTATAGACTACTATAGGTGAACCAATGATGTAAGAACATAATTTATCTAATGTAAATACTACTGCTAGCAATTCCTTTTTTGTGGTGGTATTGTTCATTTGAGCTTCATCAAGGGTTTTGCTAGCATAGTATATTACATATGGCCTTTTATCCGCCCTTTGACTGAGCATTGAGCCGACCACATAATTACTCGCGTCACACATAAGCTCAAAAGGTAAATCCCACTTGGGTGTTTGCATAATTAGAGGTGTGGTAAGCTTGCTTTTGAGTTTTGTAAAAGATGCCTCACAATTATCTGACCACTCGAATGGGACATCCTTAGACAATAAATTGGTCACAGGTCGAGCCAATGAACTAAAATTTTTAATGAAGCGATGATAAAAACCAACATGACCCAGAAACGACCAGACATCCTTGATGACTCTCGGCGTAGGGAGGTTGGAGATGACCTCCACCTTTGATTTGTCAACTTTGATACCCTTTTCTGAAACTATATGGTCGAGAATAATTCCCTCCATCACCATGAAGTAACACTATTTCCAGTTGAGGACTAAGTTCTTTTCCTCACATCTCTCTAAAACTTTCTCAAAATTTTCCAGACATCCTTCAAATGAATCTCCAAACACTGAAAATTTATCCATAAAAACCTCCATTATCCTCTCCACCATATCACTGAAGATTCCCATCATGCAATGTTGAAAGGTTCCTAGGGTATTACATAGCTCGAAAGGAAAGCGACGGTAGACAAAAGTACCATAGGGACAAGTGAAGGTGGTCTTCTCTTGATCTTCCAATGCAATCTCGATTTGATTGTAGCCGAAGTACCCATCCAAGAAGCAATAGAATAGATGCCCCACTACTTGTTCCAACACTTGGTCGAGGAACGACAATAGGAAGTGGTCTTTCCTTGTGCATAAGTTGAGCTTGCGGTAGTCAATGCACACTCTCCATCTGGTGATCACCCTTGTTGGAATAATCTCATTATCCTCATTTGCCACCACCGTGACTCCCGACTTCTTGGGGACTACTTGCGTGGGACTAACCCATTTACCATCGGCAATTGGAAAGATGATTCACATGTCAAGTAGCTTTAACACCTTGTCCCTCACCACGTCCTTCATAGTTGGGTTCAACCTTCTTTGTGGTTGTCGAGACGATTTGGAGTCCTCTTCAAGATAAATACGATGTGTGCAAATGAGGGGGCTTATCCCTTTGATGTCGGTAATTGTCCAACCAATTGCCACTTTATGCCTTCTCAACACTTCTAAGAGATCTTCTTCTTTCTTTGCATTTAAGGTTGAGGTAATCACCACCAGAAAGGTCTTGTCCTCCCCAAGATATGCATACTTTAGATGGGATGGTAGTGGTTTTAATTCTAAATTGGTTTCGACCTTTTTCAAACTCTCTAATTCCTCTTGCTCATCAACTTCTTCTAAATCAACATTCTCCTCTTCTTCCAACTTTAGCATGCCTAAAAGTTCCAAGTGTTCTTCCGCCAAGGTGTCAATCTTATTGACTTCATACGCCTCTTCATCGTCCCCCGGTTGCTTGGACAAGTTGAACATGTTGAGATCCATAGTCATGTTCCAAAATGCTAGCTACATAAGATTGTTCCTGCAATTAGTCACTGCATTAGATGTGGCAAGAAATGGTCTACCAAATATTACAGGGATTTGGGAGCTAATATTTGAAATCGAGTGAGTGTCAAGCACAATAAAATAAACAGGAAAAGTTAAATTTATCAACTTGCACTAAAACATCCTCATTTACTCCCCTTGGTGTTCGGACACTACGGTCCACCAATTGAAGCATGATTGGAGTAGGCTTTAATTCCTCGAGCTGAAGTTATTGGTACACCGAGTATGGAAGGAGTTTCACACTAGCTCCCAAATTAAGGAGAGCTTGCTCCACTCGAAAATTCCCGATTGTTATGGCAATGGTGGGGTAGGCAGTGTCTTTAAACTTAGGAGGAGTGTTTGTCCTCAAAATTGAGCTCACTTGCTCGGTGAGGAATGCTTTCTTATGGACATTAAGCCTCCTCTTCACCGTACATAAGTCTTTCAAATGGAATGTTTATTTTCACTTGCTTTAACATTTTAATGATGTTAGAATAATTAACCACCTTGATAGGTGGCTTCAAGTGATTGGGAAAAGGAGCAGGAATGGGGGAAACAAACACACTATTATCAACCAATTTTTCTTTCTCACCTACCTCATCACTTACCTTACCCCCCTCGGTGTCACCCTTGGTCACTTTTTCTTTTGGTAATGTTGCCTTGGGTGAGACCTTTGGTATAATGGTTTTATCAATTTGTTTACCACTATGAAGGGTGGTAATCACTTTGAGTTGCTCATAAATCTCTCTTAAGGGCTCCGATGACTCGACGACATGTTGACCTCTAGGGTTGAGTGGGGAACTTCCCCTTATCTTGTTGTGATGCCCCCATGGAATTAGTTAACTTTGTGAGTTAGATTTGAATGTCATTAAAAGCTACGACATTTTGATTGTTGATGGTAGTTTGACTTTGAATGAAAGCATGAACCATATCCTCCAAATTTTTCTTGTGGGAAGGTTAATAGGTGGGAGGATTAGATGGTCCTTGAGAAAAAAATTATGGAGGTGGACTTGGTGAAAAATTTTTTGGTGTTAGGTTTGATGAATACCCTTGTGAATTGGTCCGGGGGTATCTAGAGCTAGATACTTGACCTTGGGATTGAAATTGATTTTGCCTAAGGGACATTGGAGGTGTGTATGCATTTGAACCATGAGGAGTGGGGTTATCATTTCTCCAACTAAAGTTTGGGTGATTGCTCCAACTCAAATTGTACGTATTTGAGTGAGGGGAGAATGATTGCTTCATTTGATTGAATGCATGGACTTGCTCATAATACACTTCCTTAAGTGCTAGAATGTTGGGGCACTCTGTTATGGAATGCTGCACACTCTCACAAATCGAGCAAGTCTCCTCGGTCTTTGAAACATTAGACACCTCGTGTCTCCTATTAACCTCAAGCCTCTCAACTTTCCAGACAACTTAGAAATTTTGAAAGCAAGTCTTCCCGGTCTCTTAATTCATACATCCCAACCCCATAAGCTTGACCTTCTCCAATGAGGAGAAGACCTTGGTACATCAGTGGGATCCATAATGTCCCATGATTGTGCATTCTGTGCCAATGTATCAAAGTATTCTAAGACCTCATCGGGGTCTTTGTTCAAAAAATCCCCATTGCACATCATGTCGATGAACTGTTTATGGCCCGGTGTGATTCCTTCATAAAAGAAACTCACCAATTGCCATGGTTCAAAGATATGGTGTGGAATGGATTGTTGCAATTCCTTGTACCGATCCCAACATTAGTAGAATTGCTCATTGGATTTTTCTGAAAAGTTTTGAATTTGGTTTTTTAAAGTAGTGATTTTAGGCACCGAAAAAAGTTTGTTTAAAAACTTAGAGAGCATTTGATTCCAAGATGTAATGGATCGGGGATTCAAGGAACTAAGCCATGTTTTTGCCTTATCTCTTAGGGAAAGAGGGATCAATTTTTTCATAGCTATGTCTTCCATACCAAGATTGGTGAGGAAGGTTGCAACTATTTCCTCAAAATTCATTGTGTGCAAATAGGGGTTCTCCTTTTACATTTTGTGGAACGTGGGAAGTAGTTGCAACATCCCCGACTTAACAAGGAAGAGATGAGCTTGGACCGGAAGGAGGATACATGAGGGTGTGGTGTTTCATGTGGGTTGAAGGTAATCCCTTATTGACCTCGTGGAGGCTCAATGTGGATGTTGTTCCCTTCATTCACGGGAGGGGGAAATTGCATTCGTGGACTAGGCATTCTAGGTTCTTGTCCTTTATTATGCCTTTTTAGGACTAATTGTACTTTGATGGAGTTCAAGTGAGGATATTTCAGGTTCTAAAGTGAACAAGGGCTCGAGGGCAACAAAAGTCACACTTGAATGTTGCACCAGCACATTCGGGAATGAAATTGGAGAGGCTTGAAACAAAGCAAGAATGTTTGAATGCCAACTATTGTCCAAATTTGATATTGACAATTTACGTGCAAGTATACATGATCAACAAGTAATAAAGTGATAAGTAGAGTCTCGTTCCCAGGGAGAAATATTGCTAATAACTTCCAAGTACTAACTTTATATCAATTCGACTTTATTTAAACAGTTGGAATTAAACTATGAATTCACTAACTAAAAACGAAACCTAAATTTAATAATCAAGGGTTGAATTTACCGGATAAAAGAAGTTAAGATTACAACTTCCCCTAATGCTGCGTATAAACCTTTCTAACTCTCTTTCTTGTTAATTGATCAAAATAAGTTATTAACTGAGAACTCAAAGTATTTATCAAACCTCTACTGATTGTTAGATAAAATTATATCTCCCAATTAAATTACTATATTCTTATGCAAAATAATTTGGAATAGATTCATTAAGTTCAAAGTCTCATGAAAGTTACACACGGTATATAGGTATATTCCTATCCTATACACAAACCCAACAATTCAATCATATGAAGAATTAACCAGACGCATGTCATCATATTCAAATCTAAACCTAGAATTCATCTTCCAATTTCATCTAGGTTATCACATTAATTTTTGGCCACACAATCATATATTAAGCACAAAATATGATAAACAACTCATATATGATCAATAGAACTAGAAACAAGAGTAGATCAATTTAACTAGATATTAGGTTCCGTTGCAATCTTAATAAAGATTTTGTTCATAATGTAATTGAAAACATCATTCTAAAATTAAAAAACATCTTAGAAAAACAAGAAGTAAAGGTAAGAGAAAAGAATGAAAACTTAGTTGCAATCTTCACTTTGTCACTAGCCTTCGATTCCGATTTTCTTCATGTCGATTCATTCGATCTTTGTCTTCAATTTTCTATCAATCCTTGGTCTTTTTCCAGTTTAAGCAGCCCCTAAAATCAGAATATCACTTCCCAACTCAAACCCTAGCTTATATGCATCATTAGGGTTCAATTTTAGGTCAAAACAAGTCATAATTCACGTCCAAAGTCAACACAAGCGCTGGTTGGACAAAATGTTGGTGCAGGGGCACACCCCCCTTTTTGGTCTAAAAATGCCCTTTAGCTTCCTCTTCCAAAAATCCAAGCTTTAGGCTCCAAATTGACCTTGTTTTCTCCCAAATGATCATGATTCCTTCTAAACTATCATCCCTACGAAATAACATCAAAACACACAAAATAAATAAAAAAGAACATAAAATAATTGAAAACTTGCAATTTCATCAAAACAAAAATACTCAATTTGTAGGTATAAAACTCACTCATCACCAACTCACGTTCAAACGTCCATTTGAACTATGACAAAACCAGCCTGCTGAGACATAGTGTGTTGCAGCCAAGAATCAGGACCCTGAGGTATTTGAGTACCACATTCAAACGCCAACTAACATTCGAACGTCCACTTGATTTGATTGAAGGCCAGATTGATGAGACATGGCGTGTTGTAGCAAACAAAGGAGTACTCTACTTGAGTACCTCGTTCGAACGACATTCATCGCTCGAACGTCCCTTGGAATCATTTGAAGAACTAACTTCTACATAGAGTGTGAAAATAAACTTCACAGAATTCCACTTGAGTGGAAAAGGTTAGGCCCCATCTGGTGTTCGAATGCTTATAAAGTAAGACCAGAAGACACGTTCAAACGTCAGAAAACGTTCGAAAGCCCCTAAATCAAAACAGAAGACAACGTTCGAATGTCGATTCACGTTCGAACGTCCTCCTACAAGATTGTTGGTTTTCATGGGCGGCATGCACTACTCACTCATCCTTTCTTATCTTCTTTTTTCAACCCCTCCCCTTCCTTGCCTATAAATACTCCCATGTTGGGAGCTCGAAGGGGAATTCTTCCTCTTGTAGAGTAAAGGGGTTCAATTTTTCTCTTGTGGAGTAGGAATCCTTTTCTCTTGTAAAGTAGAGTAGAGAGCTAGTTCTTGTACATTTCTTGTTTATGTTTTCATTTTGTATTTGTATCAACCATGATAGAGGCTTAGAATCCCCTTGTAGTTGAAGTCTTTTATTTACTTGTACAAAGTCTTTACATTCATGTTGTGACAACCATGATGGAGGCTTAGACTCCCATTGTAGTTGTACTTGCTTTTATTTACAAGTATCAAGAGAGATAGCTCATCTTTTGGTTATGGTGGAAATCCTCCAAAAGTAGCTAGCTTTCTTCTACTTTCATTTGTTAGCTTCTTTTACTTCCATTGCTTGAGCATCTTCTCTCTTAGAGGAGTGAAACTCTTCCACTTTTCTAGAGCTTTACCAAAGCCGTGAAGGGTAGAACTTGATTAACTCATTCTTCGTTGAAGACCGGCTCTATGGATAGTATAGTTTCCCTTGTAACTCCTCTACTTTGAGGGATGAGCATCACTCATTTTTCTACCTTTACCAAAGCCATGAAGAGTGAGTAGTTCCTCATTCACTCTTTTAGTAAGAGGTGATGAATATTTATTGATTATCTGGAAGTTATACTTGTGCATTTCCTTTATACTTTAATGCTTTATCTACTTGTTTATTAAATAATTGAATGCATCTAGTAAAGTTAAGGTACTTTGCATAACCATCGGTTCTTTTTATGACACAGATGACTCTTGCATAGAAATACCCGTTGGTTTAAGGCAAGTACCCTGACTAGATCTTCATGACAACCTTTCAATTTTCACCATTATTGTGCTTTATTAAAGAATGGAACATTAATACCATGGTTGGATGCCTTGTAGAAACACTTGCTTGTTTGTAGACGGGTTGAGTCTCGGCACAGACAATTCTTGTAAACTTCTAGAAAGGCATCAGAACCATGTGCTTAATTCGCATTGTCCATCTTTATCTTCTGATTAACTTGCTATTGACCTGGGAGTTAATTAAGTTATAAAGCATAAGTATAATAAACTGGATGATTAACTACATGTTCTGATCCTCGAACTAAAGGGTGGTTGCTAATTTTGCTAATTTATCTTATATATTGTCTAGAAAAAGATCCATTGGAAAGAATCTTATATTCTGTCCAGAAAATCCCACAACTTCAAAACCTCAAGACTTCCAGTTACTTGGTCTCTATCACTAATTACTTCTAAACACTAATCATAGCTCTCTATGGATTCGACTCCAGACTTAACCGGATTATTACTACAGCATGATCGCCTGCACTTTGGTGTACACATTTCAGATCAAGCTAGTCCTCCCCCACCCTGTTGCATGTTTGGATTAACACCTACATTATCAAAATTATCACCCGCATCCTCGGGTGGGTCTTGTTCAATGTTCATATTGGGGCCCAAGGGTTGTCTAACTAATTGGTTTTGTTCGTCCCATCCCTATATATAACAAACTATCTACAAATGAAATTGCAAACAAACAAAAGTATGTACAAGGATCAACGTACCTCAGCCCATGATGATCACCACGGGACTTACCTCCGTTGTCCGAAAATCACCTTCTCAATTCAACGCTTACTTTCCCCGAAAAAGGCGCCAAAAATGCTTGATGGTTTCTGTTGTATTTCCTAGTCTCTGGACATAACCATCAATTGTGTATGGCTTATAGGGATGGGGGAGTGTCACTCTCCCTCGGAATTATGCAAGAAATAGGAAAAAATGGAATAATGGTGGTGGAATGATGGAAGTGTGTGTGTGAAAAAAAGTGCTCCCCAAGCGCAAGGAGTCTTTTAAGTGTCGTGCTTTACTTGGAAAAGTATTCCAAAGTCGTCTCCTCAGGGAAGGAGGTGAATCGTGTTGAAGGTGATTTTGATAAAAGGGTAAAGTGTAAGAATTTTTTGTTGTTTGATGTTTGGTTTGTGATTGTGTTGTGATGAAAATGAAATGGGAAACAAGGGTTGGCTAATCCAAAGGGTTCACTCCAATGGGAATGCCAAGTCAATTCGAAACCTTCCTTCAATAGAGCCTAGATGTACGATTTTTGTGGGAAACGAGGGATTAGATGGAAGTGAGGATCCAAGCATAACCCGTGACAAGTCTACAGGATATCAAAGACTCACAATTCCATCTACACTCAACCTAGAGGAGGAAAGAAAATGAGTTGAAATGACATACCCAATAGGAGGTCTCCCTTGGATTAGCCAACTAAAAAGCTTAGCTACTCATACTTAAAGTAAAGACAACAATGTAATGAGAAGAAATTATAACTAAATGAAGATTGGAGCCAAGTTAGTGCAAGAAAACATAGACTACAGGAAAGTGCATTTAATAACCATCACAGAGCTTGAAAATGAAGAACTTGAGAATATTAATGGTGAAAGCTAAATTGAAAGATTAAACTAGAAAGGAACTTGCAGTGAATAGCAGTGAAGACATTAAATGAAGCTTACAAAGTTCTTCCAAGAGATTCAAAGACAATGTGTGGAAGAAAATGCAAAAATATTAACTTCTCTCTCTCTAGCACTATTCATCTTCTACCTTGGACTCTCTTTCTCTCTCTATTACAATGTATATACATAATGGTGAATAATGGTGTATATCATTTGCCAAAAATGTTCATGGAGCCATCCCCTAGCTGTGTGATGTGACCCCCATCAATAGGGACTGAAAGAGATGGGTTGGTGCAGGTAGGACATTCCTTTTGGCCATGCTTCTTCTCTCTCCTCCTCATTAATGCCAAGATCTTCCAAAGACAAGTAGAGGTGAGGGGAGGCCTGTGGATGTGTAAGGGATGTCAGGGGATTAGTTGGAGAAGTGTAGGTGGGGCCCCCAAGTTGTAGAGTTGAGTTGCAGATTGTTTAGGCAATCTGGGCAAAACCTTCCAGAAGGTCGACAGAAACCTTCCAGAAGGTTTGTGTAGGAACAGTTAAATGAAGAAACTAGTAAGCAAAACCTTTCGGAAGGTTTTAGTAGTGAATAGGAAGTTCAAGGTAAAACCTTCCAGAAGGTTTTCAACCATTTTGCAATTTCCTTGGTTTCTTCACCCTCCAATCCTTCCTTGAAGCTACCCTCTCATCTTCATTAACTTCAACCACTTCATTGAGGACTTAACTTAAATCATTTACATCCTTTTACCTGGATTTACAAAAAAACTCCATCAAAACCAAGATTAAACGCATTTCTCCCCAATTTCATGACATGAGTAAGTATAAAAGGCATATTAGCACACAATATGTGTCATGTTCTGTGCTAATCACACGTCATTCAACTGCCCGAACCAAGCACACATGAGCAACACCATGACTTTAAATGCTAGTTTTGAGTATACTCCTACACATTCATTTTCAAATTCCTGTGTGTGTGCAATGGACATGTAATTTAAGCATTTACACAATGGAATTCTCATTCACTTTGCCTATCCAAATTAAGCTTCGATGCAACCTCACCAACGGTGTCTCTCAATAATGAATCACACTCTAGTTATACTGGCACGCACTTCATGTGTATATATGAGGTAGAATCTTGTGGACAAAATGAAATATGCTCACATATAATCCAAAAATGTAGTTCATGCATGAAAATGAAACAACCTTGGAATAATCGCATGAAAGGAATGCTAGGGCACTATATAGCAAACCAACTTCTCTTTTTCTTTAAAAGTATGCATCACCCATGCTTCTCTAGATCATTCAGGACTTCAAAGGTTGTAATGAGGCCTTGGGGTGATATCTAGGTAAATAATCGAAGGACAGAGGCCAACAAAGAGGGTTGTTCCGAGTGATTGACTTTTGTTTCAAAACATGTCCCTTTTCATGGGCATACATTTAAAGTAAAAAAGGAGTTGGTTTGCTATATAGTTGTAACACCCCGAATTTTATTTTATATATGTATATAGATATATAGTAAATAATTGTGGTAAAAAAAAAATGGATATATGTAGTGATGTGTGTTTGAATTTGGTAGATTGAAAAAGTAGAGATTTAAAATGTTAGTGAAAATAATAGTTGAAATTTAGTTTAATAAGTGAAAATATGAAATTTTAGGTCCTAGAACTTGTATTAAATGGGTTTGGTGTAGAAATATGTGTTGGATAGGTTTGGGATGGATTTGGTTGGCTTAGTAATGGATTGGAAATGAAAAAGGGACGAAGACAGGCTGTGAACAGTGCACATGAACAATGCACTGCTACAACTTCAAGCTTGATTTAGACCTTGATGCAGTCAATATCTCTCAAAACTCAAAACATGAAAGTTTTAGAGTTCTTGCGTACCATTCCATAGCATCTTGAATCATCTCAATCGGAGCTTGGATGAGAGAGTTATGCTCAGATAACGAAACTATGTCGAAATATTCCAATTAGCTTCATTTTGCATTTAATGTCTCCATTTGCATCCTAAATCAAAATATAAGAATAATGAGTACTTTTAGGCTTCAAATAAGTATAAAAGGCTTTAAGAAACACCCTTTATCACCTTTTATTTGCAAACATTGTAAAACTTCATTAATAGCCGATTCGGATGGGTAAAATAGAAACTTTAGTGTTCGGGGTGTACATTGACTTGAATTTTGAGATAAATCATAAAAATAAATTTTTTTGGTTAAAATAACTTTAAAAATAAATCCAAAACTTTGACAAACCTTAGGGTAGTCATATGAATCAAATTGGAGATTCTTAGTGGCAAAACCATAAATTTGGAGAAACCCAAAACAGCCTGTGAACAGTGTTTTTCGGGACTGCTATGTTTTAAACTCATTTTCATCTCATTTGCTCTCATTTCCTTCACTCCCCTCACACCCCCACACCTCTTGAAACCCTAGAAAGCATTAGAGAAGAAGAAAGGAAGGGAAAAACAAAAGATTCAAGGGTGATTCAAGATCAAATATTCTTGTTCTTCACACCAAAGCTAATGATTCAAGGTAGGGGTTTTCTCTCATTCACTTACGTTGAGGCTAGGGTATTTATATATGTATGTTTTGACTATCAATGGTATATATATGCTATGGAATCATCCTTTCTTAGGCTTTTTGCAAGGATTACATGTTTTGAACAAAGTAGGGTTTAATACCTATGAAATCTCCTTTCTAGTTTTAAATCCCTAATTTTTGGAGAGTGATGTATTTCCTTCCTATATGCTTTCTTTATTATGGATTTCGAAACCTTGGTGCTTTGTGTTGGGTAGAAAATGATGTTATTGTGATCTCATATATTTTCTTAGTTGGTTGTGGAATTGTTATATGATATATTTTAGAGATTTTAGATAGATGCTTGTAAATTGAGATAAATGTTGGAATTGTATGCTTGGTTGGGTTGTTTGTGATGCACATGAGTGAGAGGTTCCTTGTAAGGATGTTCACCCCTTCTCAAGAGGTTCCCGGTAAGGATGCTTGGGAAATAATGTAGTGATTGGTGAGAGGTTCCATGTAAGGATGCTCATCCATTTTCAAGAGATTTCCGGTAAGGATGCTTGAGAATCAAAGGCGATACTAAAGGGGAGTGGAGGTTACCACAAAGTATGCCACCTACCGAAAGAATTGTTAGAAATTGGTTATGGCAATTAATGGTTATTATTTGTATGTGTTGCTCGTTTATTCATTTAAGTAATATTTTTAAATAAACTTGAGATCCTTTTTAAATGTCACTGCTTTATTTCAAATTATGTATCTATGTTATGTTAAAATTGAGACTGACTGTTTTAAATGTTTTTCTAAACCTTGTATGAGTTTGAGAGAATTTTTCTACAGAGCTTCGTGCTCACCCCCTATCGCTAACATTTTTCAGATTATCCGCTTGAGGAGGAGGACGTAAGGGTCGAGAAGCCCGCTACTTGGGAGACTCCACTGGACGGGAGCGTCGATCCCAAAGTGGATGCATAGAACGACCTCCTTTCCTTTTGTACTAGACTAGGACATTCTTTTGGAACATAGTGTAGTCTAGCTTCTTTTGTTTATTTCGCTGCGCTTTTTTAATTAATTTTTAAGATGTAATAGCCATGACTTGGGCTTATTCTTTTGGATAATGTTGTAAATATTCGTGGATGAAAAATGAAGTCTTGTTTCTTAAGGGATTATATTAGTGCTCTCATGATATGAATGGTTTTAAAATGTAATGCCGTCCAGGGTGTGTTTTGGGGCGTTACAAATTTGGTATCAGAGTTTAGGCTTTAGGTCTTATATGAGAGCTGTAGGCTATGGAATCACCTCTAGAGCTTTAGGATTAGGGTGAATCAAATCCTTGAGTAAAATTTTATACACGTTCTATGCCTTAGCTTAACCTAATATTTAGGATGTCCTGTACATCCATGAACGAAGTTGTGAATTGATGTGCAGGATGAACGGTGAACAAGGACGGGGACGCAGACGTGGGCATGGCCGTGGAGGTCAAGCAAATCCACTACCACCACCACCTCTGGATGCCATGCAAGGCATTTACCAATGCTTGAGGGAGCTCACCACTTTGGTACAAAACCAAAATGGTAACAACAACCACAATGGTGGAGCTCATCCTCTCGTTCAAGTACCGGGCAATGGGAACGTAGACCGAAGGATGAAAGCTCTTCGAGAATTCTTAAGACAACGACCACCCAATTTCCAACGGAGCTCCAATCCTTTGGAGGCAGATAGATGGATTCGCCGAGTGAAGAAGATCTGTGACGGCATGGGAGTTACCGAGGAGTTGAAAGTTGGTTTGGCGACCTACCTGTTTGAGGGGGAGGCCGACTATTGGTGGGATGCCATAAAGAGGAGAAGGGACACCGACACACTCACTTGGGAAGAGTTCGATCAACTTTTCCAAGATAAGTACTTTCCTGAATCGGTCAGAGACCGAATGAAGGCGGATTTTCTTGCACTACGACAGGGTAGTGTGACCGTGGCTGAGTATGAGAGGCGGTTTGACAAGCTCTCCCGTTATGCTACGGGATTTATACCTAATGAGGTCGACAGGGCCAAGCGCTTCGAGCAGGGTCTGAGGTCGATCATCAGGGAGAAGTTGGTGGCTCTCAGGATCTGTGATTTTGGGGACCTGGTGGACAGAGCTGCACTGGTAGAGAGAGACATAGAGGATAGCCAGCGACGACAGGGCTTCTCGAGAGGAGGTTCGATCCAGACGGGTGCTAGCACTAGTGGGGCACAGAGACCGACACCATACCGTCGCCCAGACCAGACAGGTGGACAGTGACTTTTGATAGCCCGAGGAGAGGGAGACACTCAGACTAGAGCCGGTATTACCCCACGATCCTATTTTGCACGCGGAGGTGTGGGATATTTTCAAATGCATTGCCCAGTTTTTCCACCTCAGGGGCCTATCCAGATCGCCAGACAGGTACCAGCAGCCCAACCACCACCACCGAGGCCTACACCGCAGCGACCGATACAAGCTCAAGCCCCCAGCGGCGCCAACCAAGGGTGAGTATTTGCTTTGACTCAGCCGGAGGAGGACATTGCCAATGCCGTTGTGGAAGGTATCGTCCTTATTTATAATTCTTGGGCCCGAATATTATTTGACCCCGGTGCAACACACTCATTTGTACGCACAACATATGCACTTAATTTGGGATTGAGTTTCGTGAAGCTAGAGCATGTTATGAACATTAGCTTGCCCACGGGAGAACGGTTAGATACTAGCCAAGTTTGCAAGGGTTACGTGGTTCGCATTGGGGAGCACGAATTGATTGTGGATTTGATTGCTTTAGAGATAAAGGGGTATGATGTGATTTTCGGAATGAACTTGTTGTCCACTTTTTGGGCGGTAATGCATTGTTTTCTCAAGCGGGTTATATTTCAGTTGCCGGGAGGAGTCATTTTTAGTTTTGTGAATAACCGAGATTCTTCCCATCCATTTCCTACTACGGGTAGTAGATTCTTAAAAGCGAAATCGGGAAGTCATTTGAGTTTCTTAGCTATCTTGATGGGAGATGACAGGGATAAAATCCATACAGATGTAGTGTTAATTGTATCAGAGTTTTCAAATGTTTTTCCCGAGGAATTACCCGGATTACCGCCACATAGGAAAATTGAGTTCAAGATCGATCTCTATCCGGGAACCGAACCCATATCCATTGCTCCCTACCGGATGGCACCTTTAGAGTTGAAGGAGCTAAGAAAGTAGTTGGATCACTTGTTGGCGATTGAGTTTATCCGTCTAAGCACTTCACCTTAGGGAGCCCCTGTCCTCTTTGTGAAGAAAAAGGATGAGACTTTATGCTTCTGCATGGATTACCGGAGGTTGAATCGGGTTACTGTGAAGAATAAGTATCTGTTGCCGAGAATTGATGACTTATTTGACCAGTTGAAGGGTTCGAAGTATTACTCCAAGATTGATCTTCGCACGAGGTATCATCAGCTGCGGATTAAGGAGGATGATATTTCTCAGACTATTTTTCGTACCCGATATGGTCATTTTGAGTATACAGTGATGCCGTTCGAATTGACTAATGCCCCCGCAGCCTTCATGGATTTGATGCACACAGTCTTCCGGCCTTACCTTGATCAATTTGTCATTGTGTTTATTGATGACATTGATTTACTCACAGACTCAGGAGGAACATGCTCGTCATCTCTCTATTGTGCTACAAACATTGAGAGAACATAAGTTATATGCAAAGATGAGCAAGTGTGAGTTTTGGATGAAGAAAGTGAAGTTCCTTGGCCATGTTGTGTCCGAGCAAAGAGTAGTGGTTGATCCTGCAAAGATTGAGGCCTTGATGAAATGGGAACCACCGAAGAACGTAACGAAAGTACGGAGTTTCTTGGGGTTAGCCGACTATTATCGTAGGTTTGTGGAAGGGTTCTCCAAGCTTGTGATGCCGATGACTCGCCTTACAAAGAAGGGGGAGAAATTTTTGTGGACTTAGGCATGTGAACTAGCTTTTCGCACCTTGAAGGAGAAGTTGACGATGTCACCTATCCTCATTATTCCGAGCAGTGGGGAAGGCTATGATGTCTACACCGATGCTTCACTACGAGGCTTGGGATGCGTTCTAATGCAAGGAGAAAAGATAGTGACATATGGCTTGAGGCAACTCAAGGTGCATGAATAGAATTATCCCACACACGACTTGGAGCTGGCTACGGTGGTGTTTGCTCTTAAGTTGTGGAGATGTTATTTATACGGGGAGAAATTTCAAGTGTTCTCGGACCATAAAAGCCTCAAGTATATCTTCACACCAAAAGACTTGAATCTTCGACAGAGAAGGTGGATTGAGTACTTGGAATATTATGAGTTCACGCTTAACTACCATCCGGGGAAGACCAATGTAGTTGCCGACGCTCTTAGTAGGAAGTCTCGGGGTGAAATCAATTTTCTTGCGGTAAATAGGTGGAAAATGATTGATGCATTGGAGGAGTACGATCTATGGGTGGATGGACCGGAGTATCAACCATATATATTTAACCTTGTAGCTCAACCGACGCTTCGGCGACGGGTAGTGGAGTTACAATGCCTGGATTCGAAACTTGATTGAATTAGAGCCTGATTGGAGAATGGAGAGGCGATTGAAGGATGGTTTTGGAAGAATGGAGAGTTGAGATATGGGGAGAAGCTATGTGTTCCCGATGATTCATCCCTAAAGGAGGAGATATTGGGAGAGTGTCATCGCTCCAAGTTTGTTATCCACCCCGGTAGCACAAAGATGTTTAGGGACATGAAGCGTCAATACTGGTGGAGGGGAATGAAGCGAGATGTGGCCAAGTATGTGGCAAAATGTGCAGTGTGCCAACAGGTGAAGATTGAGCATCAAAGGCCAGGAGGAGTGCTACAGTCTTTGCCTATTCCAGAGTGGAAGTGGGATCACATCACCATGGACTTCGTGTCGGGTATACCATGGGCGTCGCGCGGGCATAATGTAGTGTGGGTCATTGTGGATAGACTCACCAAGTCCGCTCACTTTTTGGGTATGAAGACCACGGATACATTCGGGACTTTGAGCTAGCTGTATATCCGTGAGATAGTGAGGTTACACGGCGTTTCGCTCTCGATTGTGTCGGATCGTGACTCTAGGTTTGTGGCGAGATTCTAGCAAAGTCTATAACAAGCGATGGGGATGGAGTTACATTTCAGTACGGCTTTTCATCCCCAAACGGATGGCCAATCCGAAAGGGTGATACAAATTGTGGAGGATATGTTACGCGCTTGCGTGTTGGACTTCAAGGGGAGTTGGAGCGACCACTTACCGTTGGTGGAGTTTGCTTACAACAACAACTATCAAGAAAATATTGGGATGACACGTATGAAGCATTGTATGAAAGACCATGCTAATCACCGACGTGTTGGTTAGAAGCCGACGAGAGTAGTTTGTTTGGACCGGACATTGTTCGAGAAACTACAAAGAAGATTCAACTCATCTGAGAGAGACTACGGACGGCGCAAAGTAGAGAGAAGAGCTATGGGGACCACAGACGAAGACCCTTAGAATTCAAGGTGAGAGACTACGTATTTCTCAAGGTGTCACCCAAGAAAGGCGTGTTTCGATTTGGTAAGAAGGGGAAGTTAGCGCCAAGATATACCAGACCGTTTGAGGTAATCAAAGCGGTAGGCAAGGCGGCATATCAACTTTCACTACCAGCCCAGCTATTCGGAGTACATGATGTGTTCCACGTGTCCATGTTGAGAAGGTGTCACTCGGATGCAACTCCAGTCGTGAACTTGGAGGAGATTGAAATTCAAGATGGAGCAACCTACGAAGAACAACCGCTAGAAATTCTTGACGCCCAGGAAAAAGTGTTTCGCAACAAAGTTATCAGATTGGTGAAGGTTTTTTGGCAACACCATGGAGTGGAGGAAGCTACATGGGAACCGGAGCAAGAAATGCGAGAGAAGTATCCATATTTGTTCGCTACTTGAGGTAAGTTTCGAGGATGAAACTTTCTTTAAGGGGGGTGGATTGTAACACCCCGCATTTTCTTTTATATATGTATATAGATATATAGTAAATAATTGTGGTAAAAAAATGTGGATATATGTAGTGATGTGTGTTTGAATTTGGTAGATTGGAAAAATAGAGATTTAAAATGTTAGTAAAAATAATAGTTGAAATTTGGTTTTAATAAGTGAAAATATGAAATTTTAGGTCCTAGAACTTGTATTAAATAGGTTTGGTGTAGAAATATGTGTTAGAGAGGTTTGGGATGGATTTGGTTGGCCTAGGAATGGATTGGAAATGGAAAAGGGACGAAGACAGGCTGTGAACAGTGCACGTGAACAATGCACTGCTGTAACTTCAAGCTCGATTTAGACCTTGATTCAGTTACTATCTCTCAAAATTTAAAACATGAAAGTTTTAGAGCTCTTTCTTACCATTCCATAGCATCTTGAATCATCTTAATCGGAGCTTGTATGAGAGAGTTATACTCAGATAACGAAAAGATGTCAAAATAGTCCAATTAGCTTCGTTTTGCATTTAATGTCTCCATTTGCATCATAAATCAAAATATAAGAATAATGAGTACTTTTAGGCTTCAAATAAGTATAAAAGGCTTTAAGAAACACACCTTTTATTTGCAAACATCACAAAACTTCAGTAATAGTCGATTCAGATGGGTAAAATAGAAACTTTAGTGTTTCGGGTGTACGTTGACTTGGGTTTTGAGATAAATCATAAAAATAAATATTTTTAGGTTAAAATAACATTAGAAATGAATTCGGAACGTCGAAAAACTTTAGGGTAGTCATATGGATCACATTGGAGATTCTTAGTGGCAAAACCATAAATTTGGAGAAACCCAAAACAACTTTGCATAGGATGTTACTTGCTTGATTGCATCCAATAGGGGGATGTTAATCTTTACTTGCTTAAAAAACTTAAATATTTTATCATGATTGTTCAATGTTTGAGGCTTCTTGACTCTTTAAGGAAAAGGTAATGGAAGAGGACTTAAAGCTATTTTTCATTTGGTAATTTTGGTTCCTTCTTAATCATAGGTTCAGACTCAATTGGTTCATTTATTGGGATTGACTCAGCTATTGGTTCAAGAGTTTTAGCTTTAATGGTCCTGTCAACCACTTTACCGATTATCAGTGTGGTAACTACTTGGACTTGACTCAAAGAAGGTTCGAAAGACACAACATTAGCCTGGTTTTAATCTTGTGGTGGTTTAGGTTGAGATGGAGATTTTTCCTTCTCCGTTGTGCTCAGAGATTGTGTCAATTTGGCTAAATGACTCTTGATATCCTCGATTCTATGAAGTTTGAGCTTTTAAATCATTAAATGAATGGGTAGTTTGAGTATTGAGACTCATTTGACTCTGAATGAACTGGCTCATGATGTCCTCTAAACTCCTCTTATGTGGGGGTTGATAAGGCTAATATAGCTACTGGATTTGTGTTCATGATGACAGTGGACCTGGTGGTTTACCCACGGGTTGTTTATTTTTTCAACTGAAATTCAGGTGATTCTGACACCTTGGATTATAGGTGTTAGAAGAAGGGTTGGAATAAGGCATGTTGAAATTTGAAATGACATTGGTTTGTTCCATCAAGACTTCTTTGAATGCTGGAATGGTGGGACATTCCCTTGTGGGATGTCCTGACAATGCACAGATTCCACATGACTGCTTAGTGGGAGACACAACAGAAACTTCATTGGTTTTTTTCATTTCTAGGGCTTCAAGCTTTTCGGACAAGGTAGTCATTCTGGCCCTTAGGTCATCATCTTCTTTCAACACATATTTTCCTCCTTGAGATGAAGATGGCTTGGTTTCAACAATATTTGGTGAGGCCGAGTCTCACATTCGGTAATTCTCAGAAATGGTATCAAAAAAATCAAATTCCTCATAAGGACTCTTACCCATGAATTCCCCCTGAGCCATCATTTCAACAAACTGACGTAGTGTGGATGGGAGGGTATCATAGAAGAAACCAACTAAAGTCCAACTTTTAAATGCATGATGTGGGCAAGTTTGGAGAAGATCCTTAAATCTCTCCCAAGATTGATAAAAAGTTTTGCCTCCTTTTTTTATAGAAAAAATCATGATCTGAAGTCTTAATGCATTTATGCGGTGCACAATAATTTTTTTTTAAAAAAAATCAATTTGTAAAACTTGCCAACTTGGAATAGATTGAGTTTTTAAAGAATTTAGCCACTGTTTAGCCTTATCCTTCAAAGAGAAAGGAAAAAGTTTTAACCGGGCCATCTCAGAAGTATCTTGCAAAGCACCATATACTTTCTCAAATTCTTTCGTATGCAAATACAGGTTTTCAGAATCCAGACCATAAAACTGTGATAAAATCTATATTGTGCCTACCTTTAATGTTGAAATTTGGGCATTAATGGGAAAAATAAAACATGACGGGACACTAGTGCATGTGGGGTGCAAGTATTCTTTTAAAGGTCAGACATTCTGAACTATCTCTTGTTCAATTTGATTATTATTAGCCATGCTTAGCTCGAAAGAGTCTAACAATGCTTGTGACGATGAGGATGATGGACTAGACTGATTTACAAACCCTACTGATGAATTAATAGACATAAACAATGAAAATACAACAAACAATGCATATACATATAATACAAACTAGACAACTTTCCTGTTTGTTTTGAAATAACCGTAACTCCCCGATAATGGCCCCAAAAAGCTTAATTTGACCTGATTTATGTCATACACCAAAGTATAAGTGGTTAAGTTACAATATTTCTTGGTTAAGTCTGAGGTCGAATCCACATGGAGCTAATTGTCAAGATTCAAAACAGAAATGGCAAAATTGTCGTGGATGTAATGTGCAATTGAATAGCTTGTGGTATGAGCTTAGAACTATCAAATAAATAAGTAACTAAAACTATGAAAGACAATGATGAAAGGTACCCTTCAGTTCGGGGATCCAACATGCATTATATTGTTTGTTTATGAAAATGTCATCTTACAACAATTAACTCCCATTTTACTTGAAAGTTAACCGGTAGGTTTGATGTATAATGAACCATAAAACGACAATTGATTAGGTTAACTGAAAGTTCTATGTACCATGCATCAATCAAATAACCCTAGTAAACCTAAAGGTGAACCATTCAAAAGGTTTACTCTAGTTATTTAATCAGCAGGTTGATGATTCAATGATGACGGAGTTCCAGATTATGCATTGAATCAAAAGTATTGGCTATGACAAGATTTAACCCGTCTATAACCAATCTCCCAACTGTTACATAAAGCCCAACTATGTACATCACTGTATCATGCATGAAGTGCGTAATAATTATAGATAGTATGGTGTATAGCATTAAGTTTTGCTCGGTGTTCATAACCATGAGCATATTATAAATATAACCATCCATCAATTAAGAGAGGTATAAACATTAACTCATAAGTAAAACATTAGCATTTCCATAACATAAATAATATTACACATGCATTTACCCCTCACCAAAGAGTATAAATAGACTACTCACACCTCATTGCTATAGACGAGCAAAAGGAGAGAGATAATCCCAGTACAATTGAAAACAAAATAAAAACATCATTTCCCAAGGAATAGCTGAAATAATGCCACTCTTATTACCAACTAGGGCACAAAAGTGGGAGAGGTTCAACCCTCTAAGTAGAAAGGAAAAACGGAAATGTAGAAGTGGAGAAAAATTCTGGCTAGGAAGTGAGTTTGGCAAGGCTTCGCTCTTCCGTTCTTTCTCTCTTTCCTTCCCTCTTGTTTGGACTGAACTCTCCTGAATTCCCCTGAAAAATAAGTTAGGAGGGGCTATTTATTTGCATCGGTAGAAGGCTTTTAGGCGGCAAACACCCAATCCACCAATCATAACTTGTTGCTGCTCAAGTGGACCAATGGGAAAGGAGAGAGAGTTGAGGCGGTTTAAGGACTGTCTGGACACCACCACCATTGTCCGGACGGTGGCAATCCTCTGGATTTTTTTCTTTGGCAGCCTCCCTGTTGACTTGTTATTTATACTTTTCTCCCCTTCCTCATTTGACCTTTACACTTTGATCTTGCTGTATTTTCGTATTTCCACTTGAAACCCTACGAAACATACAAATTCCACATTAACCTAATACTTTATAACTTTAATTGTTTTAACCTAATTTATGCACACAATTAACTTTAAAACCTAATTTTTTCATGCATTATTTTAGGGTTAATCAATTTCTTTATTTTTCTTCTTTAGTGAGAGTAATGCCCCCACATCTATAGTGTAACACCCCAACCCCGGGTCCACTATCTGTCTTAAACATAAAGAGAACTCGACAACAACCATAAATCCCTACCACTTTTCTATTGATAAATACAAGCAAAAAATTTCACCATAGCCTATTAGTGGAATGGCTCACCATGAGCCATACTTATTGTCAGACCGTGATATATATATATAATACAATTTAAGTTTAAAGGACATATAGACAAGACCCACCAAGCCGACATCCCATTTGACCCTCTAGACTTGGTAGTAGACTCCTTGCATCTTTACAATTTTTCCTAAAAAGTTATTAATATCATTATTGAAAGCAAGGATGTGATCATTAATCATGAGCACAACAGAAAAAAAAAATTATCAATTTAGGAACAACTTTAACAATGCAGTAGTTACCAAATTTCAAATTACACTTCACCACACACATAGACGTTGTTCGTGTACATCACATAGACATAAATTGTATATACCACATAGACAAAATATACTGCACAAATCATTACTTTCATATAATTAAATTAAGGCACACAACGAATACCATTCACGCACACATCCTCGGCCACACAAGGAATTCAAGCCATACAAAAAAATTCTCATCATTTAGACGACTAGAAGCACATAACTAATCTACCATCAGGTAGACAACTTGTAGCACAACACTAATTTCCATCACATAGATTACCCATACCAAACATTTAGTTTAGACACGTCGACAACAAAAAATCGAACACTTAGTTCCTGTCACGAAGACAACTCAAAATCGAACACTTAGTTCTTGTCATTTAGACAATTCGAAATCAAACACTTAGTTTCTGTCATGAAGACCACTTGAAACCGAACACTTAGTTCCTGTCATGTAGACAACCCAAAATCAAACACTTAGTTCCTGTAACGAAGAAAAATTCTATCCAATAATTAATTTTCATAATGTTTATCTCGTTGTAAGGATGAATTATGTTCACAAGTAAGTTAACCACTCAGACAGTCAACTCGGGTCGTATGCACATATTCCATTACACAATCAACCCATGCCATAAAGAATTACTTCATCGTTTAGTCAATTTCCATTACACAACATTATCACATCACTAAGTTGTTAGAAACTATCTCATAAACATTTAAACCAAACTAGAATATTTATCAAATAAAAGATGTAGGGTAGTGCACCTATCTTGTGTGGAATTATGCCTCATAGACAACCTCTTCACTAGAGCTTTGCGTGCGGCGTACTTTAAGGTGTTCGCCTCCAGGCCTGGCACACCGAATATTCGCAATTCCACTCGAGCATTAATACATAATAATGCTCAAGTTGGAATAGTTTATTCGAACCGAGCTCAATTATCAATTTGAGTCGAATTAAATAATCAATTCGCATCAAGTAAAATTATCTACTTGAATTGATTAAGCTAATAGTTTAATAATCAATTCGAGTAAAATTAAATAATCCATTCACGTCGAGTAAAATTATCTACTCGAATTGATTGAGCTAGTCTTCCCGAATCCGTTAAAATAATATTTATTTGAACCAATTACGCCAAATTAAACCATTCCCATATAATTGCAAATACAAAAGTGTACTTGAATTTTCTCCATTTTCTATACAACCATAAAATTACATGCTTTCTTGCAATTAAATTATATCCATGAATTTATTAAAGTTCAAGAACAATTCACAAGATTTACTAATTACCCACCAAACTACAATCTTTCTTAACCAAAATTCAACCCACATAAAACCATTCCACTCATTTATTTTTCATATAACTTTAATTAATTCATATACCCACATAAATATTAAGGTGAATCATTGATGCATTAAACCAAAACTCATGCTAAACATCATCTATATATATATACACACCATCCAAACACATACCAAATACCATACTTTAAATACATGCAACACTCAAAATGTATATATTAGAGCTGAATTTCTACATTTTAGAAGAATAAATGGATCACAATTCTTACCTTTGCACCCACACTTTTTTTCTCCTTTTCTCCTCTTTTTTTTTTTTCTTTCTTTCTTTCTTTCTACCCTTGATTTCTTCTTCTTTTCTCTTGTTCTTGTGCTTGCCGAAATCTCCTAGCAAGACTTCTTGTTTTGTTTTGTTTTTTTTTTTTCGCATGCAACACATGCCTTGCATGTCTTCCAAAGTGGAATCGTCCATCATTGCCACTTATTATATATATATATATATAATTCCATGTACATACCCACCTTTTTATATATATTTCAATTCTATGCACATACCCACATTTTCTTGTATGCATACATACATACATACATATATACATACATACATATATATATATATATATATATATATATATATATATATATATATATATATATATATATACTATTAAATTCATAAATCAGACCCTTAACCACTCCTTGTACATACTAACATATTTTGTTTTTATATCAATAAATTGATGTCACTTGTTTGTCACCTAATTAATTCCACATGCACTAACGTACATAAAATAGAAAGGTAATGTCACATGTCAATGTTCACATTTAAATTTTCAGACTTTAAATAAAACAATTTCCCCTATAATCATTTTTTATAAAATTATCTCTGACTATTAAAATATTAATCGTTCAAGTTCAGATCTCATATCACTACTCATAATTAAATATTGGTTGGAAATCCTATGCATAAATGTCACATGTGAATATGTTTATTACAAATATTACATGTTTGTCATGCATGTTCGTGTTTTAAAATTATAAATAAACGGATACTTCCATATATGTTTGTATATCCATGTCAACTTTAATTTTTTGTTTCAAAAATTAAACCCAAATTTTTATATCGAGACCTATATCCGATCTCTCGTATTCTTTTATAGCTTACTTTTTAATCATCGAACCAAAATTATTATACACGTAAAATTAACATAAACACCTTTATATATTTTTCTCGAGTTCTTAACCGGTTATAAATTTATAATCGGACCCATACTTATTTCCTTGTATTTTCAACTATTTTAATTTTAAATCCAATAATTAAAATAAGTACTAGCATCTATACCCTCAACACAAAATAAAATACCTAATTAGTTGTTCGGGTCTCACAGGTCTTTCCTTCTTATAAGAATTTTGTCCTCAAAATTCACTTATCACACTAATTCAAATGAATACATTCCCCATATAATCTATTTCACCTAACTCAAAGGAAACCACATCAACAAATTATCACAAGGCAATTAACTAATTAATTTCGTAAGCTATCCAATATCTAATTTTGGGTGTCATTTAAACACTAGAAATTATAATCAATATTATTCTTATTTACTTTCATGTATAAGTTCTTTTGAGTTAACTCCGTACTATCTTTCCTATCTCATTGGTCAGATTTTCAGATAACCTCTCGACAACATAATGTCAACAAAGTAATCTACACATTAAGTAAGTATTTAATGTAACATATTACCCCACCTCAACTTCATACACCGCAACTAAAAGTGCATTAGTTTGCCATTAAACTATACTATCCTTTACAAATTATACACATACAGTGAGTCACTCCACAAACATGATCTCAATAGTCTATCAGATCCCGTGTTCTCAATTACATATTTATTGCCAGTAACTTGCCTCAGAATCATAGCTACATGTTTAAACAATGATACGTTTACAATATTCCTTTTCTTATCCAAAGTCACATTTTGCTTAGATTAATATTTACATCACATATGAATTAATATTGCATACAATAAGTCCTCATTTAACATTGTAATCAATTGAAAACAAACGGATAGACCTCATTATCCACCCTTCAATTCTCGTGGTTTGGGAAATTCTATTTTCAGTATTCTTAAGTTAGGTTTACATAACTATCTTTTATACCACCTATAGCTTCCGTGTATTACCTATGTGTACAACAATCCACAACCACATATTCATCACACGCTATACGTTATTCTATAATAAAATTTTCAATACCAGGGGTACCTAATATGAACTTTAAGAATTCACTATCAAAAAATAAAAATAAAAAAATAAAATCCTTAAATTTTAGCATAATCAACCACCACCTTAACATATTTCTACAACATTTTTTTTCCTGAAAGTTCATAAGCATAACAAGATAAACGGAGTTTTAAACTCCCAAAGATAATCATAGAATTGGCATTACTAGTATTAATATCTTTCCTTTTGATCTGAAAAATATGCTTTCCTTATATACCCATTATGTGCTTCCATACTAGCAAATCAAACTTTCAACACATTTTATCCATGTATATACCAACCTTACACCCATCTTTCAATTGTCTACTTGGCCTTATTTTTCCCCCTTATCGATTTTTACTTAAGTTTATAACGCCCGAAAATCCCCCTTGGACGACATTACTATTTAAAATCATTCACATAATGAGAGCAACTAATAAAATCCATAAGTAAAGAAAATTTTATTCATCATCCATAATATTTTGCAACATCATCCAAACGAACATGCCAAACCATGACCATTACATCCAAAAGAATATGTCAAACTATGGCAATTATGCCCAAAAGAATATGCCAAACTATTATCACGTAGTGGAATAAAGAAAATATAAACACAAACATTATCTCAAAATGAATCTTCTAGTCTAGAACATAAAAAAAACAACTCTAAGCATCCCCCTCCGAATCCACATGCCCATCCACTTGAGCTTCCCAAAGTACCTGCTCGTCCACTCCGAGCTCTTCCTCTAAACCAAAATCTAAAAAGAATGTCGTTTGTAGGTGGTGACACTAAGCTCTATAGGAAAATTCTCCTAAACTCGAACAAGGTTTAGAAAACATATAAAATAGGTCGGTCTCATTTCACAAATATCATATATAACTTTTGAAATAAAACAGTGTTGGTTCATCCGATGTCAAGTTTACACAGTAGCAAGAAAGTAAATGAAGAAGTAAAAACCACTTTCCCTACATTAAACCATTACCAACAATAAACCATTACCAATGACAAACCATTACAAATAATGTACCATTAACCACATTATGTATCTGTATCTCCACTTTGTATTCGTATTTGTACTTGTATCTCAGGTAGGAAGTAAGATTTGACATGAATACACACATTGGGAATATCCTGGCCCACACACACACACTTAATCCTTGCAAGGATACACAACTTTAGGAAGGGTGTATACCAACGCATCGGTAGGGACGATCCAACCCAGAAATAGTATACTAACCCTCGGCTTCGATTCCACGTGAGTGAATAGTGGTTTGGTCTTTGTAAGGCACCAACCCCACTACGAGTGATAGGAAACCTTCAAACCCGCACGGAGTAAAAAATGCCTCTACACCACTCTATGATATCCGGTCAATAGTCACTCATGTTCATCTAAACAACCACACAAGAGAAACAATACCAACCAATTTCTCAAATCACAAGTAAATCAAAACCCCCCAATTCCATGGGTATTTTTACAACATAACAATTCAAGAAAATAAGCAAGAGATCATCAAATATATACTTTTATTGTTCCAACTAAAGCACTAAAGTTTTTGAATCAAGAACAAAAGAATATCAAGAATAAAAATCCATCTTTCTCAAAAACTAGGTTTTGACATCAAGAACATGAATTTCTATGGTTATCACGCCATAACTTCCCTCAAAACATGGTAAGATTTGCAAGAACATCAAGAAATAAGGATTCCATAACAAGTATATATGATTAAAAATCAAAAAAAAAAAAATATATATATATATATATATATACACCCTAGCTTCAATGAGCAAGAGTGTGAAGAAACCCCTACCTTTCTTCTTCCTTAGTGTTGTGTGAAGAACAAGAAGATTTGCTCCACTTCAATGTGAAAATCCTCCCTGATCTTGTATTTTTCTCCTTCTTTCTTCCCCTCTAAGCCTTTCTAGGGTTAGAAATGTTGAAATGGGGCTAATGGAGGTGTCCTTATGTATTTATAGGAGGCGAAATGGTCCTCCGTGTGCGAATCTAAAACTTAGAATTCGTAACTCACGTTCGAACATCATTTGACGTTCGAACGTCAGTAGTGCAATTTTCTGTTTCACGTTCGAACATCACTTTGGTGTTCAAACGTTGGTTGCTCCTAGCACTTCTGCATTTCTATCAGAGCTCTACAGATGCCAAAGTATTGGATTTACTGTCGTTTGAACATCTCTTCACATTCGAATGTCCTCCCAGTTTTTTCTGAAACTTCCAGTGACGTTTTGGCCAATTTAGAGGTTGATTTGGAACATTTTCGTGAAATACATTTTTGTAGCCTTGGAAGTCTATTGTCTACTGTAAAATTTTTAGCTTAAACAGATTTCAAAGTAAAATATTATGGTCCAAATACTAGGCAGTGTCTAACATCCTTTCTACCCAAATTTTATCTAAAATGTGTTTGAACTCAAAATACTTCATAACTTCCAATTCATACCCTATTACCTCACCTAAAATTTTTATTTCTACTCTTACAATCCACATAGTTCATTCATGCATCATCACATATATTAGCATTTCAAAAATAATTACGTTGCTATATAAAAATAAGAATGTGGGGGTTTACAATCCACCCCCTTAAAGAAAGTTTCATTCTTGAAACTTACCTTAAGTAGAGAACAAATGAGGGTACTTCTCTCGCATCTCCAACTCTGGTTCTCATGTAGCTTCCTCCACCCCATGATGTTGCCACAAGACTTTCACCAGCTGGATGACTTTATTGCGAAGCACCTTCTCCTTGGTATCGAGAATCTCCACTGATTATTCTTCATATGTTGCTCCATCTTGAATTTCTATATCCTCTAAATCCACAACATGCGTTGTATCCGATTGACACTTTCTTAACATTGACACATGGAACACGTCATCACCCCCTAACAACTGGGCTGGTAACCAAAGTTGATACGGCACCTTGCCCACCACTTTGATCACTTCAAATGGTCTGGTATACCTTGGTGCTAATTTCTCCTTCTTGCCAAATTTAAACACTCCCTTTTTGGGTGAAACCTTGAGGAACACATAGTCCTCCTCTTGGAATTGCAATGGTATTCTTCTTCTATCTGAATAGCATTTTTGTCTACTTTGAGTCGTGCATAGTCTTTCCCAAATTAGTTAAATTTTCTCCGTAGTCTCTCAAACAATTTTGGTCCAAACATGCTACTCTCTCCAACTTCTAACTAACAAGTTGGGGACCTATAGGGTCTCTTATACAATGCCTCGTAAGGTGTCATGCCAATGCTAGATTGAAAACTATTATTATATGCAAATTCCACCAATGACAAATGATCACACCAACTTCCATTGAAGTCCAACACACAAGCTCGTAACATATCCTCCAAAATTTGTATCACCCTCTCGGATTGGCCATCCTTTTGAGGATGAAAGGTGGTGCTAAAGTGCAACTTTGTCCCCGTAGCTCGTTGCAAGCTTTGCCAAAATTGTGCCACAAAATGAGAATCACGATCCGACACAATAGAGAATGGAACTCCATGTAATCTAACAATCTCACAGATATAAAGCTTGCTTAAGGTATCTACAGTATTAGTGGTCTTCATCCTCAAGAAATGAGCGGACTTGGTGAGTCTATCTATAATGACCCATGCAACATTATACCTTCGTGACATCCGTGGTAAACTAGACACGAAATTCATGGTGATGTGATCCCACTTCCACTCTGGGATAGGTAAAGACTGTAGTAATCCTCCTGGTTTTTGATGCTCCACCTTCACTTGCACCATCCCACATCCCTAGCCTCGTAACAAAGCATCTGTGTAAACATCGTATCCTTCTCCACTGCTCGAAATAATGAGGACCGGAGCTATTATCAACCTTTCCTTCATGGTGCGAAAGGCTAGCTCACAGTCTTAAGTCCACAAGAATCTTTTTCCCTTCTTCGTAAGGTGAGTCATTGGCATTGCTAGTTTTGAGAACCCTTTCACAAACCTCCGGTAGTAGCTTGCTAATCCTAGAAAGCTACGTACTTCAGTCACATTCCTCGGTGGTTCCCATTTTATCACAGTTTCAATCTTTACGGGGTCAATAACTACACCTTCTTTCGACACAACATGGCCAAGGAATTTCACTTTCTTCATCCAAAACTCACATTTATTCATCTTGGCATATAACTTATGCTCTCTCAATGTCTGTAGCATTACTGAAAGATGGTGTTCATGTTCTCCTTATGTCCGTGAATAGATTAATATGTCATCAATAAACACAATGACAAACTGATCTGGATACGGCCATAATACCCTGTGCATCAAATCTATAAAGGCTGCTAGAGCATTAGTCAATTCGAACGGCATTACCATATATTTGAAATGACCATACCGGGTACAAAAAGCTGTCTTAGGAATATCCTCCTCCTTGAACCGCAGTTGATGGTACCCTGTGCGAAGATCAATCTTGTAGTAATACTTAGAATCCCTCAGCTGATCGAATAAATCATCAATTCGTGGCAATGGATATTTATTCTTCACTGTCACTTGATTCAACCTTCAGTAGTCCGTGTATAACCGAAATATTTCGTCGTGCTTCTTCACAAAGAGGATGGGGGCTCCCCAAGTTGAAGTGCTTAAATAGATATACCCAGTAGCCAATAGTTGGTCTAACTACTTCCTTAGCTACTTCAACTCCATTCTATAGGGAGCAATAGATATGAGTTCGATTCCTTGATAGAGATCAATCGTAAACTCAGTCTCTCTGTGTGGGGGTAACCCAGGTAATTCATCTTGGAAGACATCCAAAAACTCTGACACTATCAATACCACGTCTGATTGTAATTTATCACGATCATCACCCATTAAACTGGCCAAGAAACTCAAATAGCTTCCCGCCTTAGCTTTCAAGAATCTACTACTCGTAGTTGGAAATGGGTAGAAAGAATTTCAATCATTAGTGAAACTAAAAACTAGCCCACCCTGTAATTGAAATAAAATCTGCATACGAAAATAATTCATTACTGCACGAAAAATGGATAGCAAGTTCATCTCAAATATTTTGTCATAACCCTTCATGTTGAACGCAACCAAGTCTACAATTAATTCTTGCTCCCCAATTGGAAGCACACAACCTCTGCACACCCTTCTAGTATCCAACCGTTCTCCTGTAGGCATGTCAATACTCAAAGCATGTTCTAGATCCTCAAATTCTAATCCCACTTTAATAGCAAATGTAGTACGTATGAAGGAATGAGTAGCACCAGGACAAAATAAAATTCATGCCCAAGATTTACAGAGAAGCGCAATACCTTCCACAACTACATTGGACACATCTTCCTCCAGTTGGGTCAAAATATACACTTTTCCTTGACTAGCATCGTTGGGTGCTATAGCTCCTAACAGTCTCTGATGTAGTGGTTTCGATAGAAGTGGCTTATGTGCATTAACCTGTCCAGCCGTTGGGGTATTCTTTTGGGGTGGAAAGATCGGACAATGATTCTGAATATGCCCCAAACATCCAAATGCAAAACAGGCTCATGGGTCCACTACTATCCTTTCTAGTAAGCCTCCAACTCCTTAAGTCGTCTAAAGTCTTTGTCTAACCACCTGGTCAAGGCGACCGTATAGTGCAGCCCTCTGCACTCCACTGCTGCTAGCACCAGTCCTGATCAGACCACCCCTCACAAAATTTTGTCACCGCTGGGTGTCATCGGTGTGTATCTCCACCAATGCAGCCCTGTCAACTAGATCCCCATAGTCCCGAATCTTATGAGCCACAAGCTTCCCCCTAATGGTAGGCCTCAAGCCCTGCTCAAAGCATTTGACCCTCCTAGCCTCGATAAATACGAACTCCCAGGCATAGTGGGATAGCTCATCAAATTTTCTCTCATAATTTACCATTGTCATGCTACCCTATCATAGAGCGAGAAAATTTGCACTCATCTTGTCCTTGATTGATTCAGGAAAATACTTGTCTTGGAAGATCTTATCAAACTCCTCCCAAGTAAGAGCATCCCTGTTCCTCCTTCTCTTCACCGAGTCCCACCAATGATCTGCCTCCCCTTCTAGAAGATATGTAGCTAGGCCGACTTGTAAATCCTCAGCTACTCCCATGCTATCACACATTTTCTTCCCCTGGCGAATCCATTTATCTGCATCCAAGGGGTGAGAGTTTCCTTGGAAAGTAGGTGGGTGTTGCCGCAAAAATTCTCGAAGAACTATTATCCTTCGATTTTTGTCCCTGTTGCCCGGTACATGAGCTAATGGATGAACCCCCCCATTGTGGTTGTTGTTTCCATTCTGGTATTGTACTAGAGAGGTTAGCTCCCTTAGACATTGGTATATGTCATTCATGGCATCTGGTGGTGGTAGTGGGTTTGCTTGGCCACTACGTCCCTGTGAATGCCCACGCCCACGCCTACCGTCCATCCCGCATATCAATTCTCAATTTAATTTCCTTGATGTACAAGACATCTTAACTATCACCTTAATCTAAAGCATAAAGCTTGTATAAAATTTAAATCAACAATTTCCTTCAACCTAATCCTACCTCTCTAGTGGTAATTCATAACCTACAACTCCTATATAAGACCCAATTCCTAGGCTCTGATACCAAAACTTGCAATGCCCCAAAATCCCCCTTGGACGACATTACTATTTAAAATCGTTCACATCATGAGAGCAACTAATAAGATCCATAAGTAAAATTTTTTTTATTAATCATCCATAATATCTGTAACATCATCCAATGGAATATGCCAAACCATGACCATTACATCCAAAAGAATATGTCAAACTATGACAATTATGCCCAAAAGAATATGCCAAACTATTATCTCACAACGGAATAAGAAAAATATTAACATGAACATTATCTCAAAATGAAGCTCCTATTCTAAAACATAAAAAGAATAATTCTAAACATCCCTTTCTGGATCCACATGCCCATCCACTTGAGCTTCCCAAAGTACCTGCTCGTCCACTCTGAGCTCTTCCTTTAAACTAAAATCTGAATAAAGTTAAACCTCCCAAGTTCTGTAGAAAAACCCTCCCAAGTTCTTAGGGGGTGAGCACTAAGTTCTGTAGAAAAATCCTCCCAAGCTTGAATAAGGTTTAGAAAACATATAAAATAGGTCGGTCTCATTTTAAATATCATATATAACTTTTGAAATAAAATAGTGTTAGTTCATCTGATCTCAAGTTTACATAATAGCAAGAAAGAAAATGAAGAAGTAAAAACCACTTTCCCCACATTAAACCAATACCGACAATAAACCATTACCAATGACAAACCATTACAAATAATGTACCATTTACCACATTATGCCATTACCCACATTGTGTATCTATATCTCCACTTTGTATTCGTATCTGTACTTGTATCTCAAGTAAGAAGTAAGACTTCGCATGAATACACACATTGAGAATATCCTGGCCTACACACACACACTCAATCCTCGCAAGGATACACAATTTTAGGAAGGGCGTATACCGACGCATCGGTAGTGATGATCCAACCCAAGAATAGTATACTAACCCTCAGCCTCAATTCCACGTAAGTGAATAGTAATTTAAGCCTCACAAGGCATCAACCCCACTATGAGTGGTAGGGAACCTTCAAACCCACACGGAGTAAGAAACATATCTACACCACTCTACAATATCCAGTAAATAGTTATCCATGTTCATCCAAACAACCACACAAGAGATACAATACCAACCAATTTCTCAAATCACAAGTAAATGAAAAACCTCCAATTCCATCGGTATTTTTCCAACATAAAAATTCAAGAAAATAAGCAAGAGATTATTAAAAGATATACTTTTATTGTTCCAACTAAAGCACAAAAGTTTTTGAATCAAGAATAAAAGAATATCAAGAAGAAAAATCCATCTTTCTCAAAAACTAGGTTTTGACATCAAGAACATGAATTTCTATGGTTATCACACCATAACTTCCCTCAAAACATGGTAAGATTTGCAAGAACATCAAGAAATAAGGATTCCATAACAAGTATATATGATTAAGAATCAAAACATATATATATATATATATATATATATATATACACACCCTAGCCTCAATGAGCAAGAGTGAGAAGAAACCCCTACCTTTCTTCTTCCTTAGTGTTGTGTGAAGAACAAGAATATTTGCTCCACTTCAATGTGAAAATCCTCCTTGATCTTGTGTTTTTCTCCTTCTTTACTCTTCTCTAAGACTTTATAGGGTTAAAAATATTGAAATGGGGCTAATGGAGGTGTCCTTATGTATTTATAGGAGGTGAAATGGTCCTCTGTGCGCTAATCTAAAACTCAAAATTCGTAACTCACGTTCGAACGTCATTTGACATTCAAATGTCAGTAGTGCAATTTCCTGTTTCACGTTCTAACGTCACTTTGGCGTTCAAACGTTGGTTGCTCCTAGCACTTCTGCATTTCTATCAGAGCTCTACAGATGCCAAAGTACTGGGATTTACTGTCGTTTGAACATCTCTTCACATTCGAATGTCCTCCCAGTTTTTTCTGAAACTTTCAGTGACGTTTTGGCCAATTTAGAGGTTGATTTGGAACATTTTCGTGAAATACATTTTTGTAGCCTTGGAAGTCTATTGTCTACTGTAAAAATTTTAGCTTAAACAGATTTCAAAGTAAAATATTATGGTCCAAATACTAGGCAGTGTCTAACATCCTTTCTACCCAAATTTTATCTAAAATGTGTTTGAACTTTCAGAATACTTCATAACTTCCAATTCATACCCTATTACCTTGCCTAAAATTTTTATTTGTACTCTTACAATCCACATAGTTTATGCATACATTATCACATATATTAGCATTTCAAAAATAATTACGTTGCTATATAAAGATAAGAATGTGGGGGTTTACAAAGTAAGATATCCATTTTAAGATTATCTAAATATCCAACATGTAAAACCTGGGTAAATTTAATTTTTATGAAAAAGGGTAAAATGGTAATTTGCCACTACGATACGGGTTAAACACCTGAATTTTTTTTGAGCTCAAATAAAAAAAATAAACCTCACCGTTGGATTTGTCTCGCAAAGTCTAGTTACCTAGTCAATTTTTGTTTAATTCTGAGCCAGTCAGATTTTTTGTGTTTTACGAGACGATAGGATGTCGCGTGACCTAAAAAAATGAGACATGAAATTAAATTTTAAAAATTTAAAAATAATTTAAGGAAAGTTCATATAAAAATATTTTGAACTTGAACTAGGATGAAATTAAATCATTTCAGAACAAAATCGGACCTAGGAATGGAGGATGTGTGGCACGACGCGGGTCAAGCATTTCAAAGGGTATAAATAGGAGAGAAAATCATATTTTATTTCCATTTTAGCTGGGTTTTTAACATTGGAGAGGGACGAGGGGGAAAAAAGAGACTTCCAACTTATCTCTACGATCTACGATGTTCCTTTGGTTGAATCGACTCAGGCTAAGAATTTAAGTTCCTATATGCGATGAGGGCTACGACTACGTACCAAAAATCATGGATTTCACTAAAGATTCAAAAATGGAATTTTGGGGATAAATCAAAGTTTGAGCTTGGTTTGTGTTCTTTAAGGTTTCTACAACTTTTTTTACGCTTCAAAAGGTAGGGTTCTTTCCTAACTAGGTTTATTTCTAACCTAGGGTTGTTAAATGAAATTGGTAGGGTATTAGAGGTGTAATCTCTTGTGTGACACTTACGTATGATAATTGAAATATGGAAAGTGGGTATAAAAATGGGTAAAATCAATTCTACCTCAAATTGGATATGTAGAAATTACTTGATGTGATTTCTTGAGAAATGTGATTTATACGAGTGTTTAATAAAATGCCTTGAATGATATATGTGGATGTTTGATAAAATGACTTGAATGATTGAAATATGTTGTTTTGATGAAATTGGAATAACATGCTTGGATGATGTTGTAAATTGTAATTATATGCTTATGATATAATTGACAATTGGGAGTGTTGAATGAGATATAATTTTGTTTTATTATGAACACACGACATATGGAAAATGATGTGAAATTGCAATTGAGATCTTAGTTGTATAAGGATAAGAAATGCAATTGTACGTTTATATTGCATATGCACGAAAACCATTGCATTCGTGGGCATTGACATGAGAGTGGGTGTGTGTGCGTGATTTGATCAAAGACCATTCTTGGTGGATAATCTGTGGGCTTAGGATAGTCGGGCTGATGGTTCGACCTATCATATGGTTTGAATTGAAAATAGAGTTGGGGTTAGCAAGTAGAGCTAGATTTTATCTCGGGTGCAAGACCCGGTGATTGGATATGAACTTTGTTGGTATAGAGTCCATAAAGTGTGTCAGCGTATGCAGAGCCGTTGGTGGAAATTTCATTAATGTCGTGTTAGTTGGGTGCCCATTGGTGTGAGTCCATAAATACTCACCCCAAGAAAAACTCAAGATTTAAATTGGTCATTGGATGTATAACATCAATGGTGAGGCTTGGAATGCTCGGATACATATGCCTGACATTGCATGTGTTGAGGGAGTCGGAAAAGGCTCAGGTTAAGTTGCATGTGTGAGTCTTATCTCATTACATGGCATGGCATAGAGGATCCATTATGAATTGCATATTCTTGAATGGATTAATTGTTGCTAATGAATTGAATGTGAACATTTCATATGTATCTAGGTTGGGGAGTAGTCTCGTTAGGAGATACCCTATTGAGCGTGGTTCACCATTTATGTGGACAATATTTCAGGTGCGCGATATACACAAGTGTATGACTCTCAATCGGGCCCTCATTGTTGAAAAAAGCCAAGTTGTGATTTTTGAAACATGTTTTGCAAAAACTATTATGTTATTTAGTTTTGGACATGTAATATTGTAAAGTGAACTCACATGAATTGTATTTTGCTTAAAATTGATGTTATATGAGTTTGGGTTGGTGTTGTAAAGGTGTAATCTCTTGTGTGACATGTAACCCCCCACATTCTTGTCTTTATATAATAACGTAATGATTTTGAAATGCTAATATATGTAATGATGTACGCATGAACTATATAGGTTGTAAAAGTAGAAGTTACAAAGTGTTTCGGAGTTAAGACACATTTTTGATAGATTTTGGGTAGAAAGAAATTTTGACACTGCTTTAATATTTGAACCATAACATTTTACCTTGATATTTGTTTGGTCTGAAAATTTTACAGTACATACTAGACTTTCAGGGCTACAAACATGTATTACACGAAAAGTTTCCAAATCAATCTCTATATAAGCCAAAACTTCACTGGAGGTTTCAGCAAAAGCTAGGAGTCTATTCGAATGTGAATGGACGTTCGAACGACAGTTCATCACAGTACTTTTGGGTCTAATAGAATTGTAGTGGAAAAGTAAAAGCACTGGGAGCAACCAACATTCGAACACCAAAGTAATGTTCGAACATGAAGCAGAAAATAGCACTACTGACGTTTGAATGCCAAATGATGTTCAAACGTAAGTTACGAATTCTGAGTTTCAAATTCGTGCATAGGAGACCATTTCGCCTCCTATGACTACATAAGGACACCTCCATTAGCCCCATTTCAAAATTTCTAACCCTAGAGAGGCTTAGAGAGGAAGAAAGAAGGGGAAAAACAAGAGATTCAAGTGTTGATTCAAGTTAGGAAATATCAAATCTTCTAATTCTCATACAAAAGCTAAGGAAGCAAGGTAGGGTTTTCTTCTCACTCTTGTTCGTTGAGGTTAGGGTTTATATATATGTATGTTTTGACTCTAAATCTTAGATATATGTTATAGAATTCTTGTTTCTTGATGTTCTTACAAAACTTACTGTAAAACCCAGGTAAATTTAAACTTTTTAGGGAAAAGGGCAAAATGGTAATTTGTCACTATAATGCGGGTTTAAAATCCATATTTTTCTAGAGCTCGAATGATGCAACAGACCTCACCATTGGATTCGTATCGTGAAATTGAGCTGCCCTATCAATTTTTGTCGAATTTTGAAATAGTCAAATTTTACACATTTTACGAGACAATTGGATGACGAATGACCTTTCAAAAGTCCCCAAAAATGAAATTTATAAAATTTCCTTAGAATTGGATTAAAGTTCAAATAAAATTAATTTGAACTTAAACCGGAATGTAATGAATCGTTTCGAGACGAAAACGGACCCAGACAAGTGGGGAACACGTGTCACGACTCGGGCTAGGTCTTTAAAATTATAAGTAGGGGTTTAAAATCTGATTTTTTTCAGATCTTTGTCTGCTAAAAACAAGTGGGCAACATTGGAGCTAAAGGAGAGAAATAAAAAGAGAAAATCCAATCTTCTTTCTCGGATTCATGGAGTTCCGTCGGTCGGAATTCGTCGGACCAAGAATTAAACTTCATCTACGCGATGAGAGCTACGCAACTATACAAAGAAAAGTGAATTTCACCGAAGATCTAAGAGGAGACTTTGGAGAAATCAAAGGTTCTTGGGCTTTGGTTGGTGTTCTTGAAAGTTCTACTACTTCCTACACGCTACAAGAGGTAGGGTTCCCTCCTACTTTGGTTTATTTCTAACTTAAGGTGTCCATAGGGTTTATGTGGGCTGTTTTGTGTATTTTTAAAATTTGTCTATTATTGTTGGTTTAATGGAAATGGGTAGGCTCAATTCTAGTGTGAATTGGTAATTAGAAATTACTAGTGTGTGATTTCTTGGAAGTTTTGATAATTGGGCATGTGAAAATTATTTATTCTGATTTTTTTTGAGTTATATGATGAATTTGAGTGTATTATATGTTTACATGAGTGGTGCCTTGAAGGTGTTTGATTAAATACCTAGGTGAAAATTAAGTATGTTTTGCATGGACTATGTATAGCATGCTTGGATATTGTGTTGGATGAAAACTTGTCTATTGTTACGGACATGAAGAAATGGGTGTAGAAATGGTTTAATTCAAGTTCTACCTTGAATTTGATATGTGGAAGTTCCTTGTGAAACTTCTTAAAATTTGGTGTTGTGTGGGCATGCTATGTGTTTAGAGTGTGCCCTTGTGAGTAAAGTGTGTTTTGGAAATAAATTGTGCAATAACATGCTTGTTATGAAATGTTGATATATGTGTATTAATATATTGACATTGTGATGAGTTTTTTGGAGGTTATATGTGTATGATATAATTGTCCATGATACATGATGAAATGTGTGATTTAAATTTGGCTCATTGACATTCATTACATTGAGCATGACATTGATTGAGCAATGGTGCATCACATTGCATTTGCATGGGAAAAATGCATCCATGACCATGAGTATGGGTGTGTAAGTGCATGGTTGAATCAATCACCATAGTTGGTATTTGATGGGTGGGCTCGGGAAAGTGGGGTTGAATATCCTACTGAGTCGCACGGTTGTATACATGGAAAACTTGTGTCGGATATAGCAAGAAGGGCTAGACTCTCCCTCGGGTGTAAGACCCAGCTACTTGGTTCATACACTCCCCTAAGGTGAAATTCCAGAAAAGTGTATTGGTTTGCGGAACCTACGGTGCGATTCAAAAACTCCGCTACCTAACAAAGACATGATTTTGTTTATAAAAATATCTAGTTCGTACACTCCCTTGAGGTGACATTCCAGAAAAGTGTACTTATTTTATAAAGTATTCATTCGATGGGAAACATCCAACAATGAATTGATTTTATAAACACAATGACTTGTATTTCAAAAATGATCATTGGATGTATTTCATCAATGACAAATGTTTTGCACATTTGCATTGTATTGTGTTGTGGGAATTGGTGAGGACTCAGGTTAAAGTGCATGAGTGAGTATCATCTCATATCATGATAGGACATGGTAGAATTTTCACATTGAACTACATGTTCTTGTTGGAATAGATATTGGTTGTGGATTATTGCATGTGCACATTTTCATATGCACTTAGGTGGGGAGTAGCCTCTATAGGAAATTACTCTACTGGGCGTGGCTCACCCTATACGGGAAAATATTTCAGGTGCGGGATATACATCGGTGGACGGTTCTCCTTTGGGGCTGCAAGGGTGAAGAAAGCCGACTTGTGGCATTTATAACTCCCTTTGTAAAACTTTTGGAGCAAACTAGTTTTGGCATGTAATATTTTTTGTAAGAGAGTTGTAATTGAACTCATATGGACTATTTTAATATAACCTTACATGTTTTAATACGAGTATGGATGAATAGACCTGGTGTGGTCAATTTTTACTTATGAATGGACCCAGTGCGGTCATTGTGTTATATCTGGCCTCGGATGGGTCGTGTTAATATATATTGTACAGATTGGGTTTTGGGTAGAGCTCTCCGTACAAAAGAGACTCTGCCCAAATTTTGTTAAATTAAGGATCCCCGATTTTTGGGGTGTCACACTTACCATGTTTTGAGTGAAGTTAGGGTTTGATAGCCATGACAATTCATGTTTTTGATTTCAAAACCTAATTTTTTTAGAAATTTGGATTTTTCTTCTTGATATTCCTTTGTTCTTGATTTCAAAACTCTAGAGCTTTGCTTGAACACTAAAAAATTATATCTTTTGATGATCTCTTGCACACTTTTCTTGAATTGATCTGTTGGAAAAATACCGATGGAATTGGGAGTTTTTGATTTACTTGTGATTTGAGAAATTAGTTTGGTATTGTATCTCTTGTGTGGTTGTTTGGGTGAACATGAGTGTCCATTGACTGGATATCATACAGTTGGTTGATGCGTTTCTTACTCCATGTCAGTTTGAAGGTTTCCTACCACTCGTAGTGGGGTTGGTGTCTTGAGAGGACCAAACCACTATTAGCTTATGTGGTATCGAGACTGAGGATTAGCATACTATTCCTGGGTTGGATCTTTCCTGCTGATGTGTCGTTATACTCCCTTCCTAAAGTTGTATATCCTTGCGAGGATTGGGTGTCTGTGTGTGGGCCAAGATATTCTCGATGTGTTTATTCATACGAAGTCATACATCATACCTGAGATACAATTGGGGATAATGATACAAAATTGTTAGATACAAATACATTGTGGGTAATGGTACAAATTGTGGGTTATTATTTATTGTTGTGGAAATGGTTTATTACAAGAACTTGTTGGAAATGGTTTATGGTTGGAAATGACTTATTGTTGGGAATTGATTTTACTTCTTCATTCTATATATTGGTATTTCGTAAACTTGAGATCGGATGAACTGTCACTATTTTCTTTCAAAAGTTATATATGATATTTGTGAAACGAGACCGAGTTGTTTTATATGTTTTCAAAACCTTGTCTGAGTTTGGGAGAATTTTCCTACAGAGCTTAGTGCTCACCCCCTATAAACAATATTTATTTTCAGATTTCGCTTTAGAGGAAGAGGTCGGAGTTGATGAGCCAGTAGCTTCAGAAGCTCAATTGGATGGAAGCGTGGATCTCGAGGGGGATGTTTGAAATTTTTTTTTTATGTTCTAAACTAGGAGATTCAGTTTGAGTTAATGTGCATGTTAATATTTTCCTTATTCCGCTGCGAGATAATAGTTTGACATATTCTTTTGGGCATTATTGCCATACTTTGGTATTGTAATAGCCATGGTTTGACATATTTTTTTGGATGATGTTGTAAATATTATGGATGATGACTGAAATTTTCTTTATTTATTGATCTTATTAGTTGCTCTCATTATGTGAGTGGATTTACATACTAATGTTGTCCAACGAGGATTTTGGGGGCGTTACATGACACTTACCTATGATAGTTGAAATGTGAAAAGTGGGTCTAGAAATGGATAAAATCAATTCTAGCTTGAATTGGGTATATAGAAATTAGTTGATGTGATTTCTTAAGAAATGTGATATATGTGGGTGTTTGATAAAATGCCTTGAATGATATATGTGGGTGTTTGATAAAATGTCTTGCATGATATATGTGGGTGTTGATAAAATGCCTTGAATGAATATGTAGGTGTGATAAAATGCATTGAATGATTGAAATATGTTGTTTTGATGAAATTGGAATAACATGTTTGGATGATGTTGTAAATTGTAATTATATGCTTATGATATAATTGAAAATTGGGAATACAGAATGAGATAGAATGTGGTTGTGACACCCTAAAATCCGGGTGTCCATAATTACCCCGTTGATCACCCATAAACCCGCGAAATACCCATGAATACCGTATAACTTGATACCACACCGTTATGCCCCATATACTAGGATCCATAATTTAACAAAATTTGGGCAGAGTCTCCTTTGTATGGAGAGCTCTACCCAAAACACAATCTGTGCAGCCAGACAACATTAACCACACCGATTTATTTATCCATACTCATATAACAACATACAATTTTAAATTAAAAATAGTCCATATGAATTCGATTACAATCTTTTACAGACATTACATGCCCAAAAACTAATTGACATCTTAGTTTTACAAAAAACATAGTTTAAAAACCACATTTTGGCTTTTCTTTATCAATGAGGGCCCAAATTAGAGCAGTCCGTCAGCGCATGTCTCGCACCTGAAATATTGTCCTTATAAAGGGTGAGTCACGCTCAATAAGGTATCTCCCAAAGAGGCTACTCACAATCTAAATGCATATGAAATACTTGCATGCAATTCACAAGCAACAATCACTCCATTCAAGAATATGTAATTCAACAATGAAATTCTCAATGTCATGTCATGATATGAGATGAGACTCATACATACAACTCAACCTAAGCCTTTACCAGCTCCCTCAACAAATGCAATGACATGCATACGAATCTAGGCATTTCAAGCCCCCGCCATTGATGTTACACATCCAACGACATTTTTAAATCCCTGGTGTTTCTTGGGGTCGGTATTTATGGATTCACACCAACAGGCACCCAACTGACATGACATTAATGGACTTTCACCAACTGCTCCGCTTACACCGACACACTTTATGAACTCAATACCAACAAAGTGCGTATCTGAACTACTGGGTTTTGCACTCGATGCAGAATCTAGCCCTTCTTGCTAACCCCGACCCTATTTTTATTGCAAACCATGCGGCTCAATTGAACCTTTGTCCAACTATCTTGAGCCCATATATCATTCACCAAGAATGGTGTTTGATGAAACTATGCACACACACCCACACTCATGTCAAATGTCCACGAATGTGATTCTACCTGTGCATATGGAATATAAATGCACAATTGCATTTCATGTCATTATGCAAGTAGGATCTCAATTGCAATTACAATACCATGTTCAATATGTCATGAACACATTATGAACAATTCAATATCCAACAACCCTTTTTTAATGGTAAATTACATCATAAGCATATAACCACCATAAACAACTTCAATATCAATATATCATATGCATATACCAACACTTACCAACATCAAATTCGAAGTATGTTATAACATAATCAATGCAAATAACACACTTAATCCAAATAGGCATTTAATCAAACACCTTCAAGGCACCAAATCATGGAGATACATAATATGCCCAATTTCATCACATATCTCAAGAAATCACAATAAGTAATTTCTACATACCCAATTCATGCTAGCATTGATTTTAACTATTTTAAATACCAATTTCCCAAATTTCAAGTGTCTACATTTTTCATGAATTTACCAAATAAGTAAATTCTACAAACCCAATTCAAGCAAGATTGGTTTGACATATTTTTGTACCCATTTTTCACACTTTATTTACACTAGGAGTACATTAAACCAGAGAATTCATCTCAAGTCATGCTACCCATATCATATGGAACCCTAGGTTGAAAAAAAACCTAATTAGGAAAAGAACCCTACTTTTTGAAGCGTAAAACAATGGTAGAAAACTTCAAGAACACAAATCAAGCTCAAACCCTTGATTTCTACAAAATTTTATTGTTGAATCTTCGTGAAATTCATAATTTTTGGTACGTAGTTCTAGCCCTCGTAGCGTAGATGAACTTTTATTCTTAGCCCGAAGGATTCCGACCAACGGGCAAATGTAGATCGTAGAGAGAAGTTTGAAACTCTCTCTTTTTCTCATCCTTTCCCTCTCTTCTTCTTCAATGTAAGAACCAGCTGAAAATAGGGAGAAAAGATGATTTTTTCCCCTATTTATACCATTTGGAATGCTTGACCCTCATTGCGCCACACGTTCTCTATTCCCAGGTTCGATTTTATTCTGAAACGATTAAATTTCATCTCGATTCAAGTTCAAAGTATTTTTATATGAACTTCCTTTAAATTATTTTACAGTTTTTAGAATTTAATTTTATGTCTCGTTTTATTAGGTCACGCGACACCCGATTCGCCCCGTAAAATACAAAAAATTCGCTTATCTCAGAATTCGACAAAAATTGACTGGGTAACTAGATTTTGTGAGAAAAATCCAACGGTGAGGTCCATTTCATCATCCGAGTTCTAGAAAAATTTGAGTTTTCAACCCGTATCATAATGACAAATTATCATTTTACCCTTTTTTCATAAAAATTCAAATTTACCAAAGTTTTATAGTGGTTCATTTTGTACACATGACATATGGAACATGATGTAAAATTATAATTGAGATCTTAGTTGCATAAAGATATGAAATTCAATTGTATATTTACATTACATATGCACAAAAAATATCACATTCGTGGACATTGACATGAGTGTGGGTGTGTGTGCATGGTTTGATCAAACACCATTCTTGGTGAATGATGCGTGGGCTCGAGATAGTCGGGTCGATGGTTTGACTGAGTTGCATGGTTTGCATTGAAAATAGGGTTTAGGTTAGCAAGAAGGGCTAGATTGTCCCTCGCGTGCAAAACTTGGTGATTGGATACGTACTTCTTTGGTGTAGAGTTCATAAAATGTGTCGATGTACGCGAAGCCGTTGATGAAAGTCCATTAATATCGTGTCGGTTGGGTGCCCGTTGGTGTGAGTCCATAAATACTCACCCCAAGAAAGACCCAAGATTTAAATTGGCCATTGAATGTGTAACATCAATGGCGGGGACTTGAAATGCCCGGATACATACGCATGGCGCTCCATGTGTTGTGGGAGCCGATAAAGGCTTAGGTTGAGTTTCATGTGTGAGTCTGATCTCATAACATGGCATGACAAAGAGGATCCATTATGAATTGCATATTTTTGAATGGATTAATTCTTACTTGTGAATTGCATGTGAACGTTTCATATGCATCTAGGTTGAGGAGTAGCCTCTTTTAGGAGATACCTTATTGAGCGTGACTCACCATTTATGGGGACAATATTTTAGGTGCGGGACATGCGCCGGTAGACGGCTCTCAATTGAGCACTCATTGTTGAAGAAAAGGCAAATTGTGGTTTTTGAAACATGTTTTGTAAAAACTATTATGTTATTTAGTTTTGGACATGTAATATTGTAAAGGATTATAAAGTGAACTCATGAATTCTATTTTTGCTTAAAATTGATGCTATTTTGTAAAGGGTTGGAATGGATTGGAATTGAAAAAGGATGGAAATAGGAGAAAACTGGTAAGATCCACTAGTAAAACGATGAGCTCTTCTACCGGTAAACTTTTCGAGTAGGTTTTTCCTACTGGTGGAACTTTTCTAGTAGGCTCTTTCTACCGGTAGAAGAGCTCTAGTAGGCTCTTTTTACTAGATACTTTTCTAGTAGGCTCTTTTCTAGTAGGTTTAACTCTAAGGTGCCATTCGATAAGGAGCAATGGATATGAGTTTGATTCCCGGATAGAGATCAATCTTGAACTGAATCTCTTTTTGTGGGGGTAACCCGGGTAACTCATCTGGAAAGACATCCAAAAAATTTGACACAATCAATACCACGTCGGGTTGGAATTTATCATGATCATCACCCATTAAGCTGGCCAAGAAACTCAAGTTGTTCCCCGCCTTAGCTTTCAAGAATCTACTACCCGTAGTAGGAAATGGATGGGAAGAATTTTGATCATTCATGAAACTGAGAACTACTCCTCCTAGTAATTGAAAGGAAATCTATTTACGAAAATAATTCATTACTACACGGAAGGTAGACAACAAGTTCATCCCAAATATTATGCCATTCCCCTTCATGTCTAATGCAACCAAATCTATGATTAATTCTTGCTCCCCAATTCGAAGCACACACCCTTCTAGTATCCAACCGTTCTCCCGTAGGCATGTTAATACTTAAGGCATGTTCTAGCTTCCCAAAATCCAAACCCAAACTCAAAGCATATGTAGTGCGTATGAATGAATAAGTAGCACCGGGATCAAATAAGATTCGGGCCCAAGAATTGTAAAGAAAAACAATACCTTCCATAACGGCATTGGAAGCATCTTCCTTCGGCTGAGTCAAAGCAAACACTCTCCCTTGATTGGCGCTGCCTGGGGCCTGAGCTGCTAATAGTCTCTGTTGTAGTGGCTTCGGTGGTGGTGGCTTGTTTGCATTCACTTGCCCAACTACTTGATTGGTTCTTGGTGGAAGTGATGAGCAGTTATTTCTGAAGTGCCCGACACCTCCACAAGCAAAGCATTGACGTGGGTCAGTGCCTACTCTTTCAAGTGTGCCTCCAGCTCTGGGGCTTTTTGAAGTCTCTGTCCGGTCACCTGGTCTGGGCGACGGTATGGTGCCGCCCTTTGCCCTCCACTACTGCTAGCACCGGTCCTAACCGGACCTCCTCTCATGGAGTTCTATCGCCTCTGATTGTCCTCGATGTCTCTCTCCACCAGTGTAGCTCTATCAACAAGATCCCCCATAATCCCGGATCTTGAGAGCCACAAGCTTCTCCCTGATGGCATGCCTCAAGCCCTGCTCAAAGCATTTGCCCCTCCTGGCCTCTATGGATATAAACTCTATGGTATAGCGGGATAGCTCGTCAAACCTCCTCTCATATTCGGCCACCGTCATGCTTCCCTGTCGTAGAGCTAGGAAATCTGCACTCATCTTGTCCTTGACGAATTCAGGAAAGTACTTGTCTTGGAAGATTTGGTAGAACTCCTCCTAAGTGAGCGCATTGGCGTTCCTTCTTCTCTTTACTGAATCCCACCAATGGTCAGTCTCCCCCTTAAACAGATTTGTTGCTAAGCCGACCCATAGATCCCTGGCAACTCCCATACCGTCACACATTTTCTTTATTCAGTGGATCCATTTATCCGCATCCAAGGGGTTAGAGCTTCCTTGGAAAGTAGGCGGGTGTTGTCGTAAGAACTCTTAAAGAACAACCATCCTTCGGTTTTCATCCCTATTGCATGGTACTTGATAAGCTCTCTTAAACATTGGTATATGCCCTTCATGGCATCTGGAGGTGGTGGGTTTGCTTGGCCATCGGTATCTCGTCCACGTCCACGCCTACCGTCCATTCTGCATATCAATTCACAATTTAGTTTCATTGATGTATAAGACATCCTAAATATCACTTTAGTCTAAAGCATAAGACATGTGTAAAATTTATAACAACGATTTCATTCAACCTAGTCCTAACCCTCTAGTGGTAATCCATAACCTACAGCTCCCATGTAAGACCTAAAGCCTAAGCTTTGATACCAAAACTTTGTAACACCCCAAAACCTACATTGGACGACATTACAATCTATAAATCATTCACATCATGAGAACAACTAAATAAATTCATCATTAAAGAAATTTCATTCATCAACTATAACATTTACAATATTATGCCAAAAGAATAGGCCAACCATGGTCATTACATCCCAAAAGAATCACAGTTAAACTTGCAGCGGAATAACAAAAGATTAGTCTTTACATAATCTCAAAAGAAATTTCCTAGTGTAACACCTAGGAGAGTATAACCCTAAACATCCACCTCGGGATCCATGAGTCAGTCTAGTGGAGCTTCCCAATGTATCGGCTCCTCAACTCCGAGCTCCTCCTCTAGTCCACCATCTGAAAAATATAGTTTGTAGGGGGTGAGCACTAAGCTCTGTAGCAACATTCCTCCCAACTCGAACAACATTTAGAAAACATGTAAAACAAGTCAGTCTCATTTCGCAAATATCATATATTAATTTTTGAAATAAAACAGGGACATTTAAACATATCTCAAGTTTAAGCAACAACAATAATTTAATGCATAAGTGAAACCAATATACGACTAATAATCTATTCCACCATAAACTGTTTCTCTCAAGTTCTTGCGGATTCCCATACTTCCCAAAATTCTTGTAGAAAGTATTTTTGGTACAATGAACAATAACCCACCACTATATTCCTATCTCTGGTCTGAAGTAAGATCTCGCATGAATACCATCAAAAATATCCTCGCCCAGATACAACCCACACAAATCCTCGCAAGGATATCCAACCTTTAGGAAGAGCGTATGCCAACACCATGGCACTGACGTATCCAACCCAGGAGTAGTATACTAACCCTTTTTCCATGATACCCCGAGCGATAATGGTTTAGTCCTCGCAAGGCACTAACCCCACTACGAGTGGTAGAAAAAGTTCAAACCCGCACGGAGTAAGAAGGCGTCTACACACTCCACGATACCCGGTCAATAGTAGCCCATGTTTATCCAACAACCACACAAGAGATACAATACCAACAATTTCCTCAAATAACAAACAATTCCATAAACCCCCAATTTTACATGTAGTATTTCAATAGAACAATTGAAGAAAATGCAAGAGATCATCATCAATATCATTTTGATACTCAACACAAAACACTAATGTTTTCGAAACTAAATTTAAGTGAATGTAGAGGGAGAGACCCATGTTTCCCAAAAACTAGGGTTTTAAATCAAGAAAAAGAGATTTCATGGGTATTCAACCTTAACTTTGTTTAACACATAATAATAATTTGAAGAAGACCAAGGAATGATGATTTCATAACACATATATAAGATTTAGAGTCAAAGAATACATTTATACAAGCCCTAGTCTCAATGAACGAGAATGGAAGAAAACTCCTATCTTTCTCCTTGGCTTTGGTGTGAAGGACAAGAAGATTTGATCTTGAATCACCTTTAAAACTCTTGTTTTCCCTTTCTTTCTTCCTCTCTATGTCTTTCTATTAGGGTTCTAAGAGGTTTGGGGTGAGAGTGGGGTGAAAGAATGGGAGGAAATGAAGTGAAAATGAGGTTTTAAAACATAAAAATCCCGATTTTTTTAACGATCTACCAGTAGTTCGTATTGAGCTACCAGTAGTTTGGATCCACTGGCACTTACTACCTGTTGAACTAATGGTAGTTCCAATCCACTGGCAACTTACTACCTGTTGAGCTACCGGTAGTTCGGATCCAATGGCAAGTTACTACCTATAGGTCCTGTCCAGATTTGCCTATTTCCTCTATTTTTTATTTCAAACCCATTCCAAACCCTTCCAAACCAACTCAAACTTATACAACATACATTTGTACATCAAACATAGTTGGTATAAGTTCCATTGCAAACGGTTTCATATATTTTCAAGTCAAAACTAAGTTTGAACTAAATATTTACCCGATTCTACACTATTAGCATTTTTATCTCTACTTTTACAATCTACTTAGTTCATGCATACTCCATTACGTATATTCGCATTTCAAAAACATAATTACGTTGCTATATTTGATAATACGAATGTGGGAGATTACAGAAAACATCCATAAATCCCTACCACTTTTCTATCCATAAATAAAAGCACATAAAAATTCACCATAACCCATTAGTGGCATGGCTCACCATGAGCCCTACTTATATACAATTTAAGTTTGAAGGACATATAGACAAGACCCCCCACGACGACATCCCATTCAAACCCTCTAGACTTGGCAGTAGACTCCTCACATCTTTTTGATCTTTCCTAAACAGTCATTAATATCATTAGTGAGAGTAAGGATGTGATCATTAACCATGAGCACAACAGGAAAAAAAACACTTTATTAACGTAGGAACATCCTTAACAATGCAATAGTTACCAACTTTCAAATTACACTTCACCACATAGACGTTGTTCATGTATATCACATAGACATAACTTATATATACTACATAGACAAAATATACTACACAAATCATTACTTTCATATAATTAAATTAAACCACACAACGAATACCTTTCATGCACACATCCACAACCACACAAGGAATTCAAGCGACACAAAAAAAAATTTGATCACTTATACAACTCGAAGCACATAATTAATCTTCCGTCACGTACACAACTCGAAGCACATCACTAATTTCTATCATATAGATGACCCATACCAAACATTTAGTTCACATTATTTAGATGACTCACAATCACTTTATTTCTTCCTGTTATGTAGACAATACAAAATCGGACACTTAGTTCCTATCACGAAGACTACTCAAAATCAAAAACTTAGTTATTTTCACGTAGACAATTCGAATCAAACACTTAGTTCCTATCACAAAGATAGCTCGAAACCGAACACTTAGTTCCAGTCATGTAGACAACTTGAAATCAAACACTTAGTTCCTATCACGAAGACGACTTGTATCCAACAATTAATTTTCATATTGTCTATCTCGTAGTAAGGATGAGTCACGTTCACAAGTAAGTTAACCACCCAGATAGTCAATTTGGGTCGTATGCACATATTTCATTACATAATCAACCCAAGCCATAAAGAATTACTTCGTCATTGAGTCAATTTCCATTACACAACATTATCACATCATTAAGTTGTTAAATCTCAATAGAAACCATCTCATAAACATTTAAACCAAACTAAAATATTTATCAAATAAAAGATATAGGGTAGTGCACCTACCTTGCGTGGAATTCTACCTCGTAGACGGCCGGCCCCTTCACTAGAGCTTTGAGTGCGGCATACTTTAAGGTGTTTGCCTCCAGACCTAGCACACCCAATATTCGCAATTCCACTCGAGCATTAATACGTAATAATGCTCAAGTTTGAAATAGTTTATTTGAGCCGAGTTCAATTATCAATTCGAGTCGAATTAAATAATCCATTCACATCAAGTAAAATTATCTACTCGAATCGATTAAGCATGTAGTTTATAAATAATCCATTCACATTAAGTAAAATTATCTACTCGAATCGATTGAGCTAGATTCTCAAATTTGTTAAAATAATATTTATTTGAACCAATTATGCCAAATTAAGTATTTCCCATATAATTGCAAATACAAAAGTATACTTAAATTTTCTCCATTTTCTATAAAACCATAAACTTACATGCTTTCTTGGAATTAAATTATATCCATGGATTTGTGAAAGTTCAAGAGCAATTCACAAGATTTACTAATTACCCACTATACTACAATCTTTCTTAACCAAAATTCAACCCACCTACAACCATTCCGCTCATTTAGTTTTCATACAACTTTAAATTAATTCATATACCTACATAAATATTAAGGTGAATAATTCATGCATTAAATCAAAACTCATGCTAAACATCATACATATATATATATATATACATCATCCAAACACATACCAAATACCATACTTTAAATACATGCAATACTCAAAATGTATAAATTAGAGTTGAATTTCTACATTTTAGAAGAAATAAATGGATCACAATTCTTAACTTTGCACCCACACTTTTTTTCTTCTTTTCTTCCCTTTTTTTCCTTCTTTTCTTCCCTTTTTTTTTCTTTCTTTCGTTTTTTCTTTCTTTCCTTGGTTTCTTCTTTTTTTCTCTTGTTCTTGTTCTTGCCGAAATTTTCTAGCAAGACTTCTTGTTTTGTTGTTTTTTGCTCTTCCTAAGTGAAATCTTCCATCATTGCCACTTATTCTATATACATATATATATATATGCATACAAGAAAAGGTTGGTACGTGCATGGAATTAAAAAAAAAATATATATATATATATATATATCAAAAAATATTCATAAACTATTAAATTCGTATTTTGGACCCTTAACCACTCCTTGTACATACTAACATATTTTATTTTTATATCAATAAATTGATGTTACATGCTTGTCAGCCGATTAATTCCACATGACCTAACGTACGTAAAAAATAGAGTCATGTCATATGTCAACATTTGTATTTAACTTTTCACACTTTAAATAAAACAATTACCCCTATAATCATTTTTTTATAAAATTATCTCTGACTATTAAAATATTAATCGTTCAAGTTTAGGTCTCATATCATTACTTGTAATTAAATACTAGTTGTCAATCCTATACATACATGTCACATGTGAATATGCTTATTGCAAATATTATATGTTTGTCATGCATGTTCGGGTCTTAAAATTATAAATAAATGAATACTTCCATACATATTTGTATATCCACCTCAACTTTAATTTCTTTTTTGAAAAATTAAACCAAAATTTTATATCGAGACCTATACTTGATCTCCCATATTGCTGATAGATTACTTTGTAATCATTGAACCAAAATTACTATTCACAAAAAATTAACATGTACACCCTTATATATTTTTCTCGAGTTCTTAACCCGTGACTAAGTTTATCACCTGACCCATACTTAATTCCTTGTGTTTCCAAAATTTTTAATTTTAACTCCAATGATTAAAATTAGTACTCACATCTACACCCCCAACATAAAATAAAATACCTAATTAGTTGTTCAAGTCTCACATGTAGGCTACCGACTGCTAGTAATGAACCGAGTAGTGAACTATTTGATGAGCTGTCCCTAATGATCGACATAATCCCTAGGTAAGCTGTCAAACCATTTCATTGTTGTCTTTTACCCAGGCTGCTAGGGAATATGGTACATAGTAGAGCCTCATTCTTCCTATGGCCCATCATCAATTGTTTATAGTGTTGAACATGGGCAATTGAATACATTTTACATCATATAATCTAAATTCGGGATGGTGAATTTACTCAGATTCGTCTCTTGCTCAATCCACCTTGCAAAAGGTGATATCTCTACCCCTCCGATATACTCTTTAGTTACTATTCTTGCTAACTCTCTTGCATATTTTTGATCGAGCTACTTCAATCTACTATTGAGTTCCTCTATAATAAAGCATTTCCAAGCATCCTCTTGGTTCTCTATGCAATGGGATTTTCTCCTTTCGGTAATTTCTTGGGAATCTTTTCTTCGTCTTGGCTTGTTCGTCTCTGGGGTTTCTTGAGAATGTTCTCTCTAGCTCGGGTTATTCTTTTTGGGGGTTCTACTTTGGTGCTAATGGCCTTGCTTAGTTTTTGCATTTGTGGCATGGGTTTCTTCTCTTTCAGGGACATCTTCCTCTTTGGACTCCTTAACTCCTCTTTTAGTGCTTCATTTTCTTGCCTTAGCGCATTTTCTTTACTATACGAATTTTTGAACATGGTTTCATGTGCATCTATTCAATCTTGGAGAGATTGAATTAGTTTTATAAAGTAGGAGTTTACCCCTCGACATGGGGGGATCCATCTCGACGTAAGTCTTCTTGATTGTTTCCGTCCTTGGGCTTGTAGCTAGTTGAGGATAGGTTATCATCATTGGGACTTTTGTCCTAGCCTCTGAATGGATCATCTTGAATATCACTATCTGAGAGGAAGGACACTTTTTAATTTTGATCGATATCTCGATCAGCATCATGGCTCACTGGAGATCCGATAGTGCTCTTTGACCTTGACATTACTTTTTGTTCAATAACTTCCTACAGACGACACCTGTAACGCCCCAAAAACCCCCTTGGGTGATATTACATTCTAAAAACCATTCACCCCATGAGAGCATTACGTAAATTCATCACGACGAAAGTTCATTCATCAACCATTCATATTTTAACAAAATTTGGGCAGAGTCTCCTTTGTACGGGGAGCTTTACTCAAAACACAACCTGTACAATTATATTACAATTGACCACACCGGGTCCACATATGCATAACTATTGACCACACCGGGTCTATTTATCCATCATAAATAAACTTTCATTCATCATATGCCATATCCACAATGCCATCCCAAAAGAATAGGCCAAGTATGACAAATATATTCCCAAAAGAATTAAATTACACTTGCAGTGAAATAACAAAATACTAGACTTTACATGATTTCAAAATAAACTCTCTAGTCTAGTACAAAAGAAATATAACTCTAGGCATCCAGTTCAGGACCCCCGTTCCCCTCTAGGGGAGCTTCCCCATGCACTGGTTCATCTACTTGTAACTCCTCCTCATAGACGAAATCTGAAAAGATATTATTTGTAGGGGATGAGCACTAAGCTCTGTAGCAACATTCCTTCCATACTCATACAAGGTTTAGAAAACAAGTAAAACAGTTCGGTCTTATTTTCCAAAATATCATATAACATTTGAAGTAAAACCGTGACATTTGAAACAGATCTCAAGTTTAAATAACAATAGTAATAGAAAGGAGCAATTTCAACTAAGTGCTAATAAACATCCATTACCAAAATATAAATCATTTCCCACACATGATATCATATTGTCCTCTCTAATGGGAGCATCCTTACAAGGAACCTCTCACCCTCAAGATTTGTTTTCTCAAGCATCCTTACAAGGAACCTCTTGAGAAAATCACATACTGTCCTCTTTTGGTGTGAGCATCCTTACAAGGAACCTCTCACCCTCAAGATTTGGTTTCTCAAGCATCCTTACAAGGAACCTCTTGAGATGGAATGAGCATCCTTACAAGGAACCTCTCATCCATGTTTATTCCAACAACCATACAAGATCACATCATCCCAACAATCATCACACATAACCAAGGATTCCATAAATCTCCAATTTACAAGCAAATTTTCAAAGATCCACAAATCCATTATGAGGCAATTTCAATAAACAATTAGGAAAATACAAGAGATCACCACCACATCATTTTCATTACTCACACAAAGCACTAAAGTTCTCAAAACCAAGCTTGAGCAAATGTAGAAAGAGAATTCCATATTTCCCCAAAAACTAGGGTTTTAAAGCTATAAAAGAAGTTTCATGGGTAATCAATCCTAACTTTGTTTAAGACATGCCACAATTGCAAGAAAACCAAGAAACAAGGAATTCCTAGCAAATACATACAAGTATGAGTCAAAACATATATATATTTTAGCCTTAGCCTCAATGGACAAGCATGGAAGAAAAAACCCCTACCTTGAATCAAAGTTTCAAACCACAAACCCAAGCTCTAATGACCTCCTTTCTCCCTTTCCTCCTTTCCTCTATCTTCCCCAAGGGTGCTAAGGGGTTTGGGGGTGAGAGATGTGAGAAAAAATGGAAGGAAATGGGCTGGTTTCTGTGTTTTAAACACAGCAGTCCGCGACATCACTGTTCATGGGCTGAATTTTGAGTTTTTTTCCAAAATTACAGTTTTGCCACTAGAAATCTCCAATTTGATCCATACGACTACCCTAAGGTTTTTCGACGTTCCGGATTCATTTTTAATGTTATTTTAACCTAAAAACATTGCTTTTTATGATTTATTTCAAAACTAAAATAAATTCACACTTGGAACATTAAAATTTCTATTTTATTCCTTCGAACTACTATAGGTGATATCCTTACGATTTTAATATATATATATATGGTTTATTCTTAAGTCATTACATATAGAAGAATCACTAAACAAGTACATTAATATATTAATGTAAACATATGGGGTTTTACACCTTTAAGGTCTAATAAGAAAGCACAACCCTTTACTATCCAAGGAGCACCATAGTGCAGATTTTTGGTCAACTTCATAGAATAAACTGATTTGACTCAGGTATTTCTAGGAGGTGTAACCTATATGGTTGGAAAGATATACGAGTTAGGGTTCTAACAAAAATAACGGTGCACAATTCGGACTTTCCAATAAAGAGTTATGATGAAATTAGCGAAAGGTAGTCTGCCGGACAGATTTTTGGACAGAGTAGACACTACTTCGTAATATGGACATAAATCCTTCCTCCTAGTTCCGATTGAGATGATTCAAGGTGATATGGAATCCTAAGAGAGAGATCTACAAATTTCATGTTTTAAGTTTTGAGAGATATGGACTGCATCAAGGTCGAAATCGAGCTTGATGTTACAGCTAGTGCACTGTTCATCCCTTTTTCATTCTACCAAATTCAAACACACATCACTACACATATCCCCATTTTTATAACAATTATTTACTATATATCTATATACATATATAAAAGAAAATGCGGGGTGTTACAACACCAATTGTAAGTGGTAAAAAGAATTACCTCCTACAAAAATGATTTGGTTGTGGATGACTTGATGGTATATTGCTCAACTCCCCCTGTAAAATGAACAAACTGCCAAGGACTAGAGTGGACTAGTCAAGGGCACTTCGATGCTTAAGTTAGTAAATGATCGAGACAAAGGCAACTCTAGGGGTTATTGTGCATACCTTTTCTTAAGTTCTTCAAGTCCCTTTTATAGGTTGCCTCAGTCTTTATCCTTTAGAGTTTTCCTTGTTTGCAAGGCGAGGTGGTACACCCCTATTGCACCGGATTTTAGGTCATTTCTACTGAAATCTCTCCAATGTTCTCAAATTGCCTAGTTCCTCAGAACTATTGACGATGTCTACCATAATTTTAGCAAATTACTTATCTTATTCCTTTATTGTACTAAATAATAGGCAACCATTTGCTTAGCTCGATCCAAGCTATTCCAAACACTTAAGAAAGCTCAGCCTAATTATCTGAGTACACCTAAGAAGGTCCATTTGCCCTAACCCGACTTCAATTAGCTCAGTCCAATCTAAATTAGCTCAGCTTGATCTTGGCATTGCTTTGAACTATTCATATTCTAGGCGTGCACATGACCTTGTCAAGTGCATGAATTTTCATACTAAAACAGTGCTGAAATTTCGTGCCCCTTCTGGAGCTGCCTCTATTTTTTTATGAATAATATCATTATTAATTATATCTTTTCTAGTTTTACCACACATCTATCTTAAAATTCTCATTTTTTTCCACATTCAATTTGTGAATCTGTTGTTTCTTAATAGCCCAAACTTGTTAATATATAGCATAGTGGATCTCATGACTACTGTAAAACTTTCCTTTTAGGTTAAGTGGTATTCATCAATCACACAATACCCCAAATGCATTCCTTCACTTAGCATCTAACATTGATTCTATGAGTAACATCGTCATCAATCTCACTGTGAAACCCGGAAAAATTTGAACTTTTTCCGACAAAAGGCAAAATAGTGATTTGCCACTATTATGCGGGATTAAAATGCATATTTCTATAGAGCTTGGATGAAACAACGGACTTCACTGTTAGATTCCTATCGCGAAATTGAGGTAACACGTCAAATTTTGCCGAATTTTGAGATAGTCAGATTTTGCACATTTTTCGAGACGATTGGGTGGCGAATGAACTTTTAAAGGTGTCTAAAAATAAAAATTATAAAATTTTCTTATAATTGAATAAAAGTTTAAATAAAATTAAATTGAACAAAAATTAAAATTTAATTAAGTCGTTTCGGATTAAAAACGGACTCGAAAGTGATAAACAAGCAGAACAATGTGGACCGCGCAATTAAAAATTATAAATAGGGCTAAATATCTGAAAAATCAGATATTCTCACCTTTGTTCAACACACCACACGTTGGAGAAGAGAGATAAGAGAGAAAATAAAAATTTCAGCTTTCTCCTTCAATCCAAGAAGCTTCGTTGGTCGGAATTACTTCAACCAAGAATTAAAGTTGGTCTACACGGCGAGGGCTACGCGTACGTACTAAGAACGAGGGATTTCACCGAAGATCCAAAAAGGGAGATTTGGGAGATCAAAGGTTTTGGGGCTAAGGAGGTGCCTAGAAGCTTTCTATCTTCATCCCACGCTCCAAGAGGAAGGGGTTCTCCTACTTTGGTTCATTTCCTACCTAGAATATTATATGTAATGTGTAGGTTTGTGGGAATATATGTAGGTCACTTACCTATGTATATGAAATAGATGAAATGAGTATGAAAAAGGAGTATCGAAATGGGTTAGAATAGACTTTCCTAACTTGAGGTTGAGTGTGGTAATTACTTGATTGGTAATTCCATGGAAAAGTGATTTTATGGGCATGCTTTATGTTTAAATGTTATGCCTGGTGAATGATGTGCTTTCTGATTGATGTGGGAAATGTTGTGACTTCATGGTATTTTGCATAAAATGGCTAAATGAAACTTGAGTTGTTATAGCATGGATTATGTGTAACAAGCTTGTGAATTGTTGATATTGGTGATTATATGCATGTGACATAAATTGTCATGACACATGTTGAAATGTGTGGTTAAATTCAGCTCATTGGTATTCATTACATTGAGCACGACATTGGTATTGCAATGGTTCATTACATTGCATGTGTATGAAAACATCACATTCAAGGGCTTAGGCATGAGTGTGGGTGTATGTTATTCATTTTGGATCAATCACCATACTTGGTATTTTGATGGGTGGGCTCGGTAAAGTGGGGTTGAATATTCTATTGAGTCGCACAGTTGCATACATGGAAAACTTGTGTCAGGTATAGCAAGAAGGGATAGATCCCCCCTCGAGTGCAAGGCCCGGCTATTATTTTATACACTTTCGACAGTGTAAGTCCAAAAAAGTGTATCGGTGTGTGGAGTCGGTGGTGCAACACCAAAAGTCCACTACCCAAATAAAGACACATGATTTTTGGTTATATAAATGATTCATTGATGGGAAACATCCATAAATGAATTGGTTTTTTTATTATAAAAACATGAGTTGTTCAAAATGATCTTTGGATGTATTCATCAAGGATAAATGTTTTACACTTGCATTGCATAGTGTGGTGAGAGCCGGTGAAGGCTTGGGTTAAGCGCATGAGTGAATCTCATTTCATTCATGACATGACATAGTAAATTCCAACATGAACATATATATTCTTGATTGGAATGATTATATGCTTGTGAATGTTGTATATGAACATTGCATATGCATTTAAGTGGGGAGTAGCCTCTGTAGGAGATATTCTATTGGGCGTTGGCTCACCCTATACGGGAAACATTTTAGGTGTGGGGTTAACGTCGGCGGAGGACTCGCACTTGGGGCCTTGAGGGTGAAGAAAAGCCGGTTTGTGGCTTTTGGAGACAAGTTTTTGTAAAACTTAGGTTTAAATTTCCATTTTCACATGTAATCGTGTAAATGGCTTGTAATAGAACTTTTAGATATCAAGTTTTATGTGATAAACATCATTATATATGTTTGAAATGATGTTGGGGTAGTTTGGAATGGATTGGACATGAAACATAGGTGAAACGGAGAAAATTGGGCAGAGTGTACCAGTACTGTATATCGGTACCGTATGGTCTATAAGACAGAGCATACCGGTACTGTCTGTCCAGAGGGCAAATCCTACTGGTACACAGTACTGGTACGCTTTTCCAAATTTTTCAAAATTTAAAACTAAAGTACTATGCCTTTGGACTTTGGTTCCTTGGTTCCACTGATGTGTTTGGACAATAAAGTGGCATGACTTATGGTACTGTGAACCACGGTTAAATTAAATGATAAAACACACAGGTTACACGTGTGAGTTAAATCCCAGGTAAAGGGATACTATTACGTTATGTCGGATTTTCTGACACTCACGGATATTTTTGCAGGTTGACGATGGTCAACGGGACCCCCGATTTTAGGGGCGTCACAGCTTGGTATCAGAGCATAGGTATACAAAATACCTAGGGCTTGATAGGCATTGGGTTTAGACCATTGCATGTATTGTACATGTCATCTTATGTGCTTACATTTTGTTACATGATTACGGGCTATGTGATTATATGAATGATATACATGGTAAAATGTAAATGGAAGGGACACTAGGGTTAGAAAACATAACCTTGGGGGTCGGAAAAGAAATGAACGGGATAGTTCAAGGTATACATGTCTACTAGTGGGTGGCATAGACTCTACTAGGAAAACAAGGAAAAAAATCTCATTGTTTCAAGTTTGGTCCCTATCATGGGATACTAAATAAATGCTCTATTGCTATCTGGCATGTGTGTAGATGGCAACTAGAGGAAGGGGACGTCGGGGTGGATGGAACAATAACCAACCACCACCGAATTTTGACCAACAAGCCTTAGTGGAGGCTATTGGTACGACGGCTGCTTCCATAGCATAGGCTAGTGCTACGGCAGCCACTATTGCATAGACTGGTGCAAGTGGTGGACAAGGAGGCTCAAGTAACCTCCAGAAGTTCAAGGCACACCAACCTTCGGTCTTCATGGGAGGGGCGGATCCTCTAGTGGATGACCATTGGTTCTAGCAACTCAATAAGGTATTGAGGGCTATGGAGATCACCTCTGACGCCACCAAGATAACCCTAGCTACGTTTCAGCTAGAGGGGGAATCCAATTGTGGTGGGATTGGGTGAAAGACTCCAAGAACTTGGAGGCTATGAGTTGGATAGAGTTCAAGGAGCTCTTCATGGGCAAGTATTTCCGGTGGGCTGTGAGACATGCAAAGGCCCGGGAGTTCTTAGACTTGCGACAAGGGACGATGACGGTGATGGAATACGTAGCTAAGTTCACGGAGTTAGCACGTTTCACCGATGACTATGTGGCCACTGACATGGCCAAGGTGAGAAAGTTCGAGGGTGGTTTAAAGTTGTCCATTCGAGGCAAAATTATGGGTCTTCCTCTACAAGACTTGGACTCGATGGTCATGACAGCTATGACCATTGAGAGAGAGGTAAAAGATGCACAAAACATCGAGGAAGTGGGTGTTAAAGACAAGAAGAAGGAGGGTCAATCCCCTTCTTCTGGTTTGGGGAAGAAGCGGAGGATTTCTACTCCTCAAGGATTCCAAGGGCAAGGTTGCGGTCATCAAGGCCAAGGCCAGGGTCAATCCTCCTAAGGTGGGAGACACTTCAGGGCTTCCAGCCAGGCAGGCTCACGGGCATGTTTTTATTGCCACCAGCCGGGTTACATGAAACGAGATTGTCCTCAGAGGCAGGGATCCCAGGGTTATGGGTCATCTCAGTCCCAGACTTCGGTGGGGCAACCACAGACGCATTATACTCCTTACTATCCCACCATGGGCCAGGGGAGCTAGTACCAGTTTCAGGGTGCTACACAGGCCCCTACTACTTCACGTGCAAAAACTCCGCAAGTAGGCCAGCTAGGTCAGGGTATGGGTCGAGGCGAGGACAGGGCTCACAAGCCGGTACTTTGGGACCCCAAGGGCATGTCTATGCCATAGTGCCACAAACTGTGTTGGCATATCCATCCGTAATACAGGGTACATTCTTACTCTCTCGCTTATGGGCTAGAGTGTTATTTGATTCTGGTGCATCACATTCTTTTATTATTGTATCATGTGTGAAAGACTTAGGCTTAGAGGTTGAGACCTTGGAAAAGCCACTGCATGTGAGTTCTCTCCTAGGAGCTAGGGTGAGAGTTGATCAGATATGTCGGGACTGTGAGTTAGAGATCTCGGGGATTCTACTCACCGTGGACCTTAGGGTGATGGACATGTTGGAGTTTGATGTGATCCTCGGGATGGATTGGTCGACGTCACATCATGTTGTCATTGATTGTGATAGGAAGAGGGTCACTACTTACACACCTAATGGTGTCTATTTTAAGTTCCAGGGGGAAAAGTATGATACTTTACCCCAAGCCGTGTATGACTTTAGATGACATGGATAGTTAATGGGTTGGCTTGTAAGCCTTACCCTGGAGGACGAGGCAAGACAAGAGTTAGGTCTACCTCGAGTGGTATGTGAGTATGAGGATGTCTTTTCGAACGAACTATCGAGATTACCTCCACATAGAGATGTAGACTTCAGCATTGAGTTACATCCCGGTACGTCACTTATTTCTATAACTCCGCATAGGATGGCACCAGCCGAGTTGCAGGAACTCAAGGTCCGGTTGTAAGAATTATTGGACAAGGGTTTCATTAGACCAAGCACTTCACCTTGGGGCGCTCCAGTGTTGTTTGCTAAGAAAAAGGACAAAACCCTTCGACTATGCATAGACTATCAGTAGTTGAATAGGGTTACTATCAAGAATAGATATCCTTGCCGATGATTGATGACTTATTTGATCAATTGAGAGGGGCACGAGTCTACTCCAAGATAGATCTCCGCACCAGTTACCATCAATTGAGGGTTAGGGAGGTTGATATCCTTAAGACAGCATTTCAGACATGGTATGGGCATTTCGAGTTTACAGTCATGCCTTTCGGATTAACAAATGCTCCAGCGGCATTCATAGATCTCATGCATAGGGTGTTTCAACCCTACCTAGATCAGTTTGTTATAGTCTTTGTTGACGATATCTTGATCTACTCCAAGTCTGAGGAGGAGTATGAGGCTCACTTAAGAATTGTCCTCTAGATGTTGAGAGATCATCAGTTATACGCCAAGTTCAGCAAGTGTGAATTTTGGCTTACTGAGGTGAAGTTTTTAGGACACGTAGTGTCAGCTTTTGGTGTATCTGTTGACTTGGAGAAGGTTGAAGCAATGATGAATTGGAGAGGCCGAAGTCAGTCTTCGAGATACGCAGTTTCTTTGGATTGGCGGGGTACTATAGAAGGTTCATTGACGACTTCTCTTGATTAGCTGCTCCTATGACCAAGTTGACCCGGAAAGAGGTCAAGTTTGAATGGAACGATGCTTGTGAGAAGGCATTCCAGGAGTTAAAGTGGAGACTTACATTAGCTCCTATTTTGATAGCTCTAGAAAGGGATAGAGGTACACGGTGTATTGTGATGCCTCGAAGGACGGATTCGGTTATATATTGATGCAGTTTAGGAGGGTGGTAGCTTATAGTTCTCGGCAGTTAAAGAATCACGAGCAGAATTACCCCACACACGACATGGAGTTAGCGGCCATTAACTTTGCCTTGAAGACTTGGCGCCACTACCTGTATGGTGAACAGTTTGAGGTATTTTCAGACCACAAAAGTCTGAAGTACATCTTCACACAGCGGGACCTCAACATGAGGTAGCGCAGGTGGATGGAGTTCCTAGATGACTATGACTTCAATTTGCAGTACCATCTCGGTAAGGCAAATGTGGTGGCTGATGCACTCAGCCGAAAGTCATGGGGAGTCTTGGCTAGTGTAGCTTCCCAGGAGTGGCAGATGCTCGAGACTGTGGGACAGTTCGGGCTATGTTACATGGGGCAGGCTCAAGGTACTTTAGAGAGTTTGGTGGCTACACCTTCCCTACTGAGCAGAGTGATTGAGTCCCAGGGACAAGTACAGGCAGGTACAGGTGACGAGGGTTGGGCCATTCACTGGGATGGTAGTCTTCGATTTAGGGGAAGAACTGTGGTTCCCTAGTCTACAGAGTTGAGAGAGGAGATTCTTAGAGAGTTTCATTGCTCTCATTTTGCTATACATCCAAGTGGCACGAAGATGTACCATGATCTTCGTCGCTAGTATTATTGGAATGGAATGAAGAGAGACGCTGGAGACTTTTTCAAGCGATGTCTCACATGTCAGCAAGTTAAGGCTGAACACCAGAGACTAGCGGGATTACTCCAACCTTTGGAGGTAGCTGAGTGGAAGTGGGAGCATATCACGATGGATTTTGTGACTCACTTGTCACAAACATCGCAGGGACATGACGCGGTGTGGGTGATAGTAGACCGACTTACGAAGTCGGCACAGTTTTTGGCAGTGCGGATGACCTTCACAATGGAGGAATTCTGTAAGTTGTATATACGGGAGATTATTCGGTTGCATGGGTTGCCCGTATCAATAGTATCGGATCGGGATTCCAGGTTAACGGCTCATTTTTGGGAGAGTTTCCAGCGAGCTATGGGGACACAGTTGATGATGAACATTGTTTTTCATCCCCAGACGGACAGTCAGTCTGAGAGGACTATACAGACGTTAGAGGACACGCTATGGGCATGCATCCTAGATCTCAGGGGTAGCTGGGAAGATCACTTACCATTGGTAGAATTCGCCTACAACAATAGTTATCAGGCGAGTATACAGATGGCACCCTATGAGGCATTATATGGGAGGCCTTGTCGATCTTCGGTATGTTGGACAGAGGTGGGAGAGAGACCTTCTACGGGTCCAAATTTGGTTAGAGACACCTCAGAGAAGGTGGACCTTATACGAAAGCGTCTTCTTATGGCTCAAAGCCGATAAAAGAGTTACGTCTACAAACAGCGGCGACCTCTAGAGTTTGAGGTGGGAGATCATGTCTTCTTGAAGGTGATGCCTAAAAGAGGAGTGATCAAGTTTGGCAAGCAGGGAAGGCTATCACCGAGGTACATCGGACCCTTCGAGGTACTCGAGAGGGTGAGTATAGTTGCTTACCGGTTGGCGTTACCGCCAAATCTATCCGGTGTTCATGTGGTATTCCATGTCTCTATGCCCCAGAAGTACACCCCGGATCTGACTCATGTGGTGGATTGGGGAGAGCTTGTGGTTGATGCTGATGGGACCTTTGAGGAGGGGACCGGTGCGTATCATGGATAGCCGGGATCAGATTTTGCGAGGCAAGACTGTGAGGCTAGTGAAGGTGCTATGGCAGCACCGAGGAACGGAGGAGGTGACATGAGAATGCGAGGACACTATCCTTACTAGTTATCCTTTCTTATTCGAGGATGAAGGTACATTACTATAGTCATTTAGTATTATATGACTGTTACATATGCATATGATTGAATGTGAATGTATGTGTGAATTTCGGGGACGAAATTCTTTTAAGAGGGGGGGAGAATGTGAAACCCTAGGAAATTTGAACTTTTTCCGACAAATGGCAAAATAGTGATTTGCCACTATTATGCGGGATTAAAATGCATATTTCTATAGAGCTCGGATGAAGCAACGGACTTCACCGTTAGATTTGTATCGCGAAATTGAGTTATCACGTCAAATTTCATCGAATTCCAAGATAGTCGGATTTTACACATTTTTCGAGATGATTGAGTGACGAATGAACTTTTAAAGGTTCCCAAAAATAAAATTATAAAATTTCCTTATACTTGAAAAAAAGTATAAATAGAAATTTCAAGCTTTCTCGGACCCCGGAAGTGATAAACGAGCAGGACAATATGGACTACGCAATTAAAAAGTATAATAGGGCTAAATATCTGAAAAATCAGATATTCTCACCCTTGTTCAGCACACCACACGTTGGAGAAGAGAGAGAAGAGAGAAAATAGAAATTTCAAGCTTTCTCCTTCGATCCAATAAGCTCCGTTGGTCGGAATTGCTTCAACCAAGAATTAAAGTTGGTCTACACGGCGAGGGCAATGCGTACGTACCAAGAACGAGGGATTTCACTGAAGATCCAAATGGAGAGATTTGGGAGATCAAAGGTTTTGGGGCTAAGGAGGTGACTAGAAGTTTTCTATCTTCATCTCACACTCCAAGAGGTAGGGGTTCTCCTACTTTGGTTCATTTCCTACCTAGAACGTTATATGTAATGTGTAGGTTTATGGGAATATATGTAGGTCACTTACCTATGTATATGAAATAGATGAAATGAGTATCGAAATGGGTTAGAATAGACTTTCCTAACATGAGGTTGAGTGTGGTAATTACTTGATTGGTAATTCCATGAGAAAAGTGATTTTATGGGCATGCTTTATGTTTAAATGTTATGCCTTGTGAATGATGTGGGAAATGTTGTGACTTGATGGTATTTTGCATAAAATGCCTAAGTGGAACTTGAGATGTTATAGCATGGATTATGTGTAACAAACTTGTGAATTGTTGATATTGGTGATTATATGCATGTGATATAAATTGCCATGACACATGTTGAAATGTGTGGTTAAATTCAGCTCATTGACATTCATTACATTGAACATGACATTGGTATTGCAATGGTTCATTACATTGCATGTGTATGAAAACATCACATTCAAGGGTTTAGGCATGAGTGTGGGTGTATGTTATTCATTTTGGATCAATCACCATACTTGGTGTTTTGATGAGTGGGCTCAGGAAAGTGGGGTTGAATATCCTACTGAGTCACACGGTTGCATACATGAAAAACTTGTGTCGGGTATAGCAAGAAGGGATAGATCCCCCCTCAGCTGCAAGGCCCGACTATTGGTTTATACACTTCCGACGGTGTAAGTCCAAAAAAGTGTATCAGTGTGTGGAGCCAGCGGTGCAACACCAAAAGTCCACTAGCCAAATAAAGACACATGGTTTTTGGTTATATAAATGATTCATTGATGGGAAACATCTAGAAATGAATTGGTTTTTTTTTTATAAACACATGAGTTGTTCAAAATGATCTTTGGATGTACTCGACACAACTCAACACATGTTTGGAATGGATTGGACATGAAAAACAGGTGAAACGGACAAAACTGGGCAGTGTATGTACCGGTACCATTTGGTCCAAAAGACAGAGCGTACCAGTACGGTGTACCGGCTGTCTATCCAGAGGGCAAATCGTACCGGTACGCTTTTGCAAATTTTCCAAATTTTAAAACTAAAGTGCTATGCCTTTGGACATTGGTTCCTTGGTTCCAATGATGTGTTTGGACAATAAAGTGGCCTGATTTGTGGTACTGTGAACCACGGTTAAATTAAATGATAAAATATACACGGGTTACACGTGTGAGTTAAAATCCCAGGTAAAGGGATACGGTTACATGATGTCAGATTTTGCGGCACTCTTGGATATTTCTGCAGGTTGACGGTGGTCAACGGAACCCCCGATTTTAGGGGCGTCACACTCACTCTCTATGAATAATTGACTCTAAATACTTAAAATGTTCACTCTTCCATATCTTTTGATCTTCATTTTTTACTACTTCATGATTTGAATTCCTCCTTTTTCTGAAGTTACACTCCATATATTCAGTCGTAGTCCTACTTATCCTAAATCCTTTTGATTCTATAGTTTTTTTTTCCATTTTTCTAGTCTATTATTAATTCTTTTTGTACTTTCATCAATTAATACAATATCATTTGCAAATAACATTCACCATGGAAGCTCATCTTGACAATGTCTAGTCAATTCATCAATAATTAGCACAAAAAGATATGGACTCAAAGCAGATACCTATGGTAAGCCTACAACAATTGAAATTCATTAGTCTATATTTTCATTGTTCTCACTAATGTCACCATTTTTTTCATATATATCCTTAATCACATCAATATGCCTAACAATAACTTTTGTTTTCTCTAGAACCTTCCATAAAATATCTCTAGTGAGTTGATCATATGCTTTCTTTAAGTCTATAAGAAACCATATAAAGGTTCTTATTTTTCTCTATGTACCTCTCCATTAGTCTCCAAAGTAAGTATATAGCTTTCATGGTTGATCTCCTGGACATATATCCAAACTGATTCTCAGATACCATTGTTTCAAACCTTAGTCTTTGCTCCATCACTCTCCCCAAAAGTTTAATTGTATGACATGCTAGTTTAATACCCCAATAGTTTGTGCAACTTTGTTTGTGACACCTCAAAATCCGGGGGTCCGTTGATTACTCATCAACCCGCGGAATGCCCGTGGATACCGAGTAACTCGATATCTCAACGTTATGCCCCATTTACCGGGGTCCATCATTTATTAAAAATTTGGGCAGAGTCTCCTTTGTAAGGAGAACTCTACTCAAAACACAACCTGTGCATTATATAATAACAAGACCCATCCGAGGTCCTATATTCAACAATGACCACACCGAGTCCATTTATAGCCCACAAATAGCCTAAAAACAGTCTGTAATTCAGCCCTTTAATAGCCCCTTAAATAGCCTAAATTCAGCCCCTTAACAGTCCCTAATTAGTGCACAAAATAGCCCTTAATTAGTGCACAAAACAGCCCCAATTTCAGCACCAAAACAGTCCATTTGGACAGCCCACATATAAATCAATTTCAGCTACTAAAAGCCTACTTAAGGTAAGAATAAAACCAAGGTAGGAGGGAACCCTACCTCAATAGAAGTGTAAGAACTTCTATAACACCAAATCAACCTCAAAGCTTTGATTTTTCCCAAAGTCTCCTCTTGGATCTTCGATGAAATCCACTCTTTTTGGTACGTACGCGTAGCCCTTGTCGAGGAGATGAACTTTGGCTCTTGGTCTGAGTTGATCCGAGCCACGGAACTCCAACAATCGGCGAAGGAGGATTTTTTTCTCCCTTTTTCTCTCCCTCTTGCTCTCACACGTTGGAACCAGCTAAAATGCAGACATCCTTCAGCAAAATATCTGATTTAGCCCCTATTTATACTTTCCAATACTTGGCCCAAGTCGCGCCACGTGTCCCTCACTGATTCGGCTTCGTTTTTGCCCCGAAACGATTTATTTTGTACCGGTTTAAGCTCAAAATATTTTATATGAAATTTATTTAAAATATTTTTCAAATTTCAAATTTTTTTATTAAAATTTCGTTTTTGGGGGTCATCGGACGCCCCTTGCCTCGAAAAACTCAACTATCTCGAAATTCGACGAAAATTGACAGGGCAGCTAGATTTCGCGATGCAAATCCAACGGTGAGGTCCGTTTCATCACACAAGGTCTAGAAAAATATCAGTTTTTCAACCCGCGCTATAATGGCAAATTACCATTTTGCCCTTTTTTAGAAAAAGTTAAAATTTTTCCCGGGTTTCACTTTGTTTGTCTCCTTTATTCTTATATATGAGTACTAATATAATCGCAATAATTTTATTGAATATTTTAGTTAGCCATGATGTCCTATTATCCCCTAGACACTTCGAAACCTCAATAGGAATACCATCTGGCCCCGAAGCTTTTCTTGTATCCATTCTTTTTAATGCCTCATTTTCCTTTGACATCCTAATTCTATGAAAAAATGTATTTTTTCTAATCTCCATATAATTTTTATATTTTTCAATTTCCAAGGCTCCTATACGATTTTCGTTTAATAAGTTTTCCAAGTAATTCTTGACTTGATCCGATATGTGTACACCCAAGTGCAGACGTCAAATTGTAGTAATAATCCGATTAAGTCCAGAGTTGAATCCACAGGGAACTATGATTAGGGTTTTGAAGTAAGCAGTGATAGAGACCAAGTAACTGAAAACCTTGAGAGTTTGAAGTTATGAGATTTCTTGAACAAAATATAAGATTCTTTCCAATAAGTTTTCTAGATAAAATATAAGATAAATTCAAATGTAAACAGTCACCCTTTATCTCAAGGATCTGAACATGTAGTTAATCATCCAATTTATTATACTTATGCTTGGTAACTCAATTAACTCCCATGTCAACAACAAGTTAATCAGAAGATAAACGTGGATTGTAAGAATTAAGCACATGGTTTCGATGCCTTTCTAAAATTTTACAAGAATTATCTGTACCGAGACTCAACCCGTCTACAAACAAGCAAGTATTTCTACAGGGCATCCAACCATGGCATTATTATTCCATCTTTTAAATGAAGTCCAATAATGGTGAAGATTGAAAGGTAGACATGAAGATCAAGCCGGAGTACTTGCCTTGAACACATGAGTCTTTCTATGCAAGAGTCATCCATGTCATAAAAATAACCCACGGTTATACAAAGTACCTTAGCTTTGCCAGATGCATTCAATTATTCAATAAGCAGGTGTAATATAAAGTGTTAAGGCATAAATGAAATGGACAAAATATAACTTCCAGATGATTTATACATGTCCATCACTTCTTACTAAAGAGTGAATGAGAAACTACTCACTCTTCATGGCTTTGGCAAAGCTAGAAAAGTGAGTGATGCTCATCCCTCCAAGTAGAGGACTTACAAGGTAAAGTACAATAAGCGAGGAGCTGATCTTCGACAAAAAATGAGTGAATCATTTTCCACCCTTCATGGATTTTGTAAAGCTCTAGAAAAATGGAAGAGTTCTACTCCTCTAAGGGAAGAAGGAAGCTCAAGCAATGGAAGTGAAAGACAATAAATGAAACTAGAAGAAAGCTAGTCACTTTTGGAGGGTTTTCACTGCAACCAAAAGATGATCTATCTCCCTTGATGCAAGTAAATATAAACCTAAGTCTAAGACTAATTAGAAACCTACAAGTGGGAGTCTAAGCCTCCTTCAATCTCTCTATGAGTTCTTGGTCTAGTCTAAGCCTACAAACCAAGCTCTAGCTTCCTACCCTCGAAAATCCCCTCTTCAAAGCTCCCACAAGGGGAGTATTTATAGGCAAGGAGGAGGGTGACAATAGAGTGTGAGGGAATAATGTGGGGTATTGAAAGTCTTTTGAAAGCTATCCACTCTGAAGTTTGCCTGGGGACAACGTTCGAACGTTGTCTGGCATTCGAACGTTGTTTCTATCTTTGCTTGATGGCCATTCGAATGGGTCTGAACCCCCCCCCCCCCCCCAACTCCAGTGCCCTGTGTTTTTCTAGAGAGCTAGTTCCACACTCCACGTACAACTTGACTTTGCACTCAACAGCCTGGTCCTTAATAATTGAAGGGAACGTTCGAACATTGTTTGGCATTCGAACATGGTACTCAAGTACCTTAGTGTAGCTGCAACACGCCATATCTTAGCATCCTATAGTCTGATCTTTAATAATACAAGAGAACGTTCGAATGTTGATTAGCGTTCGAACGTTCTTGCCTTGGTCCAATCTTTTCCAATTTTGTTCCAAATATGCTTGTGTTGCACGAAAGTGTGATATTCATTGCCTTTGGTCTCTTGTACAATTTATGTCATGAAATGCCAACAATTAAACTCCATCAAAGTACAATTAGTCCTAAAAAGGCAGAGTGCTATGCTGATTTTAACTACTAATCACACCCCCTAACCTAAATATTGCTAGACTCTAGTAATACAACAACAATTGAATGTACATCTATTTCTAATGCCTTTTTTGTAGGTCATCTGATTGCATTTAGCATATGCAACAAGCCGTTGAACCACTAGGTTTGCCCTAGTGGATGAGTGTTGTCTCGTGAGGGTTTTTAGTGAAGCTACCCATAAACTTCTATTGAACAAATGTGTATGTGAGATTGCTGATTAAAATGAGTTAGCATCATGGTCGTCGAGACACCCAACTCTTAATCTCGACTTACCTCCCACATATTTCTTTTCCGTAGGTATTTATTCTATACAAAAATTAGCATCTGTCACATTTGCATTTGGAATTCCCTATGTAGTAGGAATGATCATTCTACTAGCAAGAATTGGTATATAACAAACATTCCACTTTACCACCTTCCATGGATAGCTTTGGTTTCACAAACCTCTCTTAGAATGCTCTCAGCAAAAATTCACTCCGATTGTAGTGACTTGTCTCTCAAAGGGCATGTGATCAGAAGATGGCTAATCGAAAAATCACATGCATAGTTAGAAAAGGAGTGAAAGTTTTAAGAAAGTAGACTGATCATGTTCTTAGCATGATCTCATGGAAGAATATTGACGCAATTACAGAAATACTATTTAACATACCCCAGCTCCTGGTTGTCAACACACACATGCATCAGACTTGAGATCAATTAGGGCTTTTTGTTGGTTATAATGTGGCCAGAGGTCAGTGGTTAACGAAGTGACATCAATGGTATTCAAAAGCTATCTTTTCCTTATGTAGTGTAGCACACCTCTTTCTTGCTTTTCGATCTTTTGCCTAGAAATGATATTTCTTTCTTTCATTTTTTTCATTTTTCACTTTCTTGGAAATTCCCTGTTTTTCTGTTTCTTTTCTTTCTCAGTTGTTCCCACCGACTTTTCTTTCATTCAACAGTAGCCACCATCGTATTTTCTATTTTTCTTGCTTTTCTGTATCATACTGATTTATGAGAGGGTGCAAGAAAATTAGATAACAAAGTATGTCAAGTATATTCTCCTATGGCTCGGTTATCCTATGGGTTTCTTGAAAAAGAAATCATTCAATGAACGCTCAAATATGACTGACAAGGGATATAATTTCGTAAAAGTACTGGCTAAGGCTCCAAATCAAATCAAAGATGGCCTAAGATCATTTCTCAAGTATGTGCACGTATATGTGTCGTATGCAGAGGTTCCCTATGGGATATGTCAATAGATCACTTTAGTTGCGTCAATCAAAGCAAGTTTAATGAAATTATTCAAAAATTGAAAGTGAAAGAGCTTACTTGATTAAATGTTGATTGTCTCTCAAAAATTAATTGCAAGGCTCAAAACTTACCATGGTACTTTTTGTTATCTCCACTGGTCATGTCGGGTTTTTCAGGGAATGTTGGTTATATATTAATTCCATTTTTGAGTCTGATCATCTTGTACCTTAAGAATAACAAATACCAATGTACATTCGACAATTTAAGCATAGAGAGAATACCATTGTTCAAGAAGCTGTGGTTTTAAGTCTAGATTGCTAAGTTTTGTGTCAAACCAATGTGATTAGTTACTTTAACAAACAGTCTTGGCATCCACATTTGTTCCATCACTTATTAACACATAACAATATGCTGTTAATTGTATACATGCTTTGAAACTGATAAAAGTGATCAACTGAACCATTCATTTCACAAAATATAAACATTTAATACAAACTCCACAGATTCAATTCATCCACAACAAAAGTGACAAAACACAAAAACTTTAAATATCCACAATAAACCACCAAAGAAGAAGCTCTCCACAAAAGAAGAAACAAAATATTCAAACTATACTCAAGAACAGAAATCCCCCTCTTTCATTCTCCTTCATCTCCACCAGGCCCACCAGCTCCACCCCTCAGAAGGTGAAGAATTTCATCCTGCTTAGCTTCGATGCTAAGCATGATATCTCTAAGTGAACGCTGGGTGCTGGTGCTGGTGCTAGTGCTGGGTCATGCCTCCTCCGACAGCTCCTGGGCTCTCTTCGTATCTAACTCTCTTTCCTCCTCCTCATCTAGGACATCTTGTACCTCATCAACACCTCGGGTAGGGGGCTCCTCGTGTCTAGCTACTTGGCCTCCACTGTGGCCTTGGCTCTTCCAGAAGGAAGCCTTGTTCAGTGGTCCCATTGGCTTCTGTATGGTCATCTCCGATCTCACCCTGATCCCATGGTCCTTGCACATCTTCGTAACCAAGGTGACGAAGGGAAGTGAGTTTCTTTTCACATCGCATCCTTTCTTCATCTTTGTCAAAATGAGGGAGGGGAGGTCTATGCTTTGGCCCTTCCCCAGTGCGTAAAGCAACCAGGCCATTTCGGGGAAGATTTTATTTTGTTGCCCGATTGGGGTGAGGTTTAAAATCGCAATCAAATTTAACATTTTATATTTATCGATCAGCTTCCCATGACGAAAAAATCTTTGCCCTGCCCATAAAAAAGAAGCCACCCCTGTTAGCTCAACTTCAATCGTATTCATAGCCACGTTCTCCCTTGAAAGTATGTCAGATTTTACACCCGAGGCACTTGCCTTAACTCCCAAATGTAGTCCTCATCAACTTTAACATGGGCTCCGCTCACATACATCCTTATTGTCCCGTTGATGATCTCGGTGTTGGAGTAAACTCCCGCACCAAGTCAAGTATGGCCTCTCCGTCATTCTGCAAATACAACATCCATCCTCTCTTCTCCATATTCACAGCAATACCCAACTCCACAAAGTCAGCCAATACTACATCTCACTCATAAACAACAGCTTGGTTTCAGCAGAAATTTTGGTACCTGTCAGCTTTGAGAGCCGTGGGGAATCGGGTCTTGTCATATCTTTGCGTAATGGGTCTTTCTTCTATCTCCTCGATGACCTCCTTCACCATATTGCACTCCTGAGTTGGTGGATTGTGCCTGGCAGGTAGCTTGACCCTTGGAGGTATGATGTTTCGGGTTTGAGGTTTTTAGGGCTTGAGAGTTTTGATTTTCTTGTGAAAATGAGGATTTTTGATGTGGGAATGGTCTTGGGAGGTCGATTTTAGGTAGAAATGGGGAATGAGGGGTGATTTGAGGGCTAGGTATCGAAAAGGCACCTAGGGTTTTGAGGTTTTTCAAAATTTTGGGAGTTTTGAAATGAAGAAGACGAACTAGGATTTTATGGCCTGAAAGTTCACGTTCGAACGTCCCTGAAGTTCGAACGTATGTAGTAGAATTTTAAATAGATCGTTCAAACATGGATGACGTTTGAACGTGGTGAGCTCCTAATACTTTTGAGTTCTGTTAGAGACCAAAGTATTGTAAGCTCATGGCGTTCGAACGTTTTATTGGCATTTGAACTTTACTCTCGTTCGAATGTGCTATTGGCGTTCGAACGTGCTGATCTCCAAGTACTTTTGTTTCCATCAGAGGCTGAGTACTGCAAGCAAGTAACGTTCGAACGTTACTTGGCGTTCGAACGTTATATCAAACAACAAAAGTTTTTATATACAACAATATACCCAATAATAGAGGGCTATATACATAAGTCTGAACCAAAAATTCATGGCGACTCAGGATAAGTCCCTGCCCACACTTTCGGTTGGTATTTTGGGACATTCCTTACTCGGCCCATATTTTCATTTCAGTCAAAAGAGTTTGTATAAAAAGATTTTTTTACACTTTTTACAAAAATTCGGACCCTTGGCTTCCATCCCAACAAAACACAATTTTTTGCAAAAAATAATCTAAATTGAGTCTCCCTCTGTATCCATGTAGTTCGCACAACCAGTGACTCTCCCAATTTCCTCTCTCACAAACTGGTTAAGCAAAGTACTGTAACAGCATGACGTCTTAGGGTAATCCTTACTCAGCCCATTCACTGTCCAGTCTAATTGATCGAATGCGTGATCAAAAATTGGTTTAAAACATTGATTATATCTTTTCTCGTGAAAGACTCTGCCACACTGTTTATAGGCACCAAGCCTTTCGGCATGACAACGTTTAGCAAAAGTGCTTCTGCCATAGAGGAGTTTTGCTTGTTCTTCTCGAATCTCATTTTTTCTTACCAATCTCATTTTTCTCATGATCACAGCATGCACATCAGATGGAAAATTAAGTAGAACTCCTAGACTCAGCCAAAAAATTTTGATATCTAAACTTTAAGACTCACTATCTGGTTCTTTAATATCTGTCAGTCACAAAGACAATTGAAGTTAACTCACAGATATGATCATCAATTTGTTCAAAATACGAGGCAAGATACACAATATGATCAGAAACAGAAACAAAAAAAAAATAAATTTAGAGGCATAAAATATGAACTGTAGTTCTCACCCCCGAACCTAAACTGAACATTGTCCCTAATGTTTCAAATTTATCGATATATGGAGCATGGAGATGGGGTTGAATGGTAGAGATTTGTTCATTTGTTGAATCCTACAAGCACAATATATAACAATTAATCATCTCTCCGCATATCTGGGTTCCGGGTAGGCTGGTAATCCTTGTCCGTGAGTGCAAAGAGAAGTAGAACACCCATAAACAAATACAAAATTAAAATACAAAGCATGAAACATAGGATGGTGTCTGTGGAGTGTGTGGTCATGGGGCTGTTGGGGGTTAGGTTGTGTTTACAGAGGGTTGCGAACAGCGAAGAAGAAGAAGAAGAAGGAAAAAGAAAGAAAAAGGGAAAAGTGGTGGATAGGAAAAAGAGGAAAAGGGGATGGGGGCCTTATAAAGGCGTTCCCGTGGGTCGGGTTTGGTCGGGTTCTGCTTGACCTGACCCCTTTTTTTGTAGGTAGGTGCGAATCTCAGAGGAATATTCTGGATCCATTAAAAGAATGGTTTCCACACTTTTAACAAAGTCCTCCAAAAATGGTTTCTACCGCTGACCATTAACAGTAAAGATATTACCGTTCGAGGGATTTTCCACTTCTACTGCTCCATGTCCAAACACCTTTTCGACAATATAAGGCCTTGTCCATCTTGATCTTAACTTACCGGGAAAGAGGCGGAGTCTTGAATTAAACAGTAGGACTTTTTGAGAAGGTTCAAAAGACTACTGCACAATGTTCTTGTCATGAAAAATTTTCATCATGGATTTCACAATCTTAGTATTCTCATATGCTTCATTTCTCAATTCTTCCAGTTCGTTAATCTACAGTTTTCTTGAAAGTCCAGCCTTGTCCAGGTCAAAGTTCATTGCTTTAATAGCCTAATATGCCCTATGTTCCAGTTCCACATGTAGGTGACAAGGCTTGCCATAAACTAATTGATAAGGAGACATGCCCAAAATTATTTTAAAAGCAGTGCGATATGCCCAGAGTGCATCAGATAGTCTTGATGACCAATCTTTGTGGTATGGATTTACCTTTTTTTCTAAAATTAATTTGATCTCCCGATTAGCCAATTCAGCCTATCGACTAGTCTGTGGATGATAAGGGGTTGCAATTTTGTGAAAAATCAAATATTTTTTCATCAAATTTTAGAAAGAGCAATTGCAAAAATGAACACCCCCATCACTTATGATTGATTTCGGAATTCCAAATCGGGACAAAATGTTTTCTTTTAAAAATTGGATCACCATTTGGTTATCATTATTCTAGCATGGAATTGCTTCAACCCATTTGGATACATAGTCTACGGCTACCAAAATGTATAGATAGCCAAAAGGAAGGGGGAATGGTCCAATATCATCGATGCTCTAACAGTAAAAAATTTCAATCACAAGAATGGAGTTTAAGGACATCATGTTTCTTTTCGAAATGCTTCCCAACCTTCGGCATCTATCACATGCCAAACAAAATGCATGGACATCTTTGAAAAGGGTGGGCCAATAAAATTCACACTGCAAGATTTTCACAGTGGTTTTTCTTGATGAGAAATGCCCACCACATGCTTCAAAATGACAAAATGATATTAGCTGTCTGCTTTCATGAGCGGGGATGCAATGCCTTATGATTTGATCCTTATAGTACTTGAATACGTATGCATCCTCCCAAAAGAAGTTGTTTACCTCCCTCAAAAATTTCTTTTTGTCCATCATTGTAAGGATGGAGGGAGCATACCTATAGCAAGAAAGTTAGCAATATCAACGTAACATGGTGTCTCCTTGATGGTGAACTGTTGTTTATCGGAGAAATTTTCATTGATTGGTACTCCATCCTCCTGAAAGTCATATGTTAATCTGGACAGATGATCTGCCACCACATTCTCAATGCCCTTTTTGTCCTTAATGACCAGATCAAACTCTTAGAGTAAGAATATCCATGTTAAGAGTCTTAGCTTGGCGTCCTTCTTTGTGAGAAAAAATTCCAGTGTTTTATGGTCAGTAAATACAACAACAAAAGAACCAACGAGATAAGAATGAAATTTCTCCAAAGCAAAAACTATAGCAAGAATTCTTTTTCAGTGGTGGAGTAATTCATTTGAGCTTCATTCAAGGTCTTGCTTGCATAGTAAATCACATATGGTTTCTAAGCTTTTTGTTGCCCCAACATAGCACCTATTATATAATCACTAGCATCGCACATTAGTTCAAAAGATAGGGTCTAGTAAGGGGGTTGCATGATTGGAGCAGAAATTAACATACCTTTGAGCTTGTCAAAAGCTTTATGGCATGCTTCACTCCACACAAAATTTACGTCATAACTCAGGAGATGACACATGGGTTTAGCTATGGTACTAAAATCTTTTATGAATCTTCTGTAAAATCCTGTGTGTCCCATAAATGATCGGACATCCTTTACAGTATTTGGAGCAGGTAGATATCCAATTAGATCTATTTTTGCCTTGTCTACTTTCATGCCTTCAGACGACACAATGTGACTTAAGACAATGCCTTGTGTTACCATAAAATGACATTTCTCCCAATTAAGTACCAGATTGGCTTCCTAACATCTTACCAATACCTTCTCTAGGTTGGCCAGACATAAATCAAATGAGTCACCATAGACAAAGAAGTCATCCATGAACACATCCAAAAATTTCTTGATCATGTCATTGAACAAGCTCAGCATGCATCTTTGGAATGTTGTAGGAGCATTACAAAGTCCAAATGGCATCCTTTTGAATGCAAAGGTGCCAAAGGGACATGTGAATGTGATTTTCTCCTAGTCATCTGGTGCTATCTGAATTTGATTGTACCCGAAATACCCATCTAGGAAATAGTAGAATTTGTGCCTTGCGATTCTCTCTAGAACCTGGTCAAGAAAGGGAAGAGGGAAATGGTCCTAGTTACCAAATTGAGCTTTCAATAGTCTATGCATATTCGCCATCTTGTGAGGACTCGAGTTGGTACTAGTTTATTGGCTTCATTCTTTACCACTTTGACCCCAAAATTTTTGGGCACAACTTGGGTTGGGCTAACCCATTTGCTATCAGAGATGGGAAAGATTATCCCCGCATCTAAGAGCTTAAGCACTTCCATTCTCATAACTTCCTTCATGTGAGTTTACAATCGTCGCTGCATTTGACAAGAGAGTTTTGAATCCTCTTCCAGGTATATAGCATGATTGCAGATCAACGGGTTTATACCTTTCAAGTCAGCGATGGTTCACCCAATGGTGCTTTTATGGCTTTTAAGAGTTTCAATCAGTTTAGACTCTTGCAAGTCTATGAGCTTAGATGAAATCACCACTGGTTATGACTCATCCTCTCCTACGAATGCATATTTGAGGTCAGATGGGAGAGGTTTCAATTCAGACTTTGGTGGCTTGACACTTGATGAGAGTGACTTTGTGCCACTTAGTGAAAGTTCCTTGAATTTAGGGGCCCATGTCTCAACAGCATGAGTGGGGCAATTATTTGGATCATCATCTGTTGTCTCAGATGTGATAGATTCTAACAGAGAAGATTCAGTGGGGTTTTCACAGAATGTGTTATTGAGATGTTTCTAAACCAACTACTCAATGGAATTTATTTCTCTCTCTTCTTTGTCTTCACCTGGGTGTTTGGCAACATTGAAAATATTCAGCTCAAGAGTCATATTCCCAAAAGTTATTTCATGACCCCATTCCTACAATTGATTAGTGCATTAGAAGTTACTAGGAAGGGTCGACCAAGAATGATGGGAATTGTGTTCTCTGAATGCTTTGCTGGCTGAGTATCTAGAACGATGAAGTCAACAGGGAAGAAAAAGTTGTCTAGTTGGACAAGTACATCTTCAACAATACCCCTAGGGACTTTGACAAATCTATCTGCCAACTGGAGTGTAACACTAGTGGGTTTGAGTTCACCCAGTCCCAACTGCTGGTAAACAGAGAATGAGAGCAAATTGACACTTGCTCCAAGGTCTAATTGTGCTTGTTCAATTTGAAATTTCTAATGACACACGACGTAGTTGGACACCCAGGGTCTTTGTATTTTGGAGGAGTTTTGTGTTGAAGCAAGGCACTGGCTTGTATGTCAAGAAAGCTCTTTTTGGGACATTCTGGCTTCTCTTGACTATGCACAAGGCTTTTAGAAACTTGGCATAAGACAGAACCCATTTGATTGCATCTGGAAGTGGGATGTTGATCTTTACTTGCGTGAAGAGCTCGTAAATTTTTGGCTGATTATTCAACTTCTGTACAATTTTGATCTATGATGAAAAGAGTAGGAATAGGACACGAGGGTCCCTTTTCTTTTGATGGGTCTGGTTCTTGTTTAACCACAAGTTCAAGCTCCTCCTCAATTACAAGTTCAGGTTCTATTGGTGAGTTGATTGACTTAGGTTTTGGCTTGGAAATTAGCATGTCTCTAATGGTCTTGTCAATCAACTTGCCACTTATTAGTGTAGTGATAACTTGGTCTTAGTCTTGTGGGGTTCCCATGATTGCAGGATTTCCTACCTGAAATTAGTCTTGTGGTTGTTTTGGTTGGGCAGGAAACTTGCCTTTCTCATGTGTGGTCAAGGATTGCGTCAACTTTTGGATGTAGCTTTTAAGATCCTCAAAAGATTGAGTTGTTTGGGTTTTGAAATCAGTAAAACCTAAGTGCAACTATTGTTATAGTTCATTTTGGCTTTGCATGAGCTGATTCAGGGTATCCTCAAGGCTCCTCTTTTGTGGTGGTTGGTATGGTTGATACGTGGGAGGTCCTTGGGGTGATGGGTGTGAACATTGTTGTTGGTTCATGGAATTTGGTTGTGTGTTTCTCCAACTGAAGTTTGGGTAGTTTCGCCACGCTGGATTGTATGTTTCAGAGTATGGGTTGGAGTAAGGGTTGTTGAAGTTAGAAGTTGCATTTGTTTGCTCCAACAGAACCTCTTTGAATGCTGGAATGGTAGGACACTCCCAAGTAGGTTGTCCTTTCAGTGCACAAATCCCACACACTTGTTCCGTGGGAGGGCCAACATCAACTTGATGAACATTTTTCATCTATGAAGCTTCAAGCTTTCGAGATAGGGTGGACATTTTTGCTCTTAGGTCCTCATCATCTCTCAGGAACAATGCTAGGGGAGGCTGAGTCCCACATCTGAAAACTGTCAGATATGGTGTCAAAAAAATTGAATGCCTCCTCTGAACTCTTACCCATAAACTCTCCTTGAGCCATCTTTCGATAAAAGAATCCTACCAAAGTCCAATTCTCAAAAGCATGGTGTGGGCAGGACTGGAGGAGATCCTTGAATCTTTCCCAACTTTGGTAAAAAGGTTTCTCCTTCTTTCACCGAAAAATTCATGATTTACCTTTTCAGTGCATTAGTGCGGTGTAGAGAAAATTTTTTCTTAAAAAATCATTTTGTAGTGCCCACCAGTTAGGTATTGAAAGAGCTTTTAAAGAATTTAGCCATTATTTAGCTTTATCCTTTAGAGAAAATGAAAAAAGTTTCATTTTGACTAGCTCAGAATTGTCTTGAAAAGTTCCACATACTTACTCAAACTCTTTTATGTGTAGATATGGGTATTCTGTTTCAAGTCCATGGAATTGAGGGAGTAGTTGAACTGTCCCCGTCTTTATAGTAAAGAGGGGTGCATTTTCAAAAAAGATAAAACAAGAGGTGACACTATTTCTTATGGGATTTAAGTAATCCCTCAAGGTTCGAATGTTAGGCACTTCCCCCTCTCTCATAGGAACTTCCCCTTGTCTCTCATTATTTGCCATATTATTATCAAAAGGATCTGCTACTGATCTAGGTGAAGATGGTTCAGACTGATTCACAGAACCAACAGATTCTGCTAGCAAATTTTGAAATCGAAGATCATCCTCAAAGATAAAAAAAAAAATTATACACAATAAATCAAAGAAAGAATATATACAAAAAGGAAGGTCTTCTTACCTTTTACCTTAAAACACCTTTTTATGGTTCCCCAACACTGGCACTAAAAACTTGAGTTGATATGATATGTTTACGCTCAAGTGCAGGCGGTCAAGTTGTAGTAATAATTCGGTTAAGTCCGGAGTCGAATCCACAGAGAACTATGATTAGTGTTTTGAAGTAAGCAGTGATAGAGATCAAGTAACTGGAAACCTTGAGTGTTTGAAGTTATGAGATTTTCTGAACATAATATAAGATTCTTTTTAAGAAGTTTTCTAGACAAAATATAAGATAAATTCAAATGTAAATAGTCACCATTTAGCTTAAGGATATGAACATGTAGTTAATCATCCGATTTATTATACTTGTGCTTGGTAACTCAATTAACCCCCGTGTCAATGGCAAGTTAATCAGAAGATAAAGGTGGATTGTAAGAATTAAGCACATGATTTTGATGTCTTTCTAGAAGTTTACAAAAATTGTCTGTGCTGAAACTCAACCCGTCTAAAAACAATCAAGTGTTTCTACAAGGCATCCAACCATGGTATTAATATTTCATCTTTTAAATGAAGTCCAATAATAGTGAAGATTGAACGGTAGTCATGAAGATCAAACTGGAGTACTTGCCTTGAACACATGGGTCTTTCTATGCAAGAGTCATCCATGTCATAGAAAGAACCCACGGTTATACAAAGTACCTTAGCTTTGCTAGATGCATTCAATCATTCAATAAGCAAGTGTAGTATAAAGCATTAAGGCATAAATGAAATCCACAAAATATAACTTCTAGATGATTTATACATGTTCATCACCTCTTACTAAAGAATGAATGAGAAATTACTCACTCTTAATGACTTTGGTAAAGTTAGAAAAATGAGTGATGCTCATTCCTCCAAGTAGAAGACTTACAAGGTAAAGCACAAAAAGCGAGGAGCCGATCTTCGACAAAGAATGAGTGAATTATGTTCCATCCTTCACGACTTTGATAAAGCTCTAGAAAAGTGGAAGAGTTTCACTCCTCTAAGAGAAGAAGGAAGCTCAAGCAATGGGAGTGAAAGACAATAAATAAAAGTAGAAGAAAGCTAGTCACTTTTGGAGGGTTTCCACCACAACCAAAAGATGATTTATCTCCCTTGATGCAAGTAAATATAAACCTAAGTCTAAGACTAATTATACAACTAGAAGTGGGAGTTTAAGCCTCTTTCAAGCTCTCTACTAATTCTTGATGTAGTCTAAGCCTACAAACCAAGCTCTAGCTTCCTTCCCCCGAAAATCCCCTCTTCAAAGCTCCCACAAGGGGAGTATTTATAGGCAAGAAGGAGGGGGGACAAGAGAGTGTGACGAAATAGTGTGGGGCGTTGAAAGTCTTCGGAAAGTTATCCACTCTACAGTCTGCCTAGGGACAACGTTCGAACATTGTCTAGCATTTAAACGTTGTTTTTGTCTTTGCTTGATGGTTGTTCAAATGCTAGATGGAGTCTGAACCCCCCCCCCAACTCAAGTGCCCTATGTTTTCTGGTGAGCTAGTTCGACACTCCCAGTACAACTTGACGTTGCACTCAACAGCCTAGTCCTTAATAATTTAGGGAAACGTTCGAACGTTGTTTGGCTCTCAAACGTGGTACTTAAGTACCTCAGTGTAGCTGCAACACGCCATGTCTTAGCATCCTACAGTCTGATCTTCAACAATACAAGAGAACACTTTTGCCTTTACGACTTCCATCATGTGAGGGTTTAATCGTCGCTGCATTTGACAAGAGGGTTTTGAGTCATCTTCATGGTATATGGCATGATTGCAGATTAATGGGCTTATACCTTTCAAGTCAGCGATGGTCCACCCAATGGTGCTTTTGTGGCTTTTAAGAACTTCAATCAGTTTAGACTCTTGCAAGTCTATGAGCTTAGATGAAATTACCACTAGGAATGAATCGTCCTCTCCTAGGAATGCATATTTCAGGTCAGATGGGAGAGGTTTCGATTCAGGCTTTGGTGGCTTGTCACTTGATGAGAGTGGCTTTGTGCCACTTGGTGAAAGTTCTTCGAATTTGGGGGCCCATGTATTAACATCATGAGTTGGGCAATTCTTTGGATCATCATCTATTATTTCAGATGTGATGGACTCTAACAAAGAAAGTTCATTGAAATTTTCACAGAACATGTTGTTCAGATGGTCCTGGACCAAAGACTCAATGGAATTTACTTCTTTTTCTTCTTTGTCCTCTCTTGGATGTTTGGCAACATTAAAAATATTCAGCTCAAGAGTCATATTTTCAAAGGTTAATTTCATGACCCCATTCCTGCAATTGATTAGTGCATTTGAAGTTGCTAGGAAGGGTCGACCAAGAATAACGGGAATTGGATTCTTTGAATGTTTTGCTGGCTGAGCATCTAAGACGAGGAAGTCAATAGGGAATACAAAGTTGTCTACTTGGACAAGTACATCTTCAACAATACTCCTAGGAATGTTTACAGATCTGTCTGCCAACTGAAGTGTAACACTTGTGGGTTTGAGTTCTCCTAGACCCCAGTGTTGGTAAACAGAGAATAGGAGCAAATTGACATTTGCTCCAAGGTCTAGCAGTGCTTGTTCAATTTTGAAATTTCTAATGACACACGACACAGTCGAACACCCTGGATCTTTGTATTTTGGAGGGGTTTTGTGTTGAAGCAAAGCACTGGCATGTTCTGTCAAGAAGGCTCTTTTTTAAACATTCTAGCTTATCTTGACTGTGCACAAGTCTTTCAGAAAACTTGGCATAAGATGGAACCTATTTGATTGCATCCAGAAGTGGGATGTTGATTTTTACTTGCTTGAAGAACTCGTAAATTTATGGTTGATTATTCAACTTCTGTGCTGTTTTGAGTCTATGAGAAAAAGGAGCAGGAATAGAACACGAGGGTTCTTCTTCCCGTGGTGGTTCTGGTTCTTGTTCAATCATGGGCTCAAGTTCCTCTTCTCTCACAAGTTCAGGCTCAGTTGATTCAGGCTCGATTGGTGAGTTGACTAGGATGGATTTTGGCTTTGGAATTAGCTTGTCTCGGATGGTCTTGTCAATCACCTTGCCACTTCTTAGTGTAGTGACAACTTGGGCTTGACCTTGTGGATTTTCCATGGTTGAAGGATTTCCTACTTGAAATTGGTCTTGTGGTGGTTTTGGTTGGGAAGGAAAATTGCCCTTCTCATGTGTGGTCATGGATTGAGTCAACTTTTGGATGTGACTTTTAAGATCCTCGAAAGATTGAGTGGTCTGTGTTTTGAAATCAGTGAAAGCCTGAGTGGAACTATGGTTGTAGTTCATTTGGCTTTGCATGAACTGGTTCAGTGTGTCCTCTAAGTTCCTTTTTTGTGGTGGTTGGTATGGTAGGTATGTGGGAGGTCCCTGAGGTGGTGGATGTGAACCTTGTTGTTGGGTCATGGGAGTTGATTGTGTGTTCATCCAATTGAAGTTCGGGTGATTCCGCCACCCTAGATTGTATGTTTCAGAGTATGGGTTGGAGTAAGGCTTGTTGAAATTAGAGACAACATTTGTTTGCTCCAACAAAACCTCTTTGAATGCTAGAATTGTAGGACACTCCCCAGTAGGGTGTCCTGTCAGCGCACAAATCCTACACTCTTGTTCTGTGGAGAGCTGACATCAACTTGATGAACCTTTTTCATCTCTAAAGCTTCAAGCTTTCGAGATAGTGTGAAAATTTTTGCTCTTAGGTCATCATCATCTTTCAAGACATACTTACCCCCTTGGGAAGTAGATAGTTTGGTTTCAACAATGGTAGGGGAGGCAGAGTCCCACATCTAAGAACTGTCAAATAAGGTATCGAAAAAATTGAATGCCTCCTCCAGACTCTAGCTCATAAACTCTCTTTGAGCCATCATTTCAACAAACTGACTTAGTCTAGTGGGCAAGAAGTCATAGAAAAATTCTACTAAAGTCCAATTCTCAAAAGTATGGTGTAGGCAAGATTGAAGTAGATCCTTGAATCTCTCCCAACTTTGGTAAAAGGTTTCTCCTTCTTTGATTGAAAAATTCATGATTTGCCTTTTCAATGCATTAGTGCGGTGTAGAGGAAAAAACTTTCTGAAAAATTGATTTTGTAATGCCCCCCAGTCAGGTATTGAAAGAGCTTTTAAAGAATTTAGTCATTGTTTAGCTTTATCCCTTAAGGAAAAATGGAAAAGTTTCATCTTGGCTAGTTCAGAATTGTCTTGAAAAATTCCACATACTTCTTCAAAATCTTTTATATGCATATATGAGTTTTCTTTCTCGAGTCCATGAAACTGAGGAAGTAGTTGAACTATCCCCATCTTTATAGTAAAGAGGGGTGCATCTTCAGGAAAAATAAAATAAGAGGGGACACTATTCCTTGTGGGATTTAAGTAATCCCTCAGAGTTCGAATGTTAGGTATTTCCCTCTCTCTTACAGGAATTTCCTCTTGTCTCTCACCATTTGCCATTTTACTTTCACAAGAGTCTGCTACTGATCTAGGTGAAAGTGGTTCAAATTGATTTACAGATCCAGAAGATTCAGCTAGCAAATTTTGATAATGAGGAGCGTTTTCAGACATAAAAATAATTACAACAACTTTATATATAGTAAAGCAAATTTATACACAAAAATGAGGTCTTTTTACCTTTTTTTAGTAAAACACCTATTATGGTTCCCCAGCAACGGCACCAATAACTTGACTTGATCCGAAATGTGTACACCCAAGTACAGGCGGTCAAGTTGTAGTAATAATCCGGTGAAGTCTGGAGTCGAATCCACAAGGAACTCTAATTGGTGTTTTGAAGTAAGCAATAATAGAGACCAAGTAACTTGGAAATTTTGAGTGTTTGGAGTGGTGGGGTTTTCTTGAATAGAATAGAAGATTCTTTTCAAGAGTTTTCTAGACAAATTATAAGATTCTCAAAATGTAACAACCACCCTTTAGCTCGAGGATCAGGACATGTAATAGAGTATCTGTTTTATTATGTTTGTGCTTTATAACTCAATTAACTCCCGTGTCAATAGTAAGTTAATCGGAAGATAAAGATGGACTGTGAGAATTAAGCACATGATTCCAATTCCTTTCTAGAAGTTTATAAGAATTGTCTGTGCCGAGACTTAACCCGTCTACAAACAAGCAAGTGTTTCTACAAGGCATCCACCCATGGCACTACTGATCCATTCTTTGAATAAAGCGCAATGATGGTGGGGATTGAAAATTTGTCATGAAGAGCTAGCCGGGGTACTTGTAGTGAACCAACATGTCTTTCTATACAAGAGTCATCCGTATCATAGATGGAGCCCTTGGTTATACATAGTACCTCAACTTTCCTAGGTACATTCAATCACCCAATGATCAGGTGGAGTATAAAGCATTAAAGCATGAAGAAGTTACAAAAACATAACTTTCGATAATCTTTACATATTCATCACCTTGAATTACTCACTTTTCATGGCCTTGGCAAAGCTAGAAAAGTGAGTGCTACTCATCCCTCTAAGTAGAGAAACTACTAAGTAAAGCAAACTAAACAAACAGTTTATCTTCAATGAAGAATAAGTGAATCACTTTCTACCCTTCATGGCTTTGGTAAAGCTCTAGAAAAGTGGACGAGTTTCACTCTTCTTAGAAAGAAGGATGCTCAAGCAATGGAAGTGAAATACATGAACAATGAAAATAGAAAAAAGCTAGTTGCTTTCGGAGGGTTTCCACCACAACCAAAAGATGAACTACCTCTTTGATACTTTGTAAATAAAAGCAAGTACAACTATAAGGGGAGTCTAAGCCTCCATTATGGTTGTCACAACATGAATGTAAAGACTTAGCATAAGTAAATGAAAGGCTTCAACTACAACGGGAGTCTAAGCCTCTTTCATGGCTGATTTAAATGTAAAATGAAAACATAAACATGTGATGTTCAAGAACTAAATTACTAAAACACTCTTATTTCACAAGAACAAAAATTGCTCCCCCTTTTCTCTACAAGAGGAAGAATGTCTTTTAAGCTCCTAACATGGGAGTATTTATAGGCAAGGAAGGGAAGGGGGGTAGGAGATAAGAGAGGATGAGTGAATAGTATTTGCCGCCCATGGGAATCAACTATTCTGCAGGCAGTCTGCAGGGGACGTTCGAACGTGATCTGGCGTTCAAACGTTAAGTCTGTCTTTTCTTTAAGAACGTTCGAACATGAGATGTCATTCGAACGTTGTCTGTGTCTTTGCTTTGAAGACGTTCGAACTCCAGATGGGGTCTGATTCCTTCCATTCAAGTGGCCTATGGTTACTGACTTGGTCACTTCCATACGTCTTGAACAATCTTGACTTTACACTCAACAACTTGGTCCCCAGTCACTCAATACAACGTTCGAACGTGGAGTGACGTTCGAATGTTGTACTCAAGTACTTCTGGTTTTTCTTTCTTTTCTGCAACATGCCAGGTTCCAGTGGTGTAGTCTTCTCAGGATTCCAGAGGACGTTTGAACGTGATACTCAAGTACCTCAGCATTTTTCCTTCGTTGACTACAACACGCCATGTCTCAGCAGTTGGTCTTGGCAGGGTTTCAGAGGACGTTCGAACGTGGGTTGACGTTTGAACGTTCTTGCTTTGTTCCAACCTTATGCAATTTTTTTCCCTACTGTGCTAGTGTTACATTCAAGTGTGATTTTTTGTTGTTCTTGAGCCTTTGTTCACTTTAGGACCTGAAATGTCATTACTTAAACTCCATCAAAGCACAATTAGTCCAAAAAGGCATAGTAAAAAATTGTTAACTTTAAGCACAAATCAGTGAGCTTGGGAGGCTCAATAAGTAATTTAAAATATAACATACGAAGTCACGGGTCAAACGATAATTGATCTATAAAATAATAATTATTTAAGAAGATATGAATTAACATGATAATTTATAGAGTTTTAATAAATCGAATAAAGGATCCAGAAGCATCATCTAGAACTTTTTGCCACAGATTTTGTCACCGGAGAAGTTGTCGCTGAAAATTTTACTGCCAGAGTTTTTGTTGGCCGGGATTTTTGGGAGCCCACAGTTTTTTTTTTTTGGTCTAGAAAGTCCCTATAAATAGAGAGCTTAATAAAAGTCAAAATCATCCCAAAAATATTCAGTGTGGAAGAAAAAGAGATAGAGAGATCCTGGAGAGGTCTTGAGAGTTTTCTTGTGAAAAATTCTTGTATTTATTCCCAAAGAGAAATGAAGAATTCCTCTTTGTTTATGTTATGTTAGATTTGTTTTTTTCTTGCCTTGCATAACCAACAAGTGGTATACGAGCTTTGGCTGGGTCCTTAGAAAAATTTTCAATTCATTGTTCTTGGTTCGTACATGTTCTAAACGAACTTAAAATCAAATTCTAACCGCACCATTTGATTCCCCTTGTCGAAACATGTCAAACCCCATTCACCTCACATCAATCCGAGGTCAAACGTGTTCTCACACTCTTTACTGGAAGTTCACCGAAGAGTTTTTATCAATCGCCGAAGAAGACCACTGAAAAACTCGCCGAAAGTTGCCAGAGTTGTTGCCGGAAGTTCGCCAGACCGATAGCCAAAGGAAGGTTAAAGAAGACAGAATCTTCCATATTTGTTAGGGAACATTCCATCACGTCAGAGAATATCCATCTTCCATCAAAGAATATTCCTGGAGAATATTCCATTTGGAATATCCTGTCATCGTCAGCATATTCTGTTAAGTTTAATGGAATATTTTGTTAGGTTTACCAAAAAATTTTCGAGCCAGTTTTGATCTCATTTTAGCTTCATTTTTGGTGAACCATGACTCTTTCTCATCTATTTCAATCATTCTAGATGCAACGGTGCATTCCATTTTGCGAATTCAACCCCAAAAGTTTTTATCGAGACATTTAGACCCTAAAAACACAAAATGTCCATGGAGGAATCAATGTCGGTAGCCATGATCAAACTCATTGCCTCCAATTATACACTCTAGAGACCTCGGATGGAAGATCTCTTAAACTGTAGAGACTTGTACGATCCCTTAGAGGTAAAAGGTATAAATCTAGATCACACAAAAGAAATAGAGTAAAACAAATTGAACAAAAAAATCATCGGTCAAATTAGGTAATGGATTGACCATTGTATATTCCACCATGTGGCACAAGAGATTGATGCTTATGTTCCCTGGAAGAAGCTGGATGACATATACCAAGCCAATATAGATTGACATTAAAGCCCTTTTGATGAGGAAGTTGGTGAATCTAAAATTAAAAGGTGGAACCTCAATTGCCGAGCACACCAGTGAGTTCTTGAGCCTGGTAAATCAATTATAATATGTAGAATTGAGGCTAGGGGATGAAGAATAAGCCCTCCTACTTCTCAATTCTCTACCAGACAGTTGGGATACGCTAGTAGTCTCTCTTAGCAATTCGGCTCTAGGAGGCAAACTTACTATGTCAATGGTTAAAGATGCCCTATTCAATGAGGAGGCAAGGAGAAAGGATGCCGGTATTTAACAATCAAATGTTCTTGTCATGGATAGCAAAGACAAACAACAAGGAGATAGTAGAGGCAAGGGAAGAGGAATGAGTAAGAGTAGAGGAAGGTCACAAAATCCAAGGAGATCAAATGGTGGTGGAAGACCCACATACAAATGTTACCATTGTGGCATGCAGGGCCACATGAAAAAAAAATGTTGCAAGTTGCTATGAGGGCAAGGCCAAGGCAATAATCAGCTAAAAAAACAAGACAGAGAGACACTAGTCACTCTATCAGGGGATGTAGCCATTCTTTTTGCCAATGAGGAGATATGCCTTCATGTTTCTAGCCATAATGCTGAGTGGGTGGTACATACTTCAGCTTCTTACCATGCTACTTCAAACAGTGATTTCTTCTTGATGTACAAAGTGAAAGACTTTGGTATGATGAAGATAGGAAACACCAGTTCTTTCAAGATCATGGGAATTGGTGATATTCAGATAAAAAAATATTTTTGTCGTACATTGGTATTGAAGGATGTCAGAAATGTGCCCAACTTTTGGTTAAATCAACTTTTTTGGATAGCCCTTGATAGACAAAGTGATTTGACCTATTTTGTGACCTTCTTTATATCATACACCCAAGTATAAGTAGTCAAATTTTAGTTTTCTTGGTTTAAGTCCAAAATCGATTCCACGAAGAGTTTTAATAAATGGAATTTAAAATAAGAACAGTGAACCTATTATAAAAACAGTGTAACAAGAGATAGCTTGTGATGTGAGCTTAAAACTGGTATATAACCTGCATAAATAAAACACGTAGATAAATTGGTGAATGTTAATAATATTACAGATACTCTTCAATTCAAGGATACCATAAGCTTTATATTGGTTAAATATTGGAAATATCAACTTACAATAATTAACTTCCAAGTCATTGGAAAGTCAACCGATAGGTCTGATGTATATTAAACCATAACACAACAACTACTTAGGTTAGCTAGTAGATATATGCAACAATTGACTATTTCAAGTAAACCAAAATTTACTAATTCAGGAGGAATACTAGAATTACTCAATTTGTAGTTTTGTATTATGTATCAGTTAAACAACCCTAGTGAACCAGAAGGTCAAGCCATTCAGGAGGATCACTTTAGCTATTCATCTGACAGCTCTATACCATGCATCAGTTAAACATCTCTAGTCAACCAGAAGGTCAAGACATTCTGTTTTGGATCACTTTAGTTATTCAACCAACAGTTGATGATTCACTAATGACATAATTTTGGGTCACGAATTGAATCAAAAGTATTGGTTATGTTGAGACTTAACTTGTCTATAACCAATCAATCGACTTTTACGTAACATCCAACTACACATCATTATATCATGAATGAAGTACATAATAGTAGATAGAATGGTAAAGAATATTCAGTACTGCTTGGTGTTCATAACCATAAGCATATTATAAATATAACCATCCATCAATTAAGGGAGGTGTATATAACAATAAAGCATAATTAAACATTGCCATTTCCATAACTTAAATAATCATATACATATATTCACCCCTAACTGAAGGGTATAAGTAAACTACTCGCACCCCATTGATGTAAACAAGCAAGAAGTGCGGGTAAGTTTCATTACAACACTAAATAAAATACTAACACTCCTTTCCCAAAGAATAGTTGAAATACAACCACCCTTAATATCAATTAAGACACAAAGGTGGCGGAAGTTCAACCTCCAAGTAGAAACACATAACAGAAATGTAGAAATAACAGAAATTCTAACTGGAGCGTAGGTTGGGCAAGATCTCCCCTTGGATTCTCTTTAAATTCTCTTGAATCTCTCTTGAATTATGCCTTAGCTCCTCTCTAAATCTCTTCAAGAAGTCTTCAAAGAGTCTCCAAGCAATCCCGGATATGAACAATGGCCAAGCCTATTTATAGGCCAAGTAAATGTCTAGAATGAAGGAGCAGAAGTTGAACCGCCTTAGGCAACCGTTCGGACACCATCACCACTGTCCAAACGGTGCTGGATTTCTAGATTCTGGTGGTGATTCTCCACACTATTCTGGCAGGTTCTTTTGTTGATATTACACTTCATCCCTTGCTAGTTTAAGCTTTGATAGATTGATCCCCATAATTTTCACACAAAACCCTGAAATTAACAACATTCCACACATTACCCTAATTTATGCACTAACCCTAATTTGTAGTTTTTAACTATTTTAACCTACATAATTAAATTATTAATTTATTTTAATTTACACACTAATTAGGGTTAATCACACTCCCCAACCTAAATTTTACTAGTCCCTATCAAATAAAAATAATTTACAAAATAAAATCACTTTTGTAGATTTCACGTTTGCATTTAGCATATGCAATAAGTCGTTAAACCCCTAAATGATCCCTAGTAAACGAGTTTTTTCTCGTGAAGATTTTCAATAAAGCTATCTACACACTTCAATAGTTAAAAATTCATAATTCATACTTTTCACATATAAAATTAAACCAATATTCCTCTGCATTGCTAGAATTCTTCCTTTTTCTGATCAATATAAGAGTAACACACGTTAGTTGTAATATTATCCATATATTTTTGTAAAAACTTGTGTGTGCAATTATTTATTTATCTCAAAAATCACTCAGGAAATATTACCAACTTTCATGGTAGTCTTGATGTCAATAACTCATCATCTTCTTTGAACACATATTTTCCTTTTTTTTGGGATATAGATGGTTTAGGTTCAACAATATTTGAAGAAGTCGAGTCCCACATCTGGGAACTCTCAAAAATGGTATCAAAAAAGTGGAATGCCTCCTCAGGGTTTTTACTCATAAATTTCCCCTGGGCCATCATTTCAACAAACTATCGTAATGCAGATGGACGAGGATCATAAAAGAAACCAACTAAAGTCCAATTTTCAAATGCATGATGTGGACAAGCTTGGAGAAGATCCTTAAATCTCTCCCAACATTGATAAAAAGTCTTCCCTTCTTTTATAAAAAAATTCATTATTTGACGTCTTAATGCATTAGTATGATGCACAGTAAAAACCTTTTTAAAAAACTTAGTTTGCAACGCTTGCCAACTTGTGATAGAATTAAATTTTAAAGAATTAAGCCATTGTTTAGCTTTATCTTTCCAAAAAAAAAGGAAAAAGTTTTAATTGGGCCATTTCAGAGTTATTCTGCAAAGTTCCACAAACTTCTTCAAATTCTTTCATATGCATATAGGGATTTTCAGATTCCATACCATGTAATTGTGGTAGTAACTATATTATCCCTACTTAATATTAAGATTTGGAGCATATGTTGGAAAAGCAAAGCATGACGGGACATTAGTTTGTGTAGGATGCAAATATTCTCTTAAAGTTCGGACATTCTGAACTACTTCTTGCTCCCTATGAACATTTTGAGCCATACTTAAATCAAATGATGCTTGTGAAGATGAAGATGACGAAGACGAAGGAAAGGACTAATTTATAGAGCCTACTGATGAATGAACAGACATAAACTGTTAAAAAAACAAACAATATATAAACACTAGTCATAACCCGTACTTGAAGGCATGAAAAAATATAAAATTTGAGCATCTAAAAAATCGATCTCACTATTTTAAATTTTTTCAAAATATATTAGCTATAAATTAATTAAATATTAAATGATTAAATATATGATAGAAATGAGTGATGTGATATTTTTAGGGAGAAAATATATAAATTATTAAACATGTGATAGAAATGAGTGATGTGATTTAACGTTTGAATCTGACAAAAGAATGATGGGTGAGGTAAGTGATTGGTGATGGTCTTGAAGGAAAAAATATGATTAGGATAAAATTCAAACACACTCCTATTTTATTATATAGATATAATACAAGTAAACTGTGACGTCCCTAAAATCGGGGGTCATTTATTAATTGTTGACCATTCGTCAACTCGCGAAAATACCCGTATTTGTTGCAAACTCGACGTCACGTCAATAACATCTCCTTAACTGAGATTATAACTCACACGTGTACCTTTTATCCTTTATTCATATTGTGGTCCAAAGTACCATATTTCATACTTATTTTATGTCCATTTATATCCTTGGAACCACAGAAACCATAGCCCAAGAACTTGGCAAAGTAATTTTAAAATTTCAAAATTTTGAAAAGTGTATCGGTACTGATTGCCCATTGGAAAGGCAGTACCGATACGGATAACCCACTGAAAAAACTGTACCGGTACGGGTCACCTACTGGAAAATATGTACCGGTACAGATAACCCACTGAAACTCGTTGTATTGGTATGGTTTGCCTTCTGGACAAGGCCGTACCGGTACGCGGTAGGCTGTACCAGTACACTTTGTCCAGTTTTGCTTGTTTCGCCTATTGTCAATTTCCAATCCATTCCAATCTATTCCAAAACCATCGAAAACATACTTAATAAGGTTTTTCACATAAAACCTATTTTATACAAGTTCTATTACAAGTAATTCCATACAATTACAAAAAAATGATTTAAGGCCACAAGTCGGTCTTTCTTCATCACTGGGGTCCCAAATGAGAGCCGTCTACCGGTGTATATCCCCCACCTGAAATGGTTTTTCGTATAGGGTGAGCTACGCTCAATAGAGTATCTCCTACAGAGGCTACTCCCCCCCTAGATGCATATGAAGAGTGCACATGCTACAATCAACAATTATTTTCCATTCCAAACAATAGTATGCCATTCAATGTTGGAAACCTACCAAGACAAGCCATGAAATGAGGTGAGACTCACTCAAGCAATATACCTTGAGCCTTCCTGGCTCCCTTCACACCATGCAATGCTACATGTATGAAAAACCCATGGCGTTCCAAGCCCCCGTCATTGATGTTTCACACCGAATGACTATTTTACAAACAAGTTCATATGTCTTTATTTGGGTATTCGGATTCTCAGAGTCTCACCGTCGGTTCTGTACACCGTTACACTTTTCCAGAATTTCACCTCAAGAATAAACCAAGTAGCCGGGTCTTGCACCCGAGGACATGTTTATCCCTTCTTGCTATACCCAACACAAGTTTTTCATGCAACATACGACTCAGTCGGATATTCAATCCAAATTTTCTGAGCCCACCCATCAACCAGCAAGTGTGGATTTGGTTAAACCATGTACTCACACACCCACACTCATGCATAATGCCCATGAATGTGATGCCAACTTTATGCCCAAAATGCAATGAATGCCGATGAGCAATTTAACCACATATTTCAACATATGTCATGGTAATTTATATCAAATGCATATAATTACCATAAATTATCATGATGTTAAGGTATTAACAACATATCTCTACTCATTTATCCTCAACAAAAGTCACAAGCATGTTATATAAAACTCATGTCATAACAAACTTAATTCGACAGAGGCATTTAGCAAAATACCTTCAAGGCAAACAATTCATGTTATCACACAAATTTCCCACATAATATCACATTCTAAGAAAATTATACAAGCATTTTCCCTATACCAAGCTTATCTAAGAATTGATCTAAGTCATTTCCATACCCATTTCCTCATTTCCATAACCATAGTCAAGTGACCTAGGGTATTCTACACACTTACCCATTTCATAAAACATCCTAGGTAAAAAATAAACCAAGGTAGGAGGGAACCCTACCTCTTGGAGGGAAAAATGAAGGGTAGAACCTTCAAGAGTACTTCCCAAGTCCAAGAACACCTCTCAAGCCCCAAAAACTTTGATTTCCCAAAATATCTCCTTTGTAACTTCAATGAAATCTCTCGTTCTTGGTATGGTTGCGTAGCCCTCATCGCGGTGATCAACTTTAACTCTTGGTCCGAGAGATTCCGACCGACGGAACTCCATAGATCGAAGAAAGAAGGCAAGAATTTCTTTTCTTTTCTCTTTCTCTTCTAACGTGTGAGATCTGATGAAAATAGGGAAAAAATCGAATATTTCTCCCTATTTATACCCTTTAGTTGTGCAGTCCATATTGTGCCGCACGTTCCCCATTTTTGAGTCCGTTTTTGTCCTAAAATGACTTAATTCTGTCCCGGTTTAAGTTCAAATTATTTTTATTCGAAAGTTCCTTCAATTTTAAGGAAATTTTATAAAATTTATTTTTGAGGATGTTTGTGAGGTCACTCGACACCTAGTTGTCTCGTAAAACGTAAAAAATTTGACTATCTCAGAATTCGACGAAAATTATCTGGGTAACTAAGTTTCGTGAGACGAATTCAACGGTGAGACCCATTGCATCATCTGAGCTCTAGAAAAATATGGATTTTCAATACTCATTATAGTGACAAATAGTTAAATTTACTCGGGTTTTACACTATTCTCCTTTAAAAGAATTTTGTCCCCGAAATTCACACACATATGCACATTCAACCACATGCATATGCGACAATAAAATCATACTTATGATTATAAAAATATACCTCCATCCTTGAATAAGAATGGATAACTGGTATGGATAGTGTCCTCGCGCTCCTATGTTGCCTCCTCGACTCCTCGGTGCTACCACAACACCTTCACTAGCCTCACAGTCTTGCATCGCAAAATCTGATCCTGGCTATCCATGATACGCACTGGTCCCTTCTCAAATTTCCCATTCACATCAACAACAAGCTCGCCCCAATCCACCACATGAGTCAAATCTGGGGTGTATTTCCGGAGCATAGAGACATGGAATTCAACGTAATAGATTTGGTGGTAACGCCAATAGGTAAGCAACTGTACCAACCCTTTCAAGTACTTCAATGGGCCCGATATACCTCGACGACAGCTTGCCGAACCAGACCACTCCATTTTTAGGCATCACTTTCAAGAAGACATGATCTCCCACCTCAAACTCTAGAGGTGACCGCCGTCTATTGGTGTAGCTTTTCTATCGACTTTGAGTCGTAAAAAGATGTTTCTGTATCAATTCCACCTTCTCCGAGGTGTCTCTAACCGATTTCGGACCCGTAGAAGGTTTTTCTTGGACCTCCGTTCAACAAACCGGAGAACGACAAGGCCTCCTATAAAATGCCTCAATGGGTGCCATATGTATGTTCGCCTGATAACTATTGTTGTAGGCGAACTCCACAAACGTTAGGTGCTCTTCCCAGCTACTCTTGAGATCTAGGACGCATGCCTGTAGCATGTCCTCTAAATTCTGAATGGTCCTCTTTGACTGACCGTCCGTTTGGGGATGAAAAACAGTACTCATCATCAACTGTGTCCCCATGCCCGTTGGAAACTCTCCCAAAAATGAGCCGTGAACTTGGGATCCCGATCTGACACTATAGATACGGGCTCCCCATGTAACCGGACAATCTCTTGTATATACAACCTGCAAAATTCCTACAGTGTGAAGGTCATTCGCACAGCCAAAAAGTGTGTCAACTTCATAAGTCGGTCCACTATCACCCATACCGCGTCATATCCTCATGATGTCCATGGCAAGTGGGTCACAAAATCTATCATGACATGCTCCCATTTCCATTTAGCTATCTCCAAGAGCTGGAGTAACCCTGCTGGTCTCTGGTGTTCAGCCTTCACCTGCTGACATGTGAGACATCAGTTAACAAAATCCACAATGTGTCTTTTCATCCCGCTCCAATAATACTAGCGACGAAGATCATGATACATCTTTGTGCCACTTGGATGCCCAGCAAATCAGGAGTAATGGAATTCTCCAAGGATCTCCTCCCTCAAATATGCTAACTGGGGAACTATAACCCTTTCCCTATGCAGAAGACTATCATCCGAGTGAATGGCCAAGCCCTCTTAACCGGTACATGCCTGCATCCGGTCCCTGATAGATAATAACTCTGTGTCCTGTCCCTAGGACTCGATCACTCTACTTATTAGGGAAGGCGTAGCCAACAAACTCCCCAAAGTGCCCTAAGCTTGGCCCATGTAGCGTAGCCCGAACTGTCCCACAGTCTTGAGCATCTGCCACTCCCGGGAAGCCACACTAGCCAAGACTTCCAATGACTTTTGGCTGAGTACATCAGCCACCACATTTGTCTTACCGAGATGGTAATGTAATGTGAAGTCATAATTTTCCAGATACTCCATTCACCTGCGTTGCCTCATGTTGAGGTCTCGTTGAGTGAAGATATACTTCAAACTCTTGTAGTCCAAAAATACCTCAAACTGCTTACCATATAGATAGTGACACCAAGTCTTTAAGGCAAAAACAATGGCCGCCAACTCCATGTTGAGTGTAGTGTAATTCTGCTCGTGATTCTTCAACTGTCGAGAACCATAAGCCACCACTCTTCCCGATTGCATCAAAACACAACCAAGCCCATCCTTCAAGGCATCACAATACACTGTGTACCTATGTCCCCTTCAAGGCACACATATGCACATTCAACCAAATAGGGCCTGAAGCAAGCCTCCTCTTCAACTCCTAGAATGCCTTCTCACACAACTCATTCCACTCAAACTTGATCTCCTTTTGGGTCAACTTGGTCATAGGTGCGGCTAAGCAAGAGCAGTTCTCAATGAACCTCTTGTAATACCCCTACCAATCCCAATAAACTACGTATCTCCAAGACTAACTTTGGCCTCTCCCAATTCATGATTGCCTCAACCTTCTCTGGGTCCACAAATACACCTAAAGCCAACACCACATACCCTAAGAATTTCACCTCGGTTAGCCAAAATTCACACTTGCTGAACTTGGCATACAACTAGTGGTCTCACAAGGTCTAGAGAATGACCCTCAAGTGACCCTCATACTCATCCTCAGACTTGGAGTAGATCAAGATGTCGTCAACAAAGATTACGACGAACTAATCCAGGTAGGGTTGGAACACCTTATGCATGAGATCGATCACTGTGAACTCGAAATGCTCATACCGCATTCTAAACGTCGTCTTAGGGATATATGTCTCCCTAATTCTCAATTAACGGTAGCCGATGCGAAAATCTATCTTAGAGTAGACCCGCGCTCCTCTTAGCTAATCAAATAAATCATCAATTCTCGACAAAGGTCATTAGTCGTTAAAATCAGCATATCATTATGCCTTTGTAGGAGTAATTGTACTTTGATGGAGTTTAAATGCTGACATTTCAGGACATAAATTGTACAAGGGACCAAAGGCAATGAATACCACACTTTTGTACAACACCTGCATATTCTGGAGCAAATTTGGAAAAGCTTGGACCAAGTCAAGAAGGAAAACACTATGGTACTTGAGTACCACGTTCGAACGACAATTAACGTTTGAATGTCCACCTGAATTAATTGAGGACTAGGATGCTGAGTGCAAAGAGTCAAGTTGTGCATGGAGTATGGAAGTGGATTTTACAAAATACCACAAGCTACAAACTAATGGGGTGTCAATTATAAAAACTACAAACTATTGGGGTGTTAATTTCAAAGCTCAAAATAAAGGGGGATCAAAGTGTAATTCAAGCCCTCCCTTTTTGCCTATAAATACCACCCCTTGGGTCTTGTAAAGAGCACCTTTGTCTTTTGTATCATCTTTCATGTAAAGAACATCTTTTGATAGTGGAAAACCCTCCAAAAGTCAATATGGCTTTCTTGTATCGTTGCTTCAAGTTAAATATGTTAATTTGAAAAGTGAGACCAAATTGTTTTATATTTTTTTTTAAACCTTGTTTACGTTTGGGAGGATATTGCTACAGAGCTTAGTGCTCACCCCCTACATACAACATATTTTTCAGATTTTGTACAAGAGGAGGAGCTCGGAGTCGATGGGCCGGTACATTGGGAAGTTCCATTAGATGGGCACATGGATCCCGAGGTGGATGCTTAGGGCTATACTCTCCTACGTGAAAGACTAGAAAATTCATTTTGAGACTGTGTAAAGTCTAACCTTTTGTTATTCCACTGCAAAGTTCAAATTTGACTCTGTTAGATGTAATAGCCATAGTTCATCATATTCTTTTGGATACAAGGGTCATGTTTGACATATTCTTTTGGGATGATATTGTAAATGTTATATATGATGAATGAAATTTTCTTTATTGATGGATTCTATTAGTTGCTCTCATGATGTGAATGATTTTAGATAGTAATGCAGTCCAAGGTGTAGTTTGGGGCGTTACAAGTCCTTCACCCAATCCCACCACAATTGGGATTCTCCTTCTAGCTGAAATGTAGCTAGCATTATCTTTAGTGGCATCGGAGGTGATCTCCATGGCCCTTAAGATCTTGTCGACTTCCCGGAACCATTGGTTAGTGATTAACCCTAATTAAGACATAATTTAATAGGTAAATTGTGTTAGTTGAATAAAGTTAAACTAGTCAAAATAAATCAAATTAGAATTAGTGTGTGAATAAATGATAATGCATTAATTGTTATTCTTTTCAGGATTTTGTGCGTCAAAGCTACAAACTACTGGGGAGCCAATTACATTAAAGCTACAAACTACTGGGGTGCCAATTATCAAAGCTCAAAACAAAGGGGGATCAAAGAATTCAAGGCCACCTAACAAGATTTTCAAGTCCACCTAACAAGATTCAAAGCCACCTAACAAGACTTTTCAAGTCCACCTAACAAGATTCAAGGCCACCTAACAAGACTTTCACCCTCCCTTGTTGCCTATAAATATCACCCCTTAGGACTTGTAAAGCATTCATCTTTTGGTAGTGCAAAACCCTCCAAAAGTATTATTGCTTTCCTTATTGCTTATTGCTTTCTTTAAGTATTGTTTTCTTTTATTGTATTATTGCTTTCTTTTACTTTATTGTTTTCTTTTACTTTAAGTATTGCTTTCTTTTATTATGTTATTACTTTCTTTTATTTCCATTGCTTGAGCTTCATTCTTCCCTTAGAGGAGTGAAACTCTTCCACTTTTCTAGAGCTTTACCAAAGCCGTGAAGGGTGGAACGTGATTCACTCATTCTTTATCGAAGATCGGCTCCTTGTGTAAAGTGTTTCACCTTGTAACTCCTCTACTTGGAGGGATGAGCATCACTCACTTGTTTAGTTTTAACAAAGCCATGAAGAGTGAGTAGTTTCTCATCCAATATTTAGTAAAAGGTGATTATCCTGAAGTTATATTTATGCATTTCATTTATGCTTAACTCTAGTCTTTATTTCTTCATAATGTCTTCTTATCATATTGATGTCTTTATTTTAAGCATGAATAGCTAAATCTCTTAGTTGGCAAAACCAAGAGGAACCTCCACTTGGGTATACCATTTCAACTCATTCTCCTCCCCTCTTTCAAAGTTCAATGGTTCGGTTTGACTGGGTTGAGAGTGGATAACTTGGTGAGTCTTTGATATTCCGTAGGCCTAGTCACGGCTTATGCTTAGATACTCACCAATCTTACCCCTAGCTTCCCACGAATCAATCGTTCATTCATGCTCTATTGGAGGAGTGTTTCGAGTTGAGACAGTATTCCTATTGGAGTGACCTCTTGGATTTGCCAACATTTGTTTCTCATTTTACTAGCATCAAAACAACTTCCAACAATCAAAGATTTTACACTTTCTTTCTCCCAAAATCACCTTCCCCTCGGTTTACTTCCTTCCCCGTGGAAACGACCTTGGAATACCACCAAGTAAAACATGATCTACGAAAGTCTCCTTGCGCTTGGGGAGCACTTTTGTTCACACATACTCACATTTGAAATCTCATTCATCCACCATTCCGTTGCCCTTTCTTTTGACATCATCCCTAGGAGAGTGACACTCCCCTTCATTCATATACTATACATGCTAAAAACGTGATGTTTATAGGTTAGGAAACAACAAGGAATTTTCTCAAGTAGTTAGCCACCATCGGATCCACCCTTCCCAAAAAAGTCAGAGGCTGGTGTGACTTAAACTTTTGAAGGTTACTTGAGTCTCCTTGGCCCACATTTACACTAGTTTGTGCAATGATAGTAGCTGTAGCACTAGCCTGTGCAATGGTAGCAGCCGCAACACCAATAGCCTCCACAAAGGCTTGATGGTCAAAGGCCGGTGGTGGTTGATCATTGTTCCACCCACTGCCTCAGCGTCCTCTTCCCCTATTTGCCATCTACACACATTTCAGACAGCAATAGAACCTTACATACTTTCCCAACATAGGGATCAAGTTTAAACTTTAAGATTTCTCTCCTTGTCTCCCTAGTAGTGCGTGTGCCACCTACTAGTAGACATCTACACCTTGAACCATCCCATTCCTTTTATTTTCCAACCCCCAAGGTTATGTTTTCTAACCCTAGTGTCTCTTTTCCATATACATTTTACCATGCATATAATCCACATAACACATAGCACATAACATGTAGTAATTTAAGCACATAACATGAAATGCACAATGCATGCAATGGTCTAGACCCATGCCCATCAAGCCCTAGGTAAATCATATACCTATGCTTTGATACCAAGTTGTGATGTCCCTAAAATCGGGGGTCATTTGTCAACCGTTGGCCATCCGTCAACTCGCAAAAATACTCGTGTTTCTCACAAACTGGACGTCACTTCAATAACATCCCCTTAATCGGGATTATAACTCACACATGTACCTTTTATCCTTTATTCGTATCATGGTCCAAAGTACCACATTTCATACTTATTTTTTGTCCATTTATATCCTTGGAACCAAAGAAACCATAGCCCAAGAGCTTGGCAAAGTAATTTTAAAAATTCAAAATTTTGGAAAGTGTACCGGTACTGCATATTGGTACGGGTTGTCCACTGGAAAGGCTATACCGGTACAGATAATCCACTGAAAAATTTGTCCCAGTATGGGTCACCTACTGGAAAATCTATAACAGTATGGGTAATCCACTGAAACTCGTTGAACAGGTACGGTTTGCCTTCCGGACAAGGCCGTACTGGTACACGATAGGCTGTACTGGTACGATTGGCCTTCCAGACAAGGCCATACTAGTACACGATAGGCGGTACCGGTACACTTTGTCCAGTTTTACCTATTTCACCTGTTGTTAATTTCAAATACATTCCAATATATTCCAAAACCATCCAAAACATACTTAATAAGGTTTTTCACATAAAACCTATTTTATACAAGTTCTATTACAAGTAATTCTATACGATTATATGCCCAATTATAATTTTTCACTATAATTTTACAAGAAAACGATTCAAGGCCACAAGTCGGCCTTTTTTCATCTCTAGGGTCCCGAGTGAAAGTCATCTACTAGTGTGTATCCCCCACCTGAAATATTTTTCCGTATAGGGTGAGTTACGCTCAATAGAGTATCTCCTACAAAGGCTACTCCCCCTAGATGCATATGAAGAGTGCACATGCCATAATCAACAATTATTTTCCATTCCAAACAATAGTATGCCATTCAATGTTGGAATCCTATCATGTCAAGCCATAAAATGAGGTGAGACTCACTTATGCAATATACCTCGAGCCTTCCCGGCTCCCTTCACACCATGCAATGCTACATGTATGAAAAACCCATGGTGTTCCAAGCCCCCGTCATTGATGTTTCACACCGAATGACTATTTTATAAACAAGTTCATGTGTCTTTATTTGGGTATTCGAATTCTCAGAGTCTCACCGCCGGTTTCGCACACCATTACACTTTTTCGGAATAACACCTCAGGGGAGTGTATGAACCAAGTAGCCGGGTCTTACACCCGAGGACGTGTCTAGCCCTTCTTGCTATACCCGACACAAGTTTTTCATACACCATGCGACTCAGTCAGACATTCAATCCAACTTTTTCGAGCCCACCCATCAACCACCAAGTGTGGTGTTTGACTAAACCATGTACTCACGCACCCACACTCATGCATAATGCCCATGAATGTGATGCCAACTTTATGCCCAAAATGCAATGAATGCCGATGAGCAATTTAACCACATATTTCAACAAATGTCAAGGTAATTTATATCAAATGCATATAATTACCATAAATTATCATGATGTTAAGGTATTAACAACATATCTCTACTCATTTACCTCAACAAAAGTCACAAGCATGTTATACAAAACTCATGTCATAACAAACTTAATTCCACATAGGCATTTAGCAAAATACCTTCAAGGCAAACAATTCATGTTATCACACAAATTTTCCACATAATATCACGTTCTAAGGAAATTATACAAGCACTTTCCCTATACCAAGCTTATCTAGGACTTGGTCTAAACCATTTTCATACCCAAAGTCACGTGACCTAGGTTATTCTACACACTTACCCATTTCATAAAACATCCTAGGTAAGAAATAAACCAAGGTAGGAGGGAACCCTACCTCTTGGAGAGTAAATGAAGGGTAGAACCTTCAAGAGTGCTTCCCAAGTCCAAGAACACCTCTCAAGCCCCAAAAACTTTGATTTACGCAAAATCTCTCATTATTAGTATGGCTACGTAGCCCTCGTCGCGGTGATCAACTTTAAATCTTGGTATGAGGGACTCTAACCGACGGAACTCCGTGAATCGAACAAAAAAGGCAATAATTTCTTTTCTTTTTCTATTTTCTCTCTATTTCTCTTCTAATGTGTGATATCTGATGAAAATAAGGAGAAAATCAGATATTTCTCCCTATTTATACCCTTTAGTTGTGCGGTCCACATTGTGCCACACGTTCCCCATTTCCAAGTCTATTTTTGTCTCGAAATGACTTAATTTTGTCCCAGTTTAAGTTTAAATTATTTTTATTTGAAATTTCCTTCAATTTTAAGGAAATTTTATAAAATTTATTTTTTGGGACATTTGTGAGGTCACCCCACACCCCATTGTCTCGTAAAGCGTGAAAAATTTGACTATCTCAGAATTTGACAAAAATTATCTGGACAACTAAGTTTTAAGAGACGAATTCAATGGTGAGGTCCATTGTGTCATCCGAGCTCTAGAAAAATATTAATTTTCAATCCTCATTATAGTGACAAATTACCATTTTGCCATTTTTCAGAAAAAATTCAAATTTACCTGAGTTTTACATAAACAACATTCCACACATTAACCCTAATTTATTGTTTTTAACTTTTTTAACCTACATAATTAACTTATTAATTTATTTTAATTCACACACTAATTAGGGTTAATCACAAAGTTTCGATAACCACTTTGGCAATGGCACATGGAAGTTCACGAAAGGTGTCGTGCTTATCGCCCGAGGTCATATTTGTGACACGCTTTACAAAACCCATGTGAAGGTTTGCTCAGGCAACTTCAATGGAGTTAAAAATGAGGCTTCACCCAATCTATGACACCAGAGACTCGGTCACATGGGGGAAAAAGGATTGTTTACCTTAGCAAAGAATGATGTCATCATAGTTTCCAAAGATGTTGCTCTAAATCCTTGCAAACATTACTTGTTTGGTAAACACCATCGAGTCTCATTCAAGTCCTCTATGAAGAGGAGATCAGAGTTGTTAAGCCTAGTACACTCTAATGTTTGTAGTCCCCTGTAGGTGGAATCATTAGGTGGCAATAGATATTTTATAACCTTTATTGATGATGCTTCACGGATGGTGTGGTTGTACTTCCTAAAGACAAAGGACCAAGAACTCGAATGCTCCAAAAGGTTCCATGCCATGGTAGAACAAGAAATAGGAAAGAACCTGAAGAGTTTCCGAACCAACGATGGAGGCGAATACACTTCTAGGGAGTTCAAAGAGTATTGTGGTAACTATGGTATCAAACAAGAGAAGACAGTTCCACGTACCCCACAACATAATGGTGTATCGAAAAGGATAAATCATTCCATTGTGGAAAGAGTCTAATGCATGCTTAGTATGGCAAAGCTGCCGAATCCGTTATGGGGTGAACTTATTCATGATGCTTGTTATTTGATAAATAGATCACCCTCAGTACAGTTGAATTTTGATATTCCAAAGAAGGTGTGGTCTGGTAGGAATCCCTCCTATTCCCACTTAAGAATATTTGGGTGCAAGGCATTTGCACATGTATCCAAAAACCAGAGGCAAAAGCTTGATGTCAAGACTACTCTGTGCATCTTTATAGGCTATGGAGATGAACAATTTAGATACAGATTATAGGACCCAAAAGCTAAAAAATCATCAGCATCAAGGATGTGGTGTTCTATGAAAACCAGGTATATGAGTGCTTGATGTATTTCGTTGCAAATTCCTAACCTCTAAACATCATGCCTCAATGTGTGTATGGCTTATGTGTGAAAGGGAGTGTCACTCTCCCTCGGAATGATGTGAGAAAAGGGGCAACAGAATAATGGTAGAATGAAAGTGGATGAGATGAAATGAAATGCGTAAATGTGTACAAAAGTGCTCCCCAAGCGCAAGGAGTCTTTTGAATGTCGTGTTTTACTTGGAAAGTATTACAAGGTCACCTCCTCAGGGAAGGAAGTGAATTTTGTGAAAGGTGATTTTGTTGTAAAAGAGAAAATTGTACAAATCTTTGAGTTTTGAGTTTGGTGTTTTGTGTTTTTGATGGAAATGAAAGGAAAACAAGTGTTGGCTAATCCAAAGAGGCATTCCAATGGGAAGGCCAATCCAACTCGAAACCTTCCTCCAATGATGCATAGATTAACGATTAATTCGTGGGAAGCTAGGGACGAGATCATAAGGATCCAAGCATAAACCGTGACTAGGCCTACGGAATATCAAAGACTCATAACCTTATCCACCCTCAACCCAGTCAAACCGAACCATCGTACACCGAGAAGAGGAAAGAAAATGAGTTGAAATGGAAAACCCAAGAGAGGTTCTCCCTTGAATTAGCCAACTAAAAAGCTAGCTACTCATGAAAGCAAGAAATGCATAATGTAAAGAGACATGATACTGAAATGGAAGTTGAACTTGTATCGAAATGATGAGAAATGAAACTAGAAAAATAAGTGCATTTTAATACCCAACTAAAAAGCTTGAAATGTAAAACTTAAACAACAATGATGAAATCTAGAATACTTAACTAAACTTGCAAAGCACTTGAAGTAAATGACATTCAAAGTAAATAATGAAGCTTACAAGACTAGCTTAACTAAACTTGCAGGCCTCCCATCAGTGGGAGGTGAGTTGATTGGCTTGGCAGGCTAGGAGAAGACTAGCCTACAACTCCTCTAGCAGCCCCCTTCTCTCCCATCCTCATTAATGTCAATCCCTCCAAAGTCCCCATCAAGAGTGTAGGAGGCATGAAGATGTGTAAGGGATGTCAGGGGACAAGTGGGAGAATCAGTGCTGGGATCCCCAAGCTAGTGGAGCATGAGTTGCAGGCGTTCTAGGCATTCTGTGCAAAACCTTCCAGAAGGTTTTTGTAAACCTTCCGAATGGTCAATTCCAGTAGACAAAACCTTCTGGAAGGTGACAGCTCAGGACCGCCTTTAGTAAAATTGTCATAACTTTTGATCCAACCGTTGGATTGAGTTACAATTTTGACACAATACATAAGACATACATATCTATAACTTTTATGTTTAGAACTATTTCAGATTCAAAGTAGATCATGGTCACAAATAGGAAAAACAACAGTACTATGTCAAAACCTTGGGAAACCAGTGGGCAAAACCTTCCGGAAAGTTTTCATCAAAAATCCATTTTTCTTGGTTTATTCACCTTCCAAGCCTCCCAATCCTCATTTAATGTGTCCATCTCTTCACCACACATTCACACTTAGTTGTAGGGCTCTAAAATCCATCATTTACGATATAATTACCTGCAACATCGAAATTTTCACATTATTCAAAACTTCAACTAACTCTAAGTAATTAAATGAAAAGTTAAGTTAGAAAGCATGGAATGAGGTCATTAAATATGTAATATTTTGTGCTCATCACACCCCCCAACTTAAGCTTTGCTAGTCCCTAGCAAACTAAATGTAAAAAGCAGGCAAACAAAATAAACATATATTAATTTCGCAATTGCATTTAGCACATGCAACAAGCCTTTAAAACCCTAGGTGATCCCTAGTGGACGAGTTTTGTCTCGTGAAGATTTCCAGTGAAGGTACCTACAAACTTCTTTTTCTAGTATCCAATATTTAAAGCATATTCCCTTATCTTAACTAGCACTGGGATGTCAACAATAACTTTGTTCAACACACCTGAACTAATCACACATGAAATATATCATAGCTTTAAATGTTATTCTAGAGTATACACCTACACATTTCCTTTCAAAACTCATGTGTGTGTGAAATGAATATGTAATTTAAGCATTTACTCAACGGAATCCACATTCACTTAGCTATCCAAATTCAGCTTTGATGCAAAAACTCACCAAGGGTTTCTCTCAACAATGAATCACACTATGATTATCGTGGCATGCTCTCCATGTGTATATGTGAGATAGAATATTATGCACAAACCGAAGTATGCTCACATATAATCCAAAAATGAAGTATGCATAAAAATGAAACAACCTTAGCATAATCTCATGAAAGGAATGCTAGGGCATTAGATGGCAAAATAAACTTCTCTTTTTTCTTTAGAAGTATGCATCCCCCAGGCTTCTCTAGATAATTTAGGACTTTCATAGGTTGTAATGAGGCCTTGGGGTGATATCTAGGTAAATGAACAAAGGATATAGGATAACAAAGAGGGTTGTTCCGAGTGCATGACATTTATTTCAAAAAGATCTCCCCTTTCTATGGGATTTCAGTCAATACCATCACTTCACTCTTTATTTCATTTTCTCTCTTTTCCTTAACATTTTCTTTTTTTGTTTTGTCCCTCTTTTCTTCTTTACACCCCTTTTTCTCCTTTTCTTGAAATTTTTTTTTTCATTCAACTCTTTGAATTCAACTTCATTCATTCCTTTTGTTGAGTTCCTCCATACTTCCTTCTCTTTTATGATCATTCATACTCAGCTCTAGGAACAACCAAGGTGAGGTAGATTTATATCATTTTGCATTGGCTTGGTCAAATTTGTGGCATAGAAACGAACTTTAAATAAGGCTCAACACATGGCACTAGGGATATAATTTCTCAAGAAAAAGGCCAAGACTCAAAATATTCAAACATAATCTAAGATCATCTCTAGATAAGTATAGGGGAGCATTGTACATATCAAGACAAAGTCAATGAACTACCCAAATACACCTAACCAAAACAAGAATAATGAGATTATTGAACAAATGTGAAATTTGAAAACTTGTTCCTTGAGTAAATGTAAGTTCCCTCCAAACAAGGATTGGCATTAAAGCTCATATGGGTACTTACTCATCTCCACTATTCATGTCAAGCACTCAAATGTGAACTCAATCCGTAAATTGCCAAAATTACAAGTTCATGGTGCACTTATGGTTGAGTTTGAAAGAAAACATATATGTGATACTCTTGGCAATAGGATAAAATTTTATAATATGCTCATGTATTCAAAGTTCAAAATGAAGATCAAGAAATCACATTGAACGATGCCAAATTCAAAAGTTCGAATGGAAAAGGAGGAAAAATGGATGAAAGAAGAAAAGAAGGATGAAAGAAGAAAAGAAAGAGAAAATAAAAAGTAATATGTTATGGAAAAGAAAGAAAAAGAAACAAATAATGAAGTGATGGTTTTAGAAAGGTCATCCACTTGGAACAACCCTCTTTGTTATCCTTTATCCTTCATTTCACTTTCCTCAATATCACTCCAAGGCCTCATTACAACCCTTGCAAGTCCTAAATGATCTGAGCAAGCATGGGGAAAGCATACCTTTAAAAAAAAAGAGAAGTTGGTTTTGTTATTTAGTGCCTTAACATTCCTTCCATGAGATTATGCCAAGGTTGTTTCATTTTTATGCATGTACCTCATTTTTGGATTATATGTGAGCATACTTCATTTTGTTCACAAGATTATATCTCACATATACACACAGAGAGCATGCCAAGATAATCATAGTGTGATTCATTGTTAAGAGAAACCCTTTGTGAGTTTTGCATCGAAGCTGAATTTGGATAGCCGAGTGAATGTGAATTTCGTTGTGGGAATGCTTAAATTACATGTCAATTTCATACACAAATGAGTTTGAAAATGAATGTGTTGGTGCATACTCTAGAATAGCATCTAAAGCCATGGTAATGCTCATGTCTACTTCGTTCGGGTATTTGACCAATGTGTTTTGCAACCCTAGGCTTGTAGAACATGAGAATAATGCTCAAATTTTTGATATTCGATAGAATTAGAAATACCTTTATCTCTTGAATTTGTGTTTTACATTTTGGGTATTTATTTTGGTAGTTAAATGTAGAAATCCATGCCTTGAATGTTGAAAGCAATCCAATTTTAAATCATATTGCAATTTCTAAAATGACTTGGGGCATGATCACTCAATTGTGGTTCACAAGCATAACTCATGTTATTGGTAGAGTAGAGGGCATAAATATGGTGTTAGAATGTGTATGGGTTGATATAGATTGGAGTGGAATTCAGAATTAAAAATGTGGTGGACGAGGATGATCATATTATCAAAACAAATGTGATGGGTAAAGTTTTTGATGTGACCCCGAATGTGATTACAAGATTGATGAATTTCCAGAGGCCACCCCCAATATCTCGGTGTATCCACACAACATCCAAGGGGTAAAATCAATCCCTGAGTATATGGAGCTGACCTACAAGGACCCTGTCCAATTCAAAGGGATAATTCAATTCAGGGGCCTCAATCACTCATACGGGATTATGAATAAAGTCTTGCATTACAATTTGATCCCCAGGGTTACAAAGAAGAACACGAATGTGGAGAAGCTTGCCCTTCTTCACGCGTTTATGACTGGGAAGGCTATGGATGTGGCCTTATTGATCTGACAGGTTATGAAGGAGTTCACTTAGGCTAGAAAGTCGAAGGTGAATCTCCCATTCGCCAGTCTAGTCACTAGGATGTGTTACCACAACAAGGTCAAGGCTTACGTCTTTGATGTGCAGACACCCCCTGAATTTGGAGATATTGGGAAAGCAAGTAGCAGTAACTGAAAGGTGATGAGTAGGGGTGAGAGAGCTGGAGCCTCGAGACCTGAGCCATTATATATTGGGCCGTCCACTTCTGGGTCTTCCCCTTCTACCCGGGTTTGTACAATGTCACAGCATTTGGATGCTTTGGAGGAGACGATGCATGGGCTAACATTGATAATGACTAGGATTTTTCAGCACACCTTCTAGGGAGAGTCGATTCCTGGTAGACCTCCGCCTTTATTTGTTGGACCCTCTACCTCCACCCTGATGACTTCTACAGTTGTCGAGCTGGAGGATTCTGATGACGATGACTCTGATGACTAGAAGGAGGAAAACGAGTATGAGAATGAGGGGGATGAGGATGATGAGTAAGATGTTGATTGTTTTTAATTTTAGTTTTAGTTGTTGCACAATTAGGATTAAAATTATCATCCTAGTAGAAGAGTCTCTAGGATTTTTGGACCGTTTCGCTTTTGAATTCTAAATCCTTGTATTGAACTTTTAAAAGAAATTAATGAAAAGAGCCATGGTTGTTTTATTTTATCCGGCTCAAGTTCATTTTTTTAACTGCGCTGTGATTTTTTCATTTGGACTGTTTGGCGATTTACTTGTATGAATGGATTGTTGTAGTTTTCTAATTTGTGGCTTGAAAATAAAGTTTGCTAGAGACTAGCAAAACTCTATTTGGGGGTGTGATTAGCACAAAATATTGTACATCATGTATACTTTTGTATCCCTTTTATACTTGCTTTTGTGGTGAAATGGGTGGAAATGCAATTAATCAAACAATTAATGAAATTTTTGTATGATTGTAGGTAAAGAGTTGGAAATGGCTTGAGTTAAGCCCCCATCATAGTGCTCAAAGTCAATGGAGATGATGGGGAGGCTTAACGGGTGGCTTGGAAGATGAAAAGAACAAGAGAGGAGCAAATCAAGTAAAAACCTACCGGCAAGTTTGCTCAAAAAACTACCGGTAGGTTTTGCACACTGGAGTTGGACCTACTACATCATCTGCCAAATCTTCTATAAGGTTTTGCTTACTGGAACAAAACCTACCGGTAGGTTTTCTCATAGACCTACCGGTAGGTTTTGCTAAAAAATGCCAGAACCTACAACTTAGACTCTATTTGCTTGGGGGGCCAACATATGCTTCTCCCACACGTCCCCTGACATATTCTATATACAAGCATGCCTCGCTACACCTAGGATTGGACTTTGAAAGAAAAAAAATTTAAAAGGAAGAGAGAGAAAGAGGGAGGCATGACAGGTTACAGGCTAAACTTGTCCTAGCCTGTGCAACTGTTCTATGGATGGAAAGTCTGCTTTCACAGACCATAGGGGGGCTGATGGATGAAAATGCATACTTCTCACACCATTATTCAACTACACAAACTTTTAGAGAGAGAAGCTCTCAAGGAAGAAGACATAATTTTAGAGAGAGAAGTTGGATTTTTGCATTTTCTTACTCATTTCACTTGTAGTAAGTTGTAATACTCTTGTAACCTTCATTTTTTGCACTTTAATCTTAGTTAGTTCAAGTGCATTTCAAGTTTAGTTATGTATTCTTGAATCTACCATGCTTACATTTGAGTTTTCCATTTCAAGCTTTACATATGGGTATTAAATGCACTTATCTTTTTAGTTTAACTTTTCTTTGCATTAATACAAGTTTTAATCTTCACTTCTTCACCATGTCTCTTTACATTGTGTATGTCTTTGCATTTATTATGAGTAGATAAGTTTTTAGTTGGCTAATCCAAGGGAGATTTTCTCCTAGGTATGCTAAATCAACTCTCCTTCATTTCACCTCATAGTGTAAGTTGTTTGGTTAGACTAGGTTGAGTGCGGACGTGGTTGTGAGCTCTTGATACACCGTAGACTTGTCACGGGGTATGCTTGAGCCTACATCCCCACATTAGTCTCACACTTTCTATGAATCAATCAAGCACCAAGACACCATTAGACGAATGTTTTGAGTCGATTTGGCATTCCCATTGGAATGTCCCTTTCGAATTAGCCAACCTTGTTTTCATTTATTTTTAGAAAAAATTCCACTCACCAAAACACACAACTACATGATTTTACACTTTTTCATTTCTTTACAAAAGCACCTTCACCACAATTCAACCTTCCTTCCCTGAGGAGATGACCTTGGATTACCCATTTCAAGTAAAACACGACACTTGAAAGTCTTTCTTCACTTGGAGAAGTAAAACACGACACTTGAAAGTCTTTCTTCACTTGGAGAACACTTTTGCACACACAGGTTTTTCTCATTTCTAGCATCGAACTCGAGTGACAGTGACACTCACCTACACATATAACTCATATACACATTCGAGGTTCATGTTTAGAGATTAGGGTGAATGAAACCAAACATAAACCACCTTTAAATTCTCCTATAAAACTTATAGTTTACGTCTTTTTTTTTTCCTCCTCACACTTGTAGTTGCACCTCCCATTCCCCATACTTCATATAACACCTATAAAAAATGATTTGTCATCCTTAAAATCACATGAGTCATTTACCAACTCTCACATTTGCTTTCCACATTTCATGGCTAAACGCCTATCTATAAGCATGCTTCCACCACAATTTGTTTGCTTTTTTTCTCATTAGTTTATTCCTTTTTCTTTGTATTCCCAATCTCTTGTCATTCTAGTTAATCACCTGTCAGACCCGTACACGCATTGCATAACATTTTGTTAAATGTTAGGGGCTAATGCATAATTTATGATAATTGGTGTTTTAAATTGTGGGGGTTTAATTATAGCTATGGGAATTATGATAGTAGGGAAATATTTTGAATTATAACCATAAGGGTAAAATTTTGTGGTAAAAGTTATGTTTCAGTGTCAAATTATAAAAGAGAAAATATCCTAGGTGTAATTTATAAAGTAGTGGTAAGCTATGTGATGTGTATGTAAATATGGGAAATTAATGGAGACCTAAGTGGAATTTGGGAGTTGGGTGAGCCATCAAAAAAGACACCATCTTTTTTGGCTTTCTCTTAGATGATACATATATACATATATTATATATATGTGTGTGTGTGTGTGTCGATATTCAATATAGAAAGTGAAAAGAGAAAGAAAGAGAAAATTAACAAGAGAAGGGGAACAAATTCAAAAGCTTGGAGAGAGAGAGAAGCTGAGTTGGGAAGAAGCTCTCCGGCGAAGGTGTTTCAGTTTGAAATCGCCAAAGAATGAAACATTTTTCTTTGACTTCCTTAAATTAAAAACAAGTCTTCTTGAATAATTATAGAAGGTGACTCTTTTCAATGAGGAATTTTTCATAAAAACTGTATGTATTTCATTGTTTTTAAGTATAAGAAAAAGAGTTGGGTTTTGGTGGTTGTAAATTTTGGCTATGGGTATGGTTTTGATTTTGGTCCAAATATGTAGAATTGCATATTAGGTATCTTTATGGGTAGGAAATAACATGGATTTAGGGTTTATAATGGTTGTGTAAATGTTTGGGCGTTGTGGGATTGAAAGAAAAAGAGTTAGGGTTAAACTGGAACAAAACAAGGAAGAAGAATAGGGAAGAAATAGTACTACACCAACAAACTAAAAGAGTTAGGGTTAAAATGGAACAAAACGAGGAAGAAGAATAGGGAAGAAATAGTACTACACCAACAAACTAGTTTATCAGGTCTCTGATGAGATGCTATAAGTGGTTGAACCGGTACAACTTGTAATGGTACTAGAAGTTTAGCTTGAGTGTTTGTGGGAGAATCACAATAACTCTCTCTAAAATATTTTGATTGATGCAGCATTTTTTTTGTTGGAACCCAAACACGTAGCTATATCTGACATTATAGGGTAAAATACCTAATTCTATTTATATGAAAAAATGTTAACTGTTGGAACTGGACTTAAATTGTGCAACTATTAAACAAGCAACCATCTTAGTGTTTTTTGTCAAGAATGAGATAACTTTTCACACTAGAATTCAATTTTATTCTATGACCTATGGTTGCAAAGCTTGGAATGTCTATGCTAAGTTGGCATTGGTTTCACCATGTAGTTCAAAGTTCAATGTGAGAATTAAGGTGTCAGTTGTGTAATCTAAACTAAAGTTTTGGTTTACAAAATATTACTTGGGAATTCAATTGGATTAATTTTAAGTCAACTTGATTATATATTTATGCATGTGTTACATAGAATAATTATATATGAATAATACTCATATGTCTTGTAATGATGTGTGTTAGGTGCAAAAGCTACGACGTCTACGTCGGGTCCGCCTAAGATCGCTCAGGGTGACTGAGTTTCGATTTTAGAATTGAACAAAGATGAGTATTTTGAATGGATTAAAGATTAACATGTTTAGAATTGCTCACACTCTATCTCTCTTCTAGGATGGGGTGTGACAATTTTTGGTATCAGAACTAATGTTTGATAGGTTCTGTAGACTTGTCAAGTCTAGTTGTTGCAGTGGACCGTTAGGAGTGTATCTATCCAGTCTTATTGATTATATATATATTTATTGGGTAGAATGATGTTATATTATTTTTTTTTAACTGACTCTGGTTACTTGACAGAGATAGTTATGGATTTAGTGATTTGGGAAAATATAGAGGAAGAGACTTCTTTTACTCCTATGAGTTACAAGGGTAAAGGGTCGTAGGTGTAGGTTGAGTGGGGTAAGTGGGCATCTAAATAGACATTGGAGGCAGCCGCCTCTAAATTTATGAGCAACAGATAATGAGACCAGAACCCAGAAGTACACTCTAAGAAAGGTATAAAAACCTTTATCCTATGACTTTCACTGGAGTGTCTGGTGCCACTAAAGTTGAGAACTGGCAGAGAAGAATGGAGAAGATATTTAGAGTTATGGGTGTTACTAAATAAGAAAAGATGACTTTGGCTACTTTTACGCTTGTGGAGGAGGCTCAGAATTAGTGGGAAGCTACCAAGCATTTGTTAATTTCTACAGAAGTTCGAATGGCATCTAAAGCTATAATGTTGAAATAGTTTGTTGAGGCTTTTGATAAGAAGTATTTCCCTCTAGTTTATCTGTATGAGAAGGACAATGATTGTATTAAACTTACTTAAGGAAATATGTCAGTCACTAATTATGAATATAAATTCATAGCATTTTCTCGGTTTGTGTTTGTGTATTATGAGTAATGAGGAGGAGAAGTGCAGAAGGTTCTAGATGGGATTGGATTTCAGTATTTGTTCTTGAATTTCTACAGAAGAGCTAAAAAGGTATCTTTAACTGGTTAACAAAGCATTAATTGAGGAAAGAGATGTGTGTGAAAGAGGGATTGGTGAATAGTCAAAGAGGAGTAGATTTGACCTGAGAATATAGAGCACCTTTAGTAGGAACCAAGTTAGAGTGGGAAGAGTTTTCCATCATCAAAGTGTCCTTCCAAAGGTTGATCAGGACAGTTTATGCAATGTAGAGGACAGGGTTTTGTTGGTCAATAATCTTCCTTTCAGGATTGGGGTGGTTCTAGTGGTCGTAGTGTGGGGAATGTATGTTATAGATATGGTAGGGGAGAATATTTTTCTAGGGAATGTACATCATCTTAGACAGATATTCCATGTGATGCTTCACATGTTCGCAGCAAGGTCATATGTAGCGTGATTGTCCACAGCTTGCAGTTTCTCCGTTGTTGGTGGGTAGTACGGCTACTAGTGGTAGAAGTTTTGCAGGAGGTTCCCCAAGTAGGGGTAGTAGTTCTTCAAGCAAGTTAGAGCCTAGAGGAAGGGTGTTTGTCATGATGCAATGTGATGCACAAACGACACCAGAGGTGCTTGTAGGTATGCTTTCAATTTTTGGAAAGTCTACATGAGTACTTATTGATTCTTGTGCTACGCATTCATTTGTGTCATTATCATTTTCCATGCATATAGACTAATCCTCTACCTATTTGGATAGTTGGTTAACTATATCTACCCCAATTGGTGATGTGGTGGTTGCAGAGATTGTTTATAGGGTTTGTGTTGTGCATGTGGGTGATAAGGAGTTATTGGTGGATTTGATGCCACTAGATATCCAGGATTTTGATTTAATCTTAGGTATAGATTGGTTATCATCATATCATGCCTCATAGATTGTTATCGTAATGAAATGGTATTTTAGCTACCGAATGTGCCTGTACTTAGATTTTATGGTGATCTTCCTATGGCTTCTACGGGTTTGATTTATGCACTTAAACCAAGCAAGTTATAAAGGAAGGGTTTCAGGGGTACTTGCCCTATGTAAATCATACTCGAAAGGGTGGTCCTGAGTTGGGAAATATACCTTTGTTTTGTGAATTTACTGATGTGTTTCCTAAGGAATTGTCAGGTGTACCAGTTTATCGAAAAGTTGAATTTACTATTGAGTTGATGTTAGGTACTAGTCCAACTTCATGTGCACCATATCGTATGGCTCTTGTAGAGTTGAAAAAATTAAAGATTCAATTTTAGGAACTATTAGAAAATGGGTTTATTCGACCAATGTATCACCTTGGGCCGCTCCCATGTTGTTTTTAAAGAAAAAGGATGGTATTATGCGTTCGTGTATTGACTACCGACAACTGAATAAGGTAACTGTATGTAACAATTATCCTTTGCCACGTATTGATGATTTGTTGGACCAGTTATAAGGTGCCAAGATATTTTCAAATACTGGTCTTCATTTGGGGTATCATCAATTGAAGGTAAAGGATAGTAATATTTCCAAGATAGCTTTTCGAACCTAGTATGGCCATTATGAGTTTTTTGTTATGCCATTTGGTTTGACCAATGTTCTGGATGCATTTATAGCTTTGATGAATCAGGTGTTCCAGCCCTATCTTAACTCTTCTGTTATTGTTTTTATTGATGATATCCTAGTTTATTCTTGAAATGTGGAGGCACATGAACATCACTTCAGAGTGGTATTATAGACTTTGCATGATAGACAATTGTATGCAAAATTTAGCAGGTTTGAGTTTTGGTTGGGTAATGTTGTATTCTTGGGCCATGTTATCTCAGGTGATGGTGTTCTTATTGATTCAGCAAAGATTGAGATTATTGTGAAATGAGACCGACCAAAGTCAGTGATGCAGATTTAAAGTTTCTTGGGGTTGGTTGGTTATTATCGAAGGTTTGTGCAAAATTTCTCTATTATTGCTATTCCTTTGACTCAACTTACTCGTAAAGGGACGAAGTTTGATTTGACTGAAAAATGTGAGCAAAGTTTTCAAATAATTGAAGAATAGGTTAACTTCAACTCTAGTGTTGACTATTCCAGCTGTGATGGTTTTGTCATTTACATTGACACGTCTCACCAGGGTTTGGGGTGTGTTCTAATGTATCATGGTAAGGTACTTTCATATGCTCTAGGTAGTTAAAAATCCATGAAATAATTACCCTACACATGATTTGGAATTTGATGCTATTGTGTTTGCTTTGAAGTTGTGTAGACATTTCCTTTATGATGTAACTTGTGAAATTTTTACTAATCATCAAAGTTTGAAATATCTGTTTTCACAGAAAGACTTGAATCTGAGGCAACAATGGTGGATTGAATTGAATAAAGATTATGACTATTCCATTCACTATCAACCAGGGAAAATAAATGTGGTAGCTGATGTGTTGAGCCGGAAGTTTTCATGGTATCTAGATCATTTGCAGATGATTTGAAGCGGTATGTTTGTTGATCTGGAGTCTATCAAAGCTCATTAGGAAGTTGGATAAACTATAGCTTTACTTGTCAGTTTGACCTTGAAACCGATTTTGGTAGACAGAATCTGTGAAGCTCAAAGATTTGATGTACAGTTAGAAAAGATCAAGCGTGAAGTTTAAAGTGTTATTATAACTGATTTTGTTTTTAAGAATAGTAATATGTTAGTATTTGGTACTAGATTATGTGTACCTAATGATGTAGGTTTAAAGAAGAAAATTCTTAAAGAGGCTCACAGCTCAGCGTATGCTATGCATCCGAGTAGTACTAAGTTACATCAAGGTTTGAAAGAACATTATTGGAAAGTTGGGATGAAGCGGGAAATTGTTGAGTTTGTGGTGAGATGTTTGGTTTGTTTGCAGGTGAAAACTAAGCATCAATGGCCAGCTAGATTGTTGCAATCTGTTTTAGTGCCTAAATGGAAGTGGGAGCATATTACCATAAATTTTGTGAGGGGATTGCCACGTACATAGAAAGGGAATGATTCTATCTGAGTGGTGGTGGACAGACTAACAAAGTTTGCACACTTTTTGGCTATCAAGACTTCTTTTTCTCTAGATATGTTAGCAAAGTTATAAGTTAATGAGATCATCAAACTGCAAGGGACAAACTATTTCTATTGTTTCTAATAGGGATGCACACTTTACGTTAAGGTTTTGGCCTAGTCTATAGACTGTGTTAGGTCTACTTTGAGGTTTAGCATGACATTCCATCCACAAGCCGATGAGAAATCTGAGTGGACTATTCAGACTTTAGAGGATATGCTACGAGCTTGTGTTCTAGAATTAAAAGGTAATTGAGATGATCATTTACCTTTAGTTGAATATGCATCTAATAACAGCCATTAAGCTTTGATTGAGATGGCTCCCAATGAAGCTCTGTATGGTAGAAAGTGCAGGACCCCTGTATGTTGGAGTCAAGTGGGAGAAAGAAAGTTGTTAGGCCCTGAGATTGTGTAGGTTACATCAAACAAGGTGAAGGTGATACAGGAACGGTTGAAAAGTGTTCAGAGCAGACAAAAGAGTTATGTTGATAACCGTAGGAGAGATGTTGAGTTTAAGCTAGGTGATTGTAAACCCTCACATGTTTATATTAATATAATGATATAATTTTTTAGTAATTCTAATATATTTAATGACGTAAGAATGAACCACATACATTATAACAGTAGAAATAAATATTTGGGAGACAAATTGATTGTTAAGTTTAAGTTTCGAAGGTGTTTAAGCTTGGAAAGGGTTGTTAGGTAAGTTCAAAAGATTTTTAGGTCAAAATAAGATTTCCATTAAATCCGTAAGATCGAGAAACATTGGGAGAGGTAATATGGGGTGTAAAAAAGTTATGAAGTATTCCGGAGTTAAAGCACATTGTAGATATAATTCAGGTAGAAAGAATTTTGGCACTGCCTTAGTATTTCGATCATAACTTTTTACCCTGATGTCTGTTTGAGCTGAACTTTTTAAAGTAGATAATGGACTTCCAGGGCTATAAAAGTGTATTTCAAGAAACCTTTCCAAATCGACCTATAAATGAGCCAAAATATCACTGGAAGTTTCAGCAGAAACAAGGAGTCCGTTTGAACTTGAAAGTCCATTCGAATGATAATTCGTTCCAGTACTCTTGTCTGATGGAAAAAATAAAGTACTGGGAGCAAGTGACGTTCAAATGCCAAATGACGTTTGAACGTGAGTAGCGAATCAGAATATCATATTTACGTTAGTTGCACACTTTTCTCCCCTATAAATACATAAGGCCCCCTCTATTAGACTCATTTCAACATTTCTAACCTAGTAGAGAGAAAGAAAGAAGGAGAAAAACACAAGATCAAGAAGGATTTTCACATTGAAATGGATCAAAATCTCAAGTTCTTCACACAAAACTAAGGAAGAAGGTAGGGGATTCTTCTCAAGTCCTTTCATTGAGACTTAGGGTATAATTATGTATGTTTTCAATCTTCTTGATAATTATATGATAGATATACATGAGTTCTTGATTTATTTATCATTGAAACTTAGTCTTGAGTAAAATATATATTTGGGTTCAAGGAGTATTTGTTGATTTCTAAATACATATTTGTTGAAACATATTTCTAAATACATATTTCTAAATACATATTTCTAAATATATATTTGGGTTCAAGGAGTATTTGTTGATTCCTAACTTTTCCAAAATACATATTATGTGGTGAAATTTATAGTGATTATTGATTTCTAAATTCTTATGCTTGATTAAATCATGTTTTCATCTAAATGTTTGTTCTTGTTCCAAGAAATTGGAATTTTCGGCAAAACCCTAGAATTTTGAATATCCAAATTATGAAGGTTTTCTTGAGATGATCTCTTGCATAATTTAATTTCCTATTACTGTAGTATATTGAGAATTGGAAAATTGTGATACTTGAATTGATAATAGAAATTGTGATTGGTTAAGATTGTGGTTGTTGAGAATATTTTGGTTTCATCTATTGCATGGTTTGTTGTGACGGACTTGAATTGCCTTCGAGAGCTGCCGTAGATTGTTAGAGGTTAGTCTATCCCAGTGGGGGTGAGATAGTTTCCTAACACTTGCAGCGGATTGTTGTTTGTGAGAGCAACCACTATTGTTCACGTAAGTTCGAGGCTGAGGGATGGTATACTTTTCCTAGGAAGGATTCGTCAATGCCGTGGGAGACGGTATACGCCCTTCCTAAAATTTTTGTGACTGTGTGGTTATGATGGGTGAACAAGGTAGAATCGTTGTGTAGATTCCTGAGAAGCAACCAACATACACGACAATGAGGATGAACTAACATATATGAGAATATGGAATGATGTTACTAAGTTATTTATTGATCGTTTTAATCCCTTATAAGTTTATTCCTGTCATTGATTTATTGTATTCGTACACTTGAGATCATTACAACTATCATGGTTTTATTCTCAAAATCTATATATGCTATTTTTCAAAAGAGATTTGCCATCTTTTATTATTTTTTAAACCATGTTGGGATTTGAGAAGATTTTTCTATAGAGCTTAGTGCTAACTCCCTACAAACAACACTCTTTTCAGATTTTGATTTAGAGGAGGAGCTCAGAGTTGACAAGCAAGTAGCTTGGGAAACTCAACTTGATGGGCATGTGGACCCGAAGGGGAATGTCCAGAACTATTCTTTTTATGTCCTAGACTAGAAGGTTTATTTTGAGATAATGTTCATGTTAATGTTTTCTTATTCCGCTGCAAGGTAATAGTTAATTTTTGGGATGTAAGTGTCGTAGTTGGGCTTATTCTTTTGGATGTAATGGTCATGGCTTGGAATATTCTTTTGGATGAAGTTATAGATATTATGTATGATGACTGAAATTTTCTTTACTTATGGATTTTAGTAGTTACTCTCATAATGTGAATGATTTAAGATAGTAATGTCATCCGAGGTGAATTTTGGGGCGTTACAGGTTGTAATGGTCATGGCTCGGCATATTCTTTTGGATGAAGTTATAGATATTATATATGATGAATGAAATTTTCTTTACTTATGGATTTTAACTGTGATGCCCCTAAAACCGGAGGTCCCGTTGACAACCCGTCAACCAACGGAATGCCCGTGAGTGTCACCTAAGCCAACATCTCACCAATAATATCCCAATACCCGGGATTTTACCTCACACGTGTTACCCATGTTTCATTATGTATTTACTCTTATCAAGGTTCAATATACCTCAATATATCTATTTTAAGGTACATTTGTGTCCAGGGAACTAAGGAAACCAAGGTCCAAAGGCATAGCAATAAATAAGAAACTTTCAAAGTTTGAGGAAGTGTACCGGTACGCTAAACTCTCTAGACAGTACCGTACCGGTACGCTTTGCCCACCTTGCAACCATGTTGGATGTGTGGTGAAGATATGGATACATTACATGAGGATTTGGAGGCTTAGAAGTGAAGAAATCAAGGAGGTCTTTGGTGTTTGGTAACAAAGGCACCAGCACTAGCACCATCTAGTGGAAGTACCTCAGTTTTCCTCTATTTTGACCATGATCCACTCCAAATCTAGAAAGGTTCAAAACAGGAACGTTGTGGATCTAGATGTCTTTTATATTATGCCAAAATGTCCGCTCAATACAACGGTTGGATCAAACGTTATAATGATTCAACAAAATCTGGTCTGGAGCAGAAAAGTGTACCGGTACGCCGAACTCCAGGAGGTTTAGTGTACCGATACGCTCTACTGAATGCCCAAAATTTCCTGTTTCATCAATTTTTCATTTTCAATTCATCCTAAAGCATTTCAACATCATATAAAACTTATGTAATGATGTTTAATACATAAAACATGATCCATACAAGGTTATTACAACCCATTCCATATAATTACAATTCAAAATGGAATATAACTAAGTTTTTATACAAAACTTGTTTCCAAAAGCCACAAACTGGGATTTCTTCATCTTTGAGGCCCCGAATGTGAGTCCTCCACAGGTACGAATCCCGCACCTGAAATATGTTCCCGTATAGGGTGAGCCAGGGCCCAGTAGAAAATTTTCTACAAGAGCTACTCCCCACCTAAGTGCATATGCAATGTGTTATGCAACAAAACACAACCAAAATCCATTCCAATTAATGCTTAAGCAATTCAAGATTGAAATCTAACATACCATGCCATGAAATGAGATGATGCTCATTCATGCAATTTACCCGAGCCCTTCCCAGCTCCACAACACATGTCATGCCAATGTGTATTAACATTGAGCTTTTCTAGCTCCGGCTATCTACCTTCACCCCATGTTATGCAGTGAATATCAAACGGGGCTCCCTAAGCCCCCGCCATTTATGTTACACACCTAATGGCTAACTAAAATCTCCAGGTCTTTCTTAGGGTGGGTATTTATGGACTTATACCAATGGTCACCCAACTGACACAGAATTTATGGACTTTCACCAACAGTTCCGCGTACACCGACACACTTTATGGGCTCTCATACCAATGGAAGTGCGTATCCAAATACCGGGTCTCTCACCTGAGGGATAGTCTAACCCATCTTGCTACCCCGACCCAAGTCTTTTTCAAGCAACCGTGCGACTCAGTCGGACATTCAATCCAACTTTCCTGAGCCCACCCATCATCCACCTACGTAGTGTTTGATGCCAACCATGCACCCACGCCCATAAATTGCGATGTCTACATGCATATGCAATGTAACAAATATTGTTATTCCAACATCGTGCCCACATGTAATGAATGTCATATGAGCAATTTTAAACCACATGTCTACATGTTCCATGGAGATTCATATCATATGCATATGAATTCCATAAATACTCACAATGTCAATATCTCAAGGAGCACATATTAACATTTCTTTTCAACACATTTTCTAAGCATGTTATACATCATCAAGTCATAACAACTCAATCCACACATAGGCATTTTGGCAAACTCCTTCAAGGCAACAATTCATATTATCACATAAGAATTTTCACCTCATTCACAAAGCTTAATATAAAACATATAGTATGCTCATATAATCACTTTTCCCATGGAATTACCAAACAAGCAATTTCCACATCACAATTTCGAGCTAGGAAATTCTTTTCTAACCCATTATATACTCGTTTTCCATACTCATTTCACCCATGTCATATACATAAATGAGTGAAACACATATTCCCTTTTAACCCACACATTTTACATAACAATACAAGTGGACAATGAACCAAAGTAGAAGAATTCCTACCTCTCAAAGTGTAAAATGACGTTGGGAAGCCCCAAGAACCCAAAACAACCTTGAATCCTTACTTTCCCAAAATCTCATTTTTTTTTCAACATTTGGTGAAACCCGTCATTTTTGGTGTGGTCGCGTAGCCTTGGGCGAGAAGAGCAACTTTTCCTCTTGGCTTGAGTAAATCCGAAGCTCGTAGAGTCGTAGATCGTAGAGAGAAGTGGAGAGCTCCTCCATTTTTCCCTCTTTTCCCCTCTTACGTTAACCGGCTGAAGAAATGGGAGAAAAATCTGATTTTTTCCCCTATTTATACTCTTAGGATACTTGGCCCACAACGCGCCACACGACCCTTTTGTTCCGAGGTCCGTTTTCATCCCGAAACGATTAAATTTCCTCTCGGTTTAGGTTTAAATTATTTTATTTTAATTTGACTTTAATTATTTCCCAAATTTCAAAATTCTATTGAAAATCCCGTTTTTGGGTCACCCGAAACTCGACTGTCTCGAAAAACGTAAAAAATCGACTATCTCAGAATCCGATGAAATTTGACATGGTAACTAGATTTCGCGAGACGAATCCAACGGTGAGATTCGTATCATCATCCGAGATCTAGAAAAATTTAAATTTTTAACCCATATTGTAGCAATAAAATTACCATTTTGCCCTTGTTTACAAAAGTTTAAATTTATCTGATTTTACATTCTTCCCCCCTTAAAAAGAATTTTGTCCCCGAAATTCACATACACATATACATACAAACACATGCATATGCAACAATCAAATAATATCAAATGACTATAACAATGTACCTCCATCCTCAAATAAGAAAATGATAATTGGTACAAATAGTGTCCTCGTACTCCCATGTCGCCTCCTCTACTCCTCGGTGTTGTCATAACACCTTCACTAGCCTCACAGTCTTGTCTTGCAAAACCTGATCTTGGTTATCCATGATGCGCACCGATCCCTCCTTGAAGGTCCCATCAGCATCAACCACAAGCTCTCCCCAATCCACCACATGAGTCGTTTCGGGGTGTACTTCCAGAGCATAGAGACATGGAATACCGCATGAACACCCGATAAATTTGGTGGTAATGCCAACCGGTAAACAGTTGTACCCACCTTCTCAAGTACCTCGAAGGGCCCAATATACCTCGGTGACAGCTTTCCCTGTTTGCCAAACCTGACCACTCCTCTTTTAGGCATCACCTTCAAGAAGACATGATCTCCCACCTCAAACTCTAGAGGTCGCCGTCATCTATCGGCGTAGCTCTTCTGTCGACTCTGTGCTGTGAGAAGACGCTTTCGAATCAAGTCCACTTCTCTAAGGTGTCTCTAATCAATTCCGGACCCGTAGAAGATTTTTCTCCCACCTCCGTCCAACACACCAGAGATCGACAAGGCCTCCCATATAGTGCCTTATAGGGGGCCATCTGTATACTCGCCTGATAACTGTTGTTATAGGCGAATTCTACTAAGGGTAAGTGATCTTCCCAGCTACACTTGAGATCTAGGACGCATGCTCGCAGCATGTCCTCCAATATCTGAATGGTCCTCTCAAACTGACCGTCCGTCTAGGGATGAAAAACAGTGCTCATCATCAATTGTGTCCCCATGACTCACTGGAAACTCTCCCAAAAATGAGCCACAAATCTAGGATTCCGATCTGATACTATAGATACGGGTACCCCATACAACCGAACAATCTCCCATATGTATAATCTGTAGAATTCCTCTAGTGTGAAGGTCATTCGCATTGCCAAAAAGTGTGCCAACTTCGTAAGCCGGTCCACAATAACCCACACTGCATCATGTCCCCGCGATATTCATCATAAATGAGTCACAAAATCCATCGTGACATGCTCCCAGTTCTACTCAGCTACCTCCAAAGGCTGGAGTAATCCCACTGGTCTCTGGTGTTTAGCTTTAACCTGCTGACAAGTGAGACACCGACTAACAAATTTTCCAACATCTTTCTTTATCCCGCTCCAATAATACTAGCAATGAAGATCATGGTACATCTTCGTGTCACCTAGATGTATAGCAAATCGGGAACAATGGAACTCCTTGAGAATGTCCTCTCTAAGCTCCGTCGACTGGGGAACCACAATCCTCCCCTCAGCTGATCAAACAGATCATCAATCCTTGACAAAGGATACCTATTCTTGATAGTAACCCTATTCAACTACCAATAATCTATGCATAGTTGAAGGGTTTTGTCCTTCTTCTTGGCAAATAGCGTTGGAGAGCCCCAAGGTGAAGTGCTCGGTCTAATGAAGCCCTTGTCCAATAATTTTTGCAACTAGACCTTGAGTTCCTGCAACTTGCTTGTGTCATCCTATGTGGAGTCATAGAAATAGGCGATGTACCAGGATGCAAATCAATGTTGAAGTCTACATCCCTATGTGGAGATAATCCTGGTAGTTCATCCAGAAAAATATCCTCATACTCACATACAACCCGAGGTAGACCTAGCTCCTGTCTCGCCTCGTCCTCTAGGGTAAGGCTTGCAAGCTAATCCATCAACTGTTCATGCCATCTAGAGTCATACACGGCTTAAGGTAAAGCATCATGCTTTTCCCCCTGGAACTTAAAACAAACATCATCCGGTGTATAAGCGGTGACCCTCTTCCTATCACAATCAATGACGACCCGATGTACCGCCAACCAATCCATCCTAAGGATCACATCAAACTCTGACATGTCCATGACCCTAAGGTCCACGGTGAGTAGAATTTCTGAGATCTCTAACTCACAACCACGATATATCTGGTACACCCTCACCCTAGCTCCTAGGGGAGAACTCACATGCATTGGCTTTTATAAGGTTTCAACCTCTAAGCCCAAGTCTTTCACACAAGATGCGGTAATAAATGAATATGATACACCAGAATCAAATAATACTCTAGCCCATAAGCGAGAGAGTAAGAATGTAACCTGTATCACCAACGAATTTGCTGGCTCAGTCTGTGACACCATGGCGTAGACACGCCCCTGGGTCCCTGAAGTCCCGGCCTGTGAGCCCTAGCCTCGGCCTCAACCCATGCCCTGGCCCATCTGGTCTGTTTATGGAGTCCCCGCTAGTAGAGTAGTAGGGGCCTGTGTAGCACGCTGGAACTGGTACTGGCTCCCCTGGCCCATGGACGGGTAGAGAGGAATGTACTGTGTCTGTGGTTTTCCCACCGAAGTCTGGGACTGAGATGAGCCATAGCCTTGGGATCCCTGTCTCTAGGGATAATCCCGCTTCATGTGACCAAGTGGTGGCAATGAAAACATATCCTTTGCCTTGCCTGATATGTAGTACGCTGATTTCTCCCACCTTGGGAGGATTGACCTTGGCCTTGGCCTTGATAACCACGGCTCTGTCCCTGAGGAGTAGAAGTTCTTTGCCTCTGTTCCTCAGTTAGAAAATGAGGATTAGCCCTTCTTCTTCTCATCCTTAGCACCCGACTCTTGAATACTTCTTGCGTCCTCAATCTCTCTCTCAATAGTCATAGTTGTGGTGACCATCAAGTCCAAGTCTCACAGAAAAAGACCCACAATCTTGCCTCGGATGGACAACTTTAAGCTATCCTCGAACTTCCTGACTTTGGCCGTATCTGTGGCAACATAGTCATCGGCGAAACGTGCTAATTCTGTGAATTTAGTCACGTACTCCATCACCGTCATAGTACCTTGCTTCAAGTCTAGAAACTCCTAGGCTTTTGCATGTCTAGTAGTCGCCGGGAAGTACTTGGCCATGAAGAGCTCCTTGAACTCTGCCCATGACATCGCCTCCAAGTTCCTGGAGTCTTTTACCCAATCCCACCACACTTGGGATTCTCCCTCTAGCTGAAATGTAGCCAGAGTTATCTTCGTGGCATCGGAGGTGATCTCTATAGCTCTCAATACCTTTTCGACTTGCCATAACCAATGGTCAGCTACCATAGGATCCGTCCCTCCCATAAAGACCAGAGGATTGTGTGCCTTGAACTTCTGGAGGTTACTTGAGCCTCCTTGTCCTCCACTTGCACCATTCTGTGCAATAGTAGTGGCTGTAGCACTAGCTTGTGCAATCGTAGCAGCCGCCTTACCAATAGGCTCCACAAAGGCTTGTTGGTCAAAGGCCGGTGGCGGTTGGTTGTTCTGTCCAGCCCGACTTCCCCTCCCTCTAGTTGCCATCTACACACATGCTAGATAGCAATAGAACATTTATTTAGTATCCCATGATAGGGACCAAACTTGAAGCATTGAGATGTTTCTCCTTGTTTCCCTAGTAGAGTCTATACCACCCACTAGTAAACATTTATACCTTGAACTATCCCGTTCATTTATTTTCCGAATCCCAAGGTTATATGTTCTAACCCTAGCATCCCTTTTCATATACATTTTATCATTTATATCATTCACACAATCACATAGTACGTAATCATGTAACACAATGTAAGCACATAAGATGAAATCTACAATGCATGCAATGGTCTAAACCCAATGCCCATCAAGTCCTAGATAATCCGTATACCTACACTCTGATACCAAGCTGTGATCCGTTGATAACCCGTCAACCCACAGAATGCCCGTGAGTGTCACTTGAGCCCACATCTCACCAATAATATCCCAATACCTGGGATTTTAACTCACACGTGTTACCTGTGTTTCGTTATGCATTTACTCTTATCGAGGTTCAATATACCCCCAATATATCTCTTTTAAGGTTCATTTGTGTCAAGGAAACTAAGGAAACCAAGGTCCAAAGGCATAGCAAGAAATAAGAAATTTTTAAAGTTTGAGGGAGTATACCGGTATGCCATACTGGTACGCTTTGCCCACCTTGTAACTATGTTGGATGTGTGGTGAAAAAATGGACACATTTACATGAGGATTTGGAGGCTTAGAAGTGAAGAAATCAAGGAAGTCTTTGGTGTTCGGTAACAAAGGCACCAGCACTAGCACCATATAGTGGAAGTACCTCCGTTTTCCTCCATTTTGACCATGATCCACTCATAATCTAGAACGGTCCAAAACAGGAAAGTTGTAGATCTAGATGTCTTCTATGTTGTGTCAAACTTTCCGTTCAATCCAACGGTTGGATCAAACGTTATGCCGATCATACAAAAACTGGTCTGGAGTAGAAAAGTGTACCGGTACGCCGTACCAATAAGCCGAACTCCAGGAGGTTTAGTGTACCGGTACGCTCTACTGAATGCCCAAAATTTCCTGCTTCGTCAATTTTTCATTTTCAATTCATCCTAAATCATTTCAAAATCATATAAAACTTGTATAATGCCGTTTAATACATAAAACATGATCCATACAAGGTTATTACAACCCATTCCATATAATTACAAAATGGAATATAACCTAAGTTTTTATACAAAACTTGTTTCCAAAAGCCACAAAACGGCTTTTCTTCATCTTTGAGGCCTCGAATGTGAGTCCTTCACAAGTACAAACCCCGCACCTGAAATATGTTCCTGTATAGGGTGAGCCAATGCCCAGTAAAAAAATTTCCTACAAGGGCTACTCCCCACCTAAGTGCATATGCAATGTGTTATGCAACAAAACACAACCAAAATCCATTCCAATTAATACTTAAGCAAGTCAAGATTGAAATCTAACATACCATGCCATGAAATGAGAAGATGCTCATTCATGTAATTTATCCGAGCCCTTCCCAGCTCCACAACATATGCCATGCCAATGTGTATTAACACCGAGCTTTTCTAGCTCCGGCTATCTACCTTCACCCCATGTTATTCAATGAATATCAAACCGGGCTCCCTAAGCCCCCGTCATTTGTGTTACACACCTAATGGCTAACTAAAATCTTCGGATCTTTCTTGGGGTGGGTATTTATGGACTTACACCAACGGTCACCCAACCGACAAGGAATTTATGGACTTCCACCAATAGTTCCTCGTACACCGACACACTTTATGGGTTCTCATACCAACGGAAGTGCGTATCCAAATATCGGGTCTCTCACCCGAGGGATAGTCTAACCCTTCTTGCTACCCCGACCTAAGTCTTTTTCATGTAATCGTGCAACTCAGTCGGATATTCAATCCAACTTTCTCTAGTCCACTCATCATCCGCCTACGTGGTGTTTGATGCCAACCATGCACCCACGCCCATAAATTGCGATGTCTACATGCATATACAATGTAACAAATTATTGTTATTCCAACATCGTGCCCATATGTAATGAATGTCATATGAGCAATTTTAAACTACATGTCTACATGTTCCATGGAGATTCATATCATATCCATATGCATTCCATAAATCATTACAATGTCAATATCTCAAGGAGCACATATTAATATTTCTTTCAAACACATTTTCTAAGCATGTTATACATCATCAAGTCATAACAACTCAATCCACACATAGTCATTTGGCAAACACCTTCAAGACAACAATTCATATTATCACATAAGAATTTTCACCTCATTCACAAAGCATAATATAAAACATATAGCATGCTCATATAATCACTTTTCTCATGGAATTACCAAACAAGCAATTTCCACATCACAATTTTGAGCTAGGAAATTCTATTCTAACCCATTTCATACTCGTTTTACATACCTATTTCACCCATATCATATACATAAATGAGTGAAACACATATTCCCTTTTAACCCACACATTTCATATAACACTACAAGTGGACAATGAACCAAAGTAGGAGAATCCCTACCTCTCGAAGCGTAAAATGATGTTGGGAAGCCTCAAGAACCCAAAACAACCTTGAATCCTCACTTCCCCAAAATCTCATTTTTTTTTCAACCTTCTGTGAAACCCGTCGTTTTTGGTGTGGTCGCGTAGTCCTCGACGAGGAAAGCAACTTTTCCTCTTGGCTCGAGTGAATCCGAAGCCCATGGAGTCATAGATCGTAGAGAGAAGTGGAGAGCTCCTCCCTTTTTCCCTCTCTTCCCCTCTAACGTTAACCGACTGAAGAATGGGGAAAATCTGATTTTTTCCCCTATTTATACTCTTATGATACTTGGCCTACAACGCCACACGACCCTTTTGTTCCGAGGTCTGTTTTCATCCCGAAACGATTAAATTTCGTTCTGGTTCAAGTTCAAATTAATTTTATTTTAATTTGCTTTTAATTATTTCCCAATTTTAAAATTTTATTGAAAATTTCATTTTTGGGTCACCCGAGACTCGACCGCCTCGAAAAACGTAAAAAATCTGACTATCTCAGAATCTGATGAAATTTGAAGTGGTAATTAGATTTTGTGAGATGAATTCAACAGTGAGGTCCATATCATCATCTAAGATCTAGAAAAATTTAGATTTTTAACCTATACTGTAGCAACAAAATTAATGTTTTGCCCTTATTTACAAAAGTTTAAATTTACCAATTTTACATTAGTAGTTGCTCTCATGAGGTGAGTGGTTTAAGATAGTAATGTCATCCGAGGTGGATTTTGGGGCATTACAGGTTTGGTATCAGAGCTTAGAAATTAGGTCTTACCTTAAAGTTATAAGTTGTGGACTATCAGTGGAGTATTAGGTGAGGGTGAAGGAAACTCTAGGCTTGACTTTGTTTGAAGTGATATTTTTATAAGATAAGTATGATTTGTTACTTAATTAGGTTAGGAATTAATTATTTGTTTGGATTTATGGATTAGCTAGCTTTGAGGAGTTGACGAAAATTTGGGATGTACATTCTAGTTTTATATCATGTTGTTTTGGACTATTCTAGAAGATGGATGGTAATTTGAATTTTGGTTTGTAAATGGTGCTGGGCATGGATCTTTATGCAAGTGATAGTCTCTATTTTGGAGATGGGTATGAGATAAGATTTGTGACAAAAGACACCTAAACTCGAGTTAGACAAGTATAGCAAAACTATCAATCAAAGAGACTACCCTTCACTAATTTCATCATAACTCTTTGTTGGAAAGTCAAAATGGTGTACCGTCTCTTTTGTTAGAATTCTAACTTGTATATCTTTCCAACCATATAGGTCACACATGCTAGAAATATCTGAGTTAAATCAGTTTATTCTTTGAAGTTGATCAAAAATCTGCATTGTGGTTTTCCTTGGATAGCAAAATGTCGTGTTTTTCTTCTTAGACTCTGAAGGACTTATCCTTATGCAAGCTTCCATCACTATTTAGGCTTTGATTTAGAGATAACCCCATGTTGATTGAAATATTTTGATGGATAACAATATAAAATGGGATTTTGACTTGGTGCCTTGCCGAATCTAAGTATTTTATTCTACTTTTAGTGTTGCTTATATTTTTGGAAGCCAATGAGATATGATAACCCAATTTAGAAGTGGGGAGGTAAGGTCAACTTAGATGTTTTTAAGATGGACTATGTTTTGAATGATAAGGCTATGAAAAGTTATGTGTGCTACTTAAATGTCATAAAAATTAAGGAATGAATGTAGATTTGGTTTTACAAAATGAACCATGTGAGTGTTATGCTTTCCTCTAGGGTAAGTACAATGGTATGAGATAGTATAATTCTCAAATATGATCAATTGAAGGAATATGGTGAAGTAACATTCAATGGTATGAGATAGTATAATTCTCAAATATGATCAATTGAAGGAATATGGTGAAGTAACATCAAATGAGAGCCTATTTTGGAATAGCAATAGGAATTGTGGTTATGGTTCTTAAATAGATAAGAGTTTGTTTTCATAACCACAAACTTGAGGTTACCAATATTGGTTTGAAAATTTTACGAAGAGTGGATTAAATTTACTTTGGAAGTATTGATGGTTTAGAAGGGTCATACATAGGATATTCATTGAGGACGTTATACTTAGGTAATCTATTTTGTTGTGGACTCAATTCACTATATTTAGACTCTCTAAAGTATTAACAATGAAGAATCTCTTGGGTGAGTGTGTAGTTAATAGTTGACTTGTATTTACAAATATTGATTTCAAATTGAGGTCAAGTTATGGAAACGAATTTATAGACATAGAAAAAAAAATCTAAGAAGCATGACTAAGTTGTAGTAGTTACACTTGACCCTCGATATTGTAGGATTAAGAGATTATAGAGTTTAAAAGCTCGATGTCAGATATAGTAGACAATTATTGAAATAAGGATGATTTCAATGTTTGGTGTTTAATTTTATCGTTATGTGAGATCTTGTAAATGTTATTGAAGTTGTGTTGGAGGAATATGAAGTTCTTTTTCCTGTCTCTCTTAGTACATTATTAAGATAGACTTGATTAGTTATACTTGAGTATTGTTGGTATGAGTATTGAAGATTCTAACTTGATAGTTTTTGGTGATAATTGGAAAGATGTAATTTAAGGAATCAATGATGATACCTATGCAGATTGGCTTTGACATGGATGTAGAAACCTTATGTAATTTTTGGGATAAATGACTATGGTTATCCTAGTAACTAGCAGATCGTTAATATGTTGGGGATTACGAATAATGATTAAGACTATGATGACTAATGTGGGTAAATTGAGGGACATTGGTTTAATCACTAGGATTCTAGTTTTTGGTTTTGACTATATCACCAGAAATTTGGTAGTAGTTAATTGAGAGAAATTTTGGGATCCTTGACAGTATGTCTTTACATTTTGGTATATTGCTAGATATATATTGTACTGGATTGTGTTGTAGGGTTTCGAAAGTATAGGTATTGTGAAAAGAATTGTGATGTTAATGAAATTGGCTATGAATTGATTTCATGGTTATTAATTCTAGCTCAAGGATAGAGATTAAGAATGAATACTTGAGAGATAAAAAGAAATTTTTTTTTTTTGGCCCTAATCAAGTTGTTGAAAATGTAGAGATATTAATATTGATATAAAAGTATGAATCCGAATACAAGTGAGTTATGAAGGGGATTGTAAGGATTATTAAGTTGAGCTTAAGAATGGGGGCTGAGAGCAAATATCTTGGAGATATAACTTGACTCTTAGCCTAAGTAGTATAGTTGGTCAAATACTAAGACATCTTATTAATGGATAAGATAGATCGTTAGTGTACACATTTTAGAAGCTATAACTAGAGGATAAATGTGGTTATGTTTCAGTTGTACACATTGGTGGAACTTGACATATCTTATCAAAACTTTTTAACCTATGAGAATTCTTATCTTGTAGCTAGTTATGATTTGTGAAATTGGTGGATGTTAATTTATATAAGAGTGCGTAGCGAACCATGAGATTAGATTTAATATTAGTGGAATTAACCATTAGTTATGGTTACAGTGGTGAATATAGAGAGTATAAGCTTGAAGAGTGAGATTCAATTTCTTGGAAAATTTGGTGTATAATTTGATGGTTATAAGTATTGGGAATCTTGCAGTGTCCACTGAACTATAGAAATTTATAAGTGTCTATAGGATGTGAAGTTATTATTAGAATTTAAATATTGTGAGTTTCTCTAGTCTAGTGAGAAACAAAGTCATTAAAAATGATAAATCTATTTAAGGAATCATTGTAGATCTTGTCTAAATGACTTTACTAAGTTTTGGACTATAACGTAATTTGGGGTATAGGAATGATGAGTAATCACATTAGTGAAATTGAATTTGGTTGTCGCCAAATGATTATGGATAAGCTATATGATATCTGATGAATAGGGAATAAGTTGAAGGTATGGATTTAAAAGTAGGATATGATGTTCTATTTTAATCTTGGCTTTGATGTTTAAAGGATGAATAGAAGTGAAAACCTCAGCCAAATGAGAATTAGATAGACTAACTCAATAATTAAGTTTCGAGGAAGAAATTTTTTTTAAATGGGGTGGATTGTAAACCCCCACATGTTTATATTAATATAATGATATAATTTTTTAGTACTTCTAATATGTGTAATGACGTAAGAATGAACCACATAGATTATAACAGTAGAAATAAATATTTGGAAGATAAATTGATTGTTAAGTTTAAGTTTTGAAGGTGTTTAAGCTTGGAAGGGGTTGTTAGGTAAGTTCAAAAGATTTTTAGGTCAAAATAAGATTTCCATTGAATCCGTAAGAACGAGAAACATTGGGAGAGGTAATATGGAGTGTAATAAAGTTAGAAAGTATTCCGGAGTTAAAGCACATTGTAGATAGAATTCGGGTAAAAAGAATTTTGACACTGCCTTAGTATTTCAACCATAAATTTTTACCCTGATGTTCGTTTGAGCTAAAATTTTACAGTAGATCATAGGCTTCCAGGGCCACAAAAGTGTATTTCACGAAAATGTTTCAAATCGACCTCTAAATGAGCCAAAACATCACTAGAAGTTTCAGTAGAAACAAGGAGTCCGTTTGAACGTGAAAGTTAGTTCGAACGTGAAAGTTAGTTCGAACGTGAAAGAAAAAAAGTACTGGGAGCAAGTCCGTTCGAACGATAATTCATTCCAGTACTCTTATTTGATGGAAAAACAAAAAGAACTAGGAGCAAGTGACGTTCGAATGTGAGCAGCAAATCAGAAACATCAAATTTACGTCAGTTGCACACTTTTCTCACCCTATAAATACATAAGACCGCCTCTATTAGACCCATTTCAACATTTCTAACCCTAGAAAGTCTTAGAGAGGAAGAAAGAAGGAGAAAAAAACAAGATCAAGAAGGATTGTCACATTGAAGTGCATCAAAATCTCAAGTTCTTTACAAAAAACTAAGGAAGAAGGTAGGGGATTCTTCTCAAGTCCTTTCATTGAGACTTAGGGTATAATTATGTATGTTTTCAATCTTCTTGATAATTATATGATAGATATACACGAGTTCTTGATTTCTTTATCATTGGAACTTAGTCTTGAGTAAAATATATGTTTGGGTTCAAGGACTATTGTTCTTGAATTTCCAAAACCCGAACTTTTCCAAAATACATGTTCTATGGTGAAATTCATAGTGATTATTGATTTCTAAATTCTTATGCTTGATTAAATCATGTTTTCATCTAAAAGTTTGTTCTTGTTCTAAAAAATTAGAATTTTTGGTAAAACCCTAGAATTTTGAATATCCAAATTATGAAGGTTTTCTTGAGATGATATCTTGCATAATTTAATTTCCTATTACTGTAGTATATTGAGAATTGGAAAATTGTGATTGGTTAAGATTGTGGTTTTTGAGAATATTTTGGTTTCATCTCTTGTAAGGTTTGTTGTGACGGACTTGAATTACCTTTGAGAGCTGTCGTAGAGTGTTAGAGGTTAGTCTATACCAGTGGGGGTGAGATGATTTTCTAATACTTGTAGTGGATTGTTGTTTGTGAGAGCAACCACTATTGTTCACGAAAGTTCAAGGCTAATGGATGGTATACTTTTTCTAGGAAGGATTCGTCAATGCCGTGGGAGACGGTATACGTCATTCCTAAAATATTTGTGATTGTGTGGTTGTGATGGGTGAACGAGGTAGAATCTTTGTGTAGATTCCTGAGAAGTAACCAACATACATAACAATGAGGATGAACCAACATATATGAGAATATGGAATGATGTTACTGAGTTATTTATTGATCTTTCTAATCTCTTACAAGTTTATTCCTATCATTGATTTACTGTATTTCGTACACTTGAGATCATTACAACTATCATGGTTTTATTCTCAAAATCTATATATGCTATTTTCCAAAAGAGATTTGTCATCTTTTATTGTTTTTTAAACCTTGTTGGGATTTGAAAGGATTTTCCTATAAATTTTAGTGCTCACCCCCTATAAACAACACTCTTTTCAGATTTTGATTTAGAGGAGGAGCTCAGAGTTGATGAGCAGGTAGCTTGGGAAGCTCAACTTGATGGGCATGTGGACTCGGAGGAGAATTTCTAGAACTATTCTTTTTAAGTCCTAGACTAGAAAGGTTTATTTTGAGATAATTTTCATGTTAATATTTTCTTATTCCGCTGCAAGATAATAGTTAATTTTTGGTATGTAAGTGCCGTAGTTGGGCTTATTCTTTTGGATGTAATGGCCATGGCTTGACATATTTTTTTGGATGAAGTTATAGATATTATGTAAAATGAATGAAATTTTCTTTACTTATGGATTTTAGTAGTTGCTCTCATGATGTGAATGGTTTAAGATAGTAATGTCATCCGAGGTGGATTTTGGGGCGTAACAGGTTGTAAGGGCCATGGCTTGGCATATTCTTTTGAATGAAGTTATAGATATTATGTATGATGAATGAAATTTTCTTTACTTGTGGATTTTAGTAATTTCTCTCATGATGTGAATGGTTTAAGGTTGTAATGTCGTCCGAGGTGGATTTTGGCGCATTACAGTGACCATGTTTTCTTGCGGATTTCTCATTGGAAGGGTGTTGTATAGTTTGGAAAGAAAGGCGAGTTAAGTCCACATTATGTTGGTTCGTTTGAGATTTTGGAATGGATTAATGTTGTAGCATATCACTTGGCTTTACCTTCGAACATGTTATGACTTCACGAAGTGTTTCATGTATGTATATTTCAAAAGTATTTGCTAGACCCATCACATATATTGACTATGCAGCCCACTTAGTTCATATATTGAACAACCACTATATATTTTGGTTCGCAAGGAGTATTTTCTTTGCCCAAAGACTTTTCCATTGGTGAAAGTTTTATGGCGAAGTCATTATGTGGAGGAGGCAACATGAGAGAGTGAAAAGCTCATGCGAGTGTTGTATCCCCATCTATTTTCTGGTGGTAAGTAATTCGAGGTCAAAATTTCTTTTAGTGGGGGAAAGTTGTGAGACCCATGCATGCATTGCATGAAATTTTGTTAAATGTTAGGGACTAATGCATAATTTATGATAATTAGTGTTTTTAGTTGTAGGGGTTTAACTATAGTTACAAGAATTATGGTAGTAGGGGAATATTTTGAATTGTAACCCTAGGGATAGAATTTTGTGGTAAAATTATGTTTAGGTGTCAAATTATAAAAGAGAAAATATTCTGAGTGTAATTTATAAAGTAGTGGTAAGTTATGTGGTGTGTATGTGAATATGGGAAACTAACAGAGGCCTAAGTAGAATTTGGGAGTTGGGTGAGTCATTTAAGAAGACACCCATCTTTTTTGGTTTTTTTCTTAGATGATATATATATATATATACATATATATATATATATACATATATATATATATATATAGCTATATATGTGTGTGTGTGTGTGGGTTTTAAACATAAAAAGTAAAAAGAGAAAGAAATAGAGAAATTAACAAGAGAAGGGGAAGAAATTCAGAAGCAAGGAAAGAGAAAAACTAAGTTGATAGGGAAGCTCTTTGGCGAAGGCATTTCAGTTCGAAATTGGCAAAGAAAGAAACATTTTTCTTTGGCTTCCTTAAATTAAAAACAAGTCTTCTTGATTAATTTTAGAAGGGTGACTCTTTCGGTAAGGAATTCTTCTGAAAAACTCTATGTATTTCATTGTTATTAAGTATAAGAAAAAGAGTTGGGTTTTGGTGGTTGTAAATCTTGGATATAGGTATGGTTTCGATTTTGGTTTCGGTATGAGGAATTGTGTATTAGGTATTTTTATGGGTAGGAAATAATATGTATATAGGGTATATAATGGTTGTGTAAAGGTTTGGGTGCTACAGGATTGAAAGCAAAAGAGTTAGGGTTTAACTGGAACAAAACAGGGAAGAAGAACAAGGAAGAATTGGTACTACACCAATGAACCAGTTCATCGGGTCTCTGATGAGATATTGTAAGTGTTAGAGCCAGTTCTTCTTTGGTAGAATCTGTTCTAGGGAAAAACATGCTTGTAGAACTGGTACAACTTGTACCGGTACTAGCAGTTCAGCTTGAGTGCTCGTGGGAGAATCGCGATAACTCTCTCTAGAAAATTCCAATTGATGAACAATTTTTTTGGTTGGAACCCAAACTTGTAGATTTTTCTAACTATATAGGTTAAAATACCTAATTATGTTTTTGTGAAAAATGGTAACTGTTGGAAGTGGACTGAAATTGTGCAACTATTAAACAAGCGACCATCTTAGTGTTTTTGGGAAAAAATGAGATAACTTTTCACACAGGAATCCAATTTTATCCCATGACCTATGGTTGCAAATATTGGAATGTCTACTCTAAGATGACATTGGTTTCACCGTGTAATTCGAAGTTCAAGGTGAGAATGAAGGTGTTAGTTGTGTAATCTAAACTAAAGTTTTGATTTACAACATATTACTGAGGAAGGGAATTGGATTAATGTTAAGTCAATCTAATTACACATATATGGAGGTGTATACATAGAATAATTATATATGAATAATATTCATTTTTCTTGTGACGATTTGTGTTAGGTGTGAAAGTGACGACGTCTACGTCAGGTCCACCTAAGGTCACACAGGGTGACTGAGTTTGGATTTTGTAGTTGAACCAAGGTGAGTGTATTGACTCATATTAACTGAAGATGTGTATGAGTATTATTACCTATACTTATGTGATTATAGCTAAATTGTGAGTTGAAGGATTTTGTGTTGTGTAACGATGTTTTGTTATAAGTTTCAATTATGCATTGAAGGAGTATGCATTTTTTCCTATGATCATAACTGTTGAGACTACTAGGCATTTACAGTAGAAATGTAGTTCTTGAAACTACCAAGCATAGATGGTACTGATGGAATTGCTAAGATTGTTGGGCATAAATAGCAGCGATGTGATTGTCGTGACTCCCGAGCAAAAACAAGTAGTGTTAATTATTATTGGTTGGTTAGATATTGATATTAAATCCTATTACGTGGATTGGTTATTATTGTGTTGTACTTGGGTGCTTTCTTTCTATATGTCTTAAATATACTCACTGAGTATGTGATTTTGCTCACTCCTCTACACTTGCTTGTTTTCAAGAACATGGAAAATAGAGGTGGTCCACTGGGCAGTCTAGCTTGACGTATAGAATAATTGTACATAGTTTTTGTGTGAAACCCGAGGAAATTTGAATTTTTTCTGACAAAGGAAAAAATAGTAATTTGCCACTTCTATAGAGCTTGGATGAAGCAACGAATTTCACCGTTAGATTTGTATAGCGAAATTGAGCTGCTATGCCAAATTTCGGCAAATTTCAAGATAGTCGAATTTTACACATTTTTTGAGACAATTGGGTGACGAATGAACTTTTAAAGATCCCCAAAAATAAAAATTATAAAATTTTCTTATAATTGAATAAAGGTTCAAATAAAATTGATTTGAACTAAAATCGGAATTTAATTAAGTTGTTTCGGGTTAAAAAGGGACCTAGAAGTGATAAACAAGCAGGACAATGTGGACTGCGCAATTAAAAGTATAAATAGGAGCTAAATATCTGAAAAATCAAATATTTCTCACCACTTGGCCGGCTGTGTTCAAACGTTGAAGGGAGAGAGGAGAGAAATTATTTTTTCAAGGCTTTCTTCTTCGATTTAAGAAGTTCCGTCAGTCGGAATTGCTTGATCCAAGAGTTAAAGTTCATCTACGCGACGAGGCCTACGCGTACGTACCAAGAACGAGGGATTTCACCGAAGATCCAAAGGGGGAGATTTGGGAATATCAAAGGTTTTAGGGCTAAGGAGGTGCCTATAAGCTTTCTATCTTCATCTCACGCTCCAAGAGGTAGGGTTTCTCCTACCTTGGTTTATTTTCTTACCTAGATGTCATATGAAATGAGCAAGGGGAAAACATTGACCTAGCTTCTTAACTAGGGTTATGGATATGTGGACAAAGGGACATGGAATTGGCCTAGGCAAGTTCCTAGTTACTTTTGGTATAAGGGACACAATTGTGGTGGTAATTTGATAAATGTTGTCATTGTACCTTGTGAATGACTTGGATTAATTTATGTGATAACAAGAAATATTTGCTTGGGAGGTGTCTAGCTAAATGCCTATGTGGAATCTAGTTGTTATAGTATGAGTTTGTATAACATGCCATGAGTTTTGTTGAGAAAACATGAGTAAAAATATGTTGTTAATATGCTAACCTCAGGTTGATTGGTGGTAATTATATGCAATTGATATTAATTGTCATGTTGTGTGTTGAGATTGGTTAAATAGCTCATTTGGCATACATTACATTTGAGCATGACATCGGTATTGCAATGGTGCATCACATTGTATTTGCACGGAAAAATGCATCCATGACCATGAGTATGGGTGTGTGAGTGCATGGTTGGATCATTCACCACATTTGGTGTTTTGATGGGTGGGCTCGGGAAAGTGGAGTTGCAAATCCTACTAAGTCACACGGTTGCACATATGAAAGCTTGTGTCGGGTATAGCAACAAGGGATTGATCCCCCCTCGGGTGCAAGGCCCGGCTATTGGTTTATAAACTTCCGACGGTGTAAGTCCAAAAAAGTGTATCGATGTGTGGAACCGGTGGTACAACACCAAAAGTCCACTACCCAAATAAAGACACATGGTTTTTGGTTAAATAAATGATTCATTTGATGGGAAACATCCATAAATGAATTGGTTTTATAAACACTTGGTTTTTATCTTCAAAGATAATCATTGGATGTATTTCATCAATGACAAGGATTTTTACACTTGCACTGCATAGTGTGGAGGGAGCCGGTGAAGGCTCAGGTTGAGGTGCGTGAGTGAATTTCATTTCATTCATGGCATGGCATGGTAGATTCCAACATGAAACATATATGTAATTGATTGGAGTGATTGACAGATTGTGAATGTTGTATGCGAACATTGCATATGCATTTAGGTTGGGGAGTAGCCTTTGTAGGAAATTTTCTACTGGGCGTTGGCTCACCCTATACGGGAAACATTTCAGGTGCGGGGTTCGTACCGGGAGAGGACTCGCATTCGGGGCCTCAATAATGAAGAAGAGCTGACTTGTGGCTTTGGTGGCATATTTTGTGTAATCTTTGTTGAAACAATGTTTTTACATGTTAAAAAAATATGCAAATGCTTGTAAGAGAACTTGTATAGATCATGTATAATACAGAAAATTGTATTATACATGTTTGGAATGGTTTTGAAAAGGTTTTGAGTGGATTGGAAATGAAAAAACCTAAAGAGGCATAAAATTCTGAGCAAAACCTTCCGGAAGATCACAACAACCTTCCGGAAGGTTAATGCAAACTTTTGGTCCAGTAGGCAAAACCTTCCAGAAGGTTGAAGAAAACCTTTCGGAAAGTTAGTGTAAATTGAATTCCAGTAGACAAAACCTTCTGGAAGAACTTTTCTAGTGAGCAAAACATTCCGAAAGGTTTTCTAAAAATCTGAAATTTTAAGAATGCATTGCCATACTTTTGGGCTATGTGTTCTTTGGTTCCAATGACTCAAATGGACTTTAAATGAGACACATTGGGGTATGTTGAACCTCAATGGGATTAAATGAATTAAAGGCAACATGGATCCATGCATGGGTTGTAATCCCAGTTACAGGGAGGTGATAGACGTGATGTCAAGTTATGCGACAATTACGGGTAATTCTACGGGTTGACGGGAGGTCAACGGGACGCCCGGTTTTAGGGGCGTCACATTTTCTTGGTGAGGGAATGTACAATATATCATGTAGCATAATTGTACATAGTTTTTGTTGGTTTATTAAGGATGTTAAAGGGTGTGGTGTCCTAGTCGTGTTGCAACACTATACTATGTAAATGTCATGTTTTCATATTTTAAGTAATGGCTTGAAAATTATTGCACATATTAACTATTTTGATTTAATTGTGGATTAAAGATTAACATGTTTAGAATTCCCACACTCTATCTCTCTTTCCAGAATAGGGTCAGACAACCACCAACCACACATAATTGCACAATTCACGAGCTCACCCACACAACTACAAAAAATGACCATCATTAGTTAAATTATCTCAACTTTCTTTGTTTCTCTCTCACATGTTAACATTTAATAATACAATTTTAGTATCTAACAAACTACTAAGTAATTACAAATACTTGACCCTAATAAAATTATGATATGTTTACAGTCTAAATAATTTGAACACAATAATTTTCTTAATGTGATTCTACCATTTATGGATAACAAGTAAAATAAAGTTGTTTTCATTAATATATATCATTTCCTTTCTCGCTAAGTTTTAATCCCAATAAAATTTTTAATAGTCTAATGCTTCATAATTAAGCCATAACTTATAATTTGACCTCAAATAAAGTTCATATAATTTCCAAAAATATCATGCGACTCATATAACTTTTAATTACGTAAACTTCTTTGAGTTGGGATGTTTCATACTCCCTCCTTATAAAACTTCCGTCCTTGAAATTTCACTATTCAGTAAAACAACCGCTATGCTGGTACTTTGATCAAGTTTATGCATTGCACCTTAATTCCCTCCTAGTCCACAAGTCGTCATCTTAAAGTATCAAATCTAGGACAGTCTACAGAATCAATAACATAATGCTCTAATACCAATTGTCAAAACCCAAATCCAATTCCATAAGAGCATCTCCAATCCTTACCCTTTTTTAAACCAAAATTTAAATTTGGGTAAAAAAAAACTCCTAAAAAGCTTCTCCAATGACCTATACCCATATCAAATGAAGGGAGACTTACTTTTTTACTCAAATCAAGGGAGACTCAAATCCATACCCAAATATTTAATAGTGAGATTTCACCCTCCTTTAAAGATTCAATGGTCATATTTTACCTTCTTTTAAATTTGGGTTTCTTTCCTTTAAATTACAGTTTCTTCATTGGAGATGTCTATACCAAATTAAGTTTTTTACCCTTTTTTTTTACTCAAATTTGGTTAAGGGTTTGATTTACCATTAGAGATGGTATAATATTCAAAAAACTAATTACACCAAGAGTGAATAAATTAAAATCCTCAAAAATGAATAAATAACCTCTTGATATAAAATTAAGTACAATCAATTTAAAATCTTCAATTCTTGATCCCCAATAACAAATTGAATTACAATCGATAAAAAATCTTCAAGTCGTTGATTTATTCGATCCTCCACCCAACTTACTTCAAGTTTAACATGTAACTGAGAGGGTAAATAGGGGTGAGGTTGGGAGACTTAGTAAGTAATTTAAAACATAACATACAAAGTCAAGGGTCAAATGATAATCAATTGAAAAACAATAATCAGTTAAGGAGATATGAATTAACACAATAATTCACAAAGTTTAAATATATTTTTGTGTTTTGAAAACATAGTTTGAGTCACAATCAGACTCCTCTTTGAACAACACCCTTTAGTACTAAAGAGGACAAGTTTTTTGCATGGTTTTAGGATTAAAAAACCTATAGGGACCGCCCTATGCTCGCTAGCCTTCACTAGAGCGGGCTCTTGATGATTTAGGATAAAAGAGGAAAAGGTCATCGGGGATCATCCTAGGGATCACTATATGAGCTCGTTCAAGCAGTCCCATGGTCACTCGAGCAGTGCCCATGGTTGCCATAGTGGTCCTGGTCCTTAGCTAGTTTGAGACATTATTTTTCACTCTAGTGTCAACCGCTCTATGAACGCCCTCCCACTGATCTAGCGGTCATTCACGAATCTAAGTTTTTCTATTTACTAAGACTATCCTTATTCTAGATCTATAAATAGGAAGAACTTTTCCCACATCTAGTTAAAGCCTTGAGAGAGTATCTTGTGAGATTTTGGAAAGAAAAGTCTATCTTTGAACTTTGAGAGCTTCCACCACAACCTAGATTCTTAAGATCCAATGGCTACTACTGGTGATTATGTTCATCCTCACAACTTGGAGAAGAAGAACTTGTTGGTTGAAAAACCCATTGGTGTATGCATATCGAAGATTATTAGTGTGCCCATAATCGCTCAAGACCTAGACGAACTATACGGCAAGGAGGTCCAACTGAAGCTACACCAAAAGTCGAAGAGGGAAGTTTCGGGAGAGACATAGCAAGGAAAAGAGCATCAAGCTATGGTGATGGTTGAGGTATAAGATTCAAGTAACTTGTATGTTGACTTGGTGAGTAGTGGATTAGGCTTTGGTGAATCCCGAGTGGTTCCCCGTCAACAAATTGCTTGTGTCTCTTATTGATTATTATACACACTTGTATTTGTTAGTGACTTGATCTTATTCATACACCCAAGTAAAAGCAGTCAAGCTGTAATGTTACTCGGTTAAGTCCGAAGTCGAATACACAGGGAGTTATATGTTGGAACTTTAGAACATAAAAGGTGAAATTGCCGTGTGAGTAGTGCACATTACAACAGCTTGTGGTGTGAGTTTAGAACCAATAATAAACACTTAAACTTAACTTTGATTACAACAATTGAAAAATGCTACTCTTTAGCTTGGGGATACAACATGCATCCTATTGTTTAACTATGAAAATGTCACCTTATAGCAGTTAACTCTTGTCTCAACAAAAAGGTAACTAGTAGGTTTAATGCATAGGTTGAGCTATATCACAACAATTTTTAAGTTAGCCGGAAGGTCTATGCACCTTTTAACAACCAAATAACCCTATTAAACTCGAAGATGAACCATTCAAAAGGTTTACTATGGCTATTTGATTAGCAGTTCTGTAAAACCCGGTAAATTTAAAATTTTGTAAATAAGGGCAAAATAGTAATTTTTTTAGATCTCAGATAAAAATACAGACCTCACCGTTGGATTCGTCTCGCAAAATCTAGTTACCACGTCAAATTTTATCGCATTCTGAGATAGTCAGATTTTTCACTTTTTTCGAGGCAATCAAGTCTCGGGTGACCCAAAAACGAAATTTTTAATAAAATTTTGAAATTTGGAAAATAATTAAAGGCAAATTAAAATAAAATTAATTTAAACTTGAACCGAGATGAAATTTAATCGTTTCGAGATGGAAACGGACCACGAAACAAAAGGGTCGTGTGGCGCGTTATGGGCCAAGTATCCTACGAGTATAAATAGGGGGAAAAATCAGATTTTTCCCCCATTTCTTCAGCAGGTCAATGTGAGAGGGGAAGAGGGGGGAAAAGGGAGGAGCTCTCCACTTCTCTCTACGAACTACGACTCCACGGTTCTCAAATCCACTCGGGGTAAGAACAAAAGTTGTTCTCCTCGCCGATGGCTACGCGACCACACCAAAAACGACGGGTTTCACCGAAGGTTGAAAAATGAGATTTTGGGGAAGTGAGGATTCAAGGTTGTTTTGAGTTCTTTGGTTCATTTTCCACTTGTAGTGTTATATGAAATGTGTGGGTTAAAAGGGAATATGTATTTCACTCATTTATGTATATGACATGGATGAAATAGGTATGAAAAACGAGTATGTAATGGGTTGGAATAGAATTTCTTAGCTCGAAATTGTGATGTGGAAATTTCTTATGTGATAATATGAATTGTTGCCTTGACGGTGTTGCCAAAAATACCTATGTGTGGATTGAGTTGTTATGACTTGATGATGTATAACATGCTTAGAAAATGTGTTGGAAAGAAATGTTAATATGTGCCCCTTGAGATATTAACATTGTGATGATTTATAGAATTCATATGCATGTGATATGAATCTCCATGGAACATGTAAACATGTGGTTTAAAATTGCTCATATGATATTCATTACATGTGGGCACAATGTTGGAATAGCAATAATCATTACATTGCATATCCACGTAAACATCACAATTTATGGGTGTGGGTGCATGGTTGGCATCAAACACCATGTAGGTGGATAATGGGTGGGCTTAGAAAAGTGGGATTGAATGTCCAACTGAGTCGCACAGTTGCATGAAAAAGACTTGAGTCGGGGTAGCAAGAAGGGTTAGACTATCTCTCGGGTGAGAGACCCGGTATTTGGATACGTACTTTCGTTGGTCTAAGAGCCCATAAAGTGTGTCGGTGTATGCGAAACCGTTGGTGGAAGTCCATGAATTCTGTGTCGGTTGGGTGACCGTTGGTGTAAGTCCATAAATACCCACCCCAAGAAAGACCTAGAGATTTTAGTTAGCCATTAGGTGTGTAACGCAAATGGCGGGGGCTTAGGGAGCCCGGTTTGATTGCATGAAATGAGCATCATCTCATTTTATGGCATAGTATGTTAGATTTCAATCTTGACTTGATTAAGTATTAATTGGAATGAATTTTGGTTGTGTTTTGTTGCATAACACATTGCATATGCACTTAGGTGGGAAGTAGCCATTGTAGGAAATTTTCTACTGGGCGTTGGCTCACCCTATACGGGAAACATATTTCAGGTGCGGAATTTGTACTAGTGGAGGACTCACATTCGGGGCCTCAAAGATGAAGAAAAGCCGGTTTGTGGCTTTTGGAAACAAGTTTTGAATAAAAATTTAGGTTATATTCCATTTTGAATTGTAATTATATGAAATGGGTTGTAATAACCTTGTATGGATCATTTTTTATGTATTAAACATCATTATACAAGTTTTATATGATGTTGAAATGAGTTAGGCTGAATTGAAAATGAAAAATTGTTGAAACAGGAAATTGTGGGCATTCAATAGAGCGTACCGGTACTGCGTACCGGTGCACTAAACCTCCTGGAGTTCGGCATACCGGTACACTTTTCTGCTCCATACCAGTTTTTGCAGAATCGTCATAACTTTTGATCCAACCGTTGGATTGAGCTAAACTTTGGACACAATACAGAAGACATCTAGATATACAACCTTTCTGTTTTAAATATTCCTAGATGCTGAGTGGATCATGGTCAAAATAGAGGAAAACCGAGGTACTTCTACCAGATGGTGCTAGTGCTGGTGCCTTTGTTACCAAACACCAAAGACCTCTTTGATTTCTTCACTTCTAAGCCTCAAAATCCTCATGTAATGTGTCCATATCTTCACCCCACATCCAACATGGTTGTAGGGTGGGCAAAGCGTACCGGTACGGTACTGTCTAGAGAGTTTAGCGTATCAGTATGGCGTACCGGTACACTTCCTCGAACTTTGAAAATTTCTTATTTCTTGCTATGCCTTTAGACCTTGGTTTCCTTAGTTCCCTTGACACAAATGCACCTTAATAGAGATATATTGGGGTATATTGAACCTCGATACGAGTAAATGAATAACAAAACACGGGTAACACGTGTGAGTTAAAATCCTGGGTATTGGGATATTATTGGTGAGATGTCGGCTCAAGTGACACTCACGGGCATTCCGCGGGTTGTCAATGGGACCCCCAGTTTTAGGGGCGTCGTAACTTGGTATCAGAGTGTAGGTATACGGATTACCTAGGACTTGATGGGCATTGGGTATAGACCATTGCATGCATTGTACATTTCATCGTATGTGCTTATTTTTTGTTACATGATTACGTGCTATGTGATTATGTGAATGATATGCATGGTAAAATGTATATGGAAGGAAACACTAGGGTTAGAGAACATAACCTGGGGTTTTAGAAAAAGAAATGAACAGGATAGTTCAATTTATAAATGCTTACTAGTGGGTGATATAGACTCTACTAGGGAAACAAGGAGAAAAATCTCAATATTTCAAGTTTGGTCCCTAGCATGGGATACTAGATAAATGTTCTATTGCTATTTGGCATGTGGGTAGATGGCAACTAGAGGGAGGGGACGTCGGGGTAGAAGGAACAACCAACCACCACCGACTTTTGACCAACAAGCCCTTGTGGAGGTTATTGGTGCGGCGGCTGCTACCATTGCATAAGCCAGTGCTACAGCCGCTACTATTGCACAGACTGGTGCAAGTGGAGGACAAAGAGGCTCAAGTAACCTCCAGAAGTTCAAGGCACACAATCCTCCGGTCTTTATGGGAGGGGCGGATCTTATGGTAGTTGACTATTGGTTCCGGCAAGTCGAAAAGGTATTGAGGGCTATGGAGATCACCTCCGATGCCACCAAGATAACCCTAGCTACGTTTCAACTAAAGGGGGAATCCCAATTGTGGTGGGATTGGGTGAAGGACTCGAAGAACTTAGAGGCTATGACTTGGGTAGAGTTCAAGGAACTATTCATGGAAAATTACTTTTCGGTGGCTGCTAGGTATGTGAAGGCCCGAGAGTTTTTTGGACTTGAAACAAGGAACCATGACGGTGATGGAATACGTGGCTAAATTCATGAAATTAGCACATTTCGCCAATGATTATGTGGCCACAAATGTGGCCAAAGTGAGAAAGTTCGAGGATGGTTTAAAGTTGTCCATCCGAGGCAAGATTGTGGGTCTTCTTTTGCAAGACTTGGACTCGATGATCACCACAGCTATGGCCATTGAGAGAGAGATTGAGGACGCAAGGAGCATCCAAGAGTCGAGTGTCAAGGACAAGAAGAAGGAGGTCCAATCCTTTTCTTCTAGCTCAGGAAAGAGGTAGAAAACTTCTACTCCTCAGTGACAAGGTCGTGGTTATCAAGGCCAAGGCCAAGGCCAAGGTCAATCCTCCCAAGGCGGGAGAAATCAGTGGACTACATATTATACAAGGCAGAGGACCTGTTTCCATTGCCACTAGCCAGGTCACATAAAGCGGGATTATCCCTAGAGGCAGGGATCCCAAGGCTATGGCTCATATCAGTCTCAGACTTCGGTGGGGCAACCACAGACACAATACATTCCTCCCTACCCCACCATGGGCTAGGGGAACCAGTACCAGTACCAGGGCGCTACACAAGGCCTTTCTATTTCTCGTACGGGGACTCCGCAAGCAGGCCAGTTGGGCCAGGGCATGGGTCGAGAATGAGGTCAGGGCTTTCAAGCCAGTACTTCGGGGACCTAGGGGTATGTCTATGCCATGGTGCCACAGACTGAGCTGGCAGATCCATTGGTGATACAGGGTACATTTCTACTCTCTTACTTATGGGCTAGAGTGTTATTTGATTCTGGTGCATCACATTTATTTATTGTTGCATCTTGTGTGAAAGACTTGGGCTTAGAGGTTGAGACCTTGGAAGAGCCATTGCATGTGAGTTCTCCCCTAAGAGCTAGGGTGAGGGTGGACCAGATATGTCGGGATTGTGAGTTAGAGATCTTGGAAATTCTACTCACTGTGGACCTTAGGGTCATGGACATGTCGGTGTTTGATGTGATCCTCGGGATAGATTGGTTGACGGAACATCGGGTCGTCATTGATTGTGATAGGAAGAAGGTCACTGCTTACACACCTGATGGTGTATGTTTCAAGTTTCAAGGGAAAAAGCATGATGTTTTACCCCAAGTCGTGTATGACTCTAGATGGCACGGATAGTTGATGGGTTAGCTTGCAAGCCTTACCTTGGAGGATAAGGCGAGATAGGAGTTGGGTCTACATCGGGTGGTGTGTGAATATGAGGATGTTTTTTTCTGGATGAACTACCGGAATTACCTCCATATAGGGATGTAGACTTCAACATTGAGTTGCATCCTAGTACATCACCTATTTCTATGACTCCACATAGGATGGCACCAGCTGAGCTGCAGGAACTCAAGGTCTAATTGCAAGAATTATTGGACAAGGGCTTCATTAGATCGAGCACTTTACCTTGGGGCGCTCCGGTGCTATTTGCTAAGAAGAAAGACAAGTCTCTTTGATTATGTATCTATTATCGGTAGTTGAATCGGGTCACTATCAAGAATAGGTACCCTTTGCCGAGGATTGATTACTTGTTTGATCAACTAAAAGGGGCTCGGGGTCTATTCTAAGATAGATCTTCATAGCGGTTATCATCAGTTGAGGGTTAGAGAGGAAAATATCCCTAAAACGGCATTCAAAACGCGGTATGGGCATTGAGTTCACAGTTATGCCATTTGGTTTGACAAATCCTTCAGCGGCATTCATGGATCTGATGCATAGGGTATTCCAACCCTATTTGGATCAGTTTGTTGTGGTCTTCGTTTATGACATCTTGATCTACTCCAAGTCTGAGGAGGAACATGAGGGACACTTGAGGATTGTTCTCCAAACATTGAGAAAGCATCAGTTGTACGCCAAGTTCAACAAGTGTGAATTTTGGCTTACTGAGGTGAAGTTTTTGGGACACGTAGTGTTAGCTTCAGGTGTATCTGTGGACCCGGAGAAGGTTGAAGCAGTGAAAAATTGGGAGAGGCCGAAGTCAGTCTTTGAGATACGCAGTTTCTTAGGATTGGTAGGGTACTATAGAAGGTTCATTAGGACTTCTCTCGATTAGCTGCTCCTATGACCAAGTTAACCTGTAAAGAGGTCAAGTTTGAGTGGAATGATGCTTGTGAGAAGGCATTCCAGGAGTTGAAGCGGAGACTTACTTTAGCTCCTATCTTGATAGTTCTGGAAAGGGGACAGAGGTACATAGTCTATTGTGATGCCTCGAAGGACGGGCTAGGATTTGTTTTGATACAGTCCAGAAGGGTAGTAGCTTATGGTTCTCGACAGTTAAAGAATCACAAACAGAATTACCCCACGCATGACATGGAGTTGGCGACCATTGTCTTTGCCTTGAAGGCTTGGCGCCACTACTTGTATGGTGAGCAGGTTAAAGTATTTTTGGATCACAAGAGTCTGAAGTATATCTTCACACATCGGGACCTCAACATGAGGCAACGCAGGTGGATGGAGTATCTAGAGGTTTACGACTTCACATTGCATTACCATCCCGGTAAGGCAAATGTGGTGGCTGATGCACTCAGCCGAAAGTCACGAGGAGTTATGGCTAGTTTGGCTTCCCAGGAGTGGAGGATGCTCGAAATTGTGGGACAATTCAGGCTGCATTACACTGATCAAACTCAGGGTGTTTTAGGGAGTTTAGTGGCTATACCTTCCTTACTGAGCAGGGTGATTGAGTCCCAGGGGTTGGATATAGAGTTATCATCCATTAGAGACCAAGTACAAGCGAGTTTCGATGACGAAGGCTGGACCATTCACTCGGATGATGGTCTTTGGTTTGGGGGGAGGATTGTGGTTCCGCAGTCGGCGGAGCTCAGAGAGAAGATTCTCAAGGAGTTCCATTGTTCTCGATTTGCTGTACATCCAAGTGGCACGAAAGATGTACCATGATCTTTGCCGCCAGTATTATTGGAGCGGGATGAAGAAAGATGTTGGGAAATTTGTTAGCCGGTGTCTCATGTGTCAGCAGGTTAAAGCTGAGCACCAGAGACCAGCGAGATTACTCTAGCCTTTAAAGGTAGCTGAGTGGAAATGGGAGCATGTCACAATGAATTTTGTGACTCACTTGCCATGAACATCGCAGGGATATGACGTGGTGTGGGTAATTATGGACCGGCTTACGAAGTTAGCACACTTTTTGACAGTGCGAATGAGCTTCACACTGGAGCAATTCTGCAGGTTATACATAAGAGAGATTGTTCGGTTGCATGGGGTACCCGTATCTATAGTATCAGATCAGGATCCTAGATTTACAGCTCATTTTTGGGAGAGTTTCCAACAAGGCATAGGGACACAATTAATGATGAGCATTGTTTTTCATCCCCAGACGAACGGTCAGTCTGAGAGGACCATCCAGATATTGGAGGACATGCTGTGAGCATACATCCTAGATCTCAAGGGTAGCTGGGAAGATCACTTACCCTTAGTAGAATTCGTCTATAACAATAGTAATCAGGCGAACATCCAGATGGCACCCTATGAGGTACTATATGAGAGGCCTTGTCGATCTCCAGTGTGTTGGACGGAGGTGGGAGAGAAATCTTCTACGGGTCCGAAATTGATTAGAGATACCTCAGAGAAGGTGGACTTGATTCAAAAGCATCTTCTCACGGCACAGAGCTGACAGAAGAGCTACGTCGATAGAAGGCGACGACCTCTAGAGTTTGAGGTGGGAGATCATGTCTTCTTGAAGGTGATGCCTAAAAGAGGAGTGGTCAGGTTTGACAAGCAGGGAAAGCTGTCACCGAGGTACTTCGAGCCCTTTGAGGTACTCGAGATGGTGGGTACAGTTGCTTATCGGTTGGCATTACCACCAAATCTATCGGGTGTTCATGCGATATTCTATGTCTCTATGCTCTGGAAGTACACCCCGAATCTGACTCATGTGGTGGATTGGGGAAAGCTTGTGGTTGATGCTGATGGGACCTTCGAGGAGGGACTGGTGCGCATCATGGATAACTAGGATCAGGTTTTGCGAGACAAGACCGTGAGGCTAGTAAAGGTGTTATGGCAACACCGAGGAGTGGAGGAGGCGACATGGGAGCACGAGGGCACTATTCGTACCAATTATCCTTTCTTATTTGAGGATGGAGAAACATTCTTATAGTCATTTGATATTATTTGATTGTTGCATATGCATGTGTTTGTATGTATATGTCTATGTGAATTTCGGGGACGAAATTCTTTTTAAGGGAGGAAGAATGTAAAATTCGGTAAATTTAAACTTTTGTAAACAGGGGTAAAACAGTAATTTTGTCGCTACAGTATGGATTGAAAACCTAAATTTTTCTAGATCTCGGATGACGATGCGGACCTCACCGTTGGATTCGTCTCGCGAAATCTAGTTACCACGTCAAATTTCATCGCATTTCGAGATAGTTAGATTTTTTGCATTTTTTGAGGCGATCGAGTCTCAGGTGACCCAAAAATGGGATTTTCAATAAAATTTTGAAAGTTAGAAAATAATTAAAGGCAAATTAAAATAAAATTAATTTGAACTTGAACCGGAATGAAATTTAATTATTTCGAGATAAAAACGGACCCGAAAACAAAAGGGTCGTGTGGCGCGTTGTGGGCCAAGTATCCTAAGAGTATAAATAGGGATTTTTCTCCCATTTCTTCAGCCGGTTAATGTGAGAGGGGAAGAGGGGGAAAAGGGAGGAGCTCTCCACTTCTCTCTACGATCTACGACTCCACGATGCTCAAATCCACTCGGGATAAGAACAAAAGTTATTCTCCTCGCCAAGGGCTACGCAACCACACAAAAAACGACGGGTTTCACCGAAGGTTAAAAATGAGATTTTGGGGAAGTGAGGATTCAAGGTTGTTTTGAGTTCTTGGGGCTTTTCAATGTCATTTTACGCTTCAAGAGGTAGGGGTTCTCCTACTTTGGTTCATTTTCCACTTGTAGTGTTATATAAAATGTGTGGGTTAAAAGGGAATATGTATTTCACTCATTTATGTATATGACATAGGTGAAATAGGTATGGAAAACAAGTATGTAATGGGTTGGAATAGAATTTCTTAGCTCGAAATTGTGATGTGGAAATTTCTTATGTGATAATATGAATTGTTGTCTTGACGGTGTTTGCCAAAATGCCTATGTGTGGATTGAGTTGTTATGACTTGATGATGTATAACATGCTTAGAAAATGTGTTGGAAAGAAATGTTAATATGTGCTCCTTGAGATATTGACATTGTGATGATTTATGGAATTCATATGCATATGATATGAATCTCCATGGAACATGTAAACATGTGGTTTAAAATTGCTCATATGACATTCATTACATGTGGGCACGATGTTGGAATAGCAATAATTTATTACATTGCATATGCATGTAGAAATCACAATTTATGGGTATGGGTGCTTGGTTGGCATCAAACACCACGTAGGTGGATGATGGGTGGGCTCAGAAAAGTGGAATTGAATGTCTGATTTTGTCGCACAGTTGCATGAAAAAGACTTGGGTCCGGATAGCAAGAAGAGTTAGACTATCCCTCGGGTGAGAGACCCGGTATTTGGATACGCACTTCCGTTGGTATGAGAGCCCATAAAGTGTGTCGGTGTTCGTGGAATCGTTGGTGGATGTCCATGAATTCCATGTTGGTTGGGTGACTGTTGGTGTAAGTCCATAAATACCCACCCCAAGAAAGACCCGGAGATTTTAGTTAGCCATTAGATGTGTAACACAAATGGCGGGGGCTCAGGGAGCCCCGTTTGATATTCACTGCATAACATGGGGTGAAGGTAGATAGCTAGAGCTAGAAAAGTTCAGTGTTAATATACATTGGCATGGCATGTGTTATGGAGCTGGAAAAGGCTCGGGTAAATTGCATGAATGAGCATCATCTCATTTCATGGCATGGTATGTTAGATTTCAATCTTGACTTGCTTAAGTATTAATTGGATGGATTTTGGTTGTGTTTTGTTGCATAACACATTGCATATGCACTTAGGTGGGGAGTAGTCCTTGTAGGAAATTTTCTACTGGGCGTTGGCTCACCCTATACGAGAACATATTTCAGGTGCGGGATTCGTACCGGTGGACGACTCACATCCGGGCCTCAAAGATGAAGAAAAACCGGTTTGTGACTTTTAGAAACAAGTTTTGTATAAAAACTTAGGTTATATTCCATTTTGAATTGTAATTATATGGAATGGGTTGTAATAACCTTGTATGGATCATGTTTTATGTATTAAACATCATTATACAAGTTTTATATGATGTTTAAATGAGTTAGGATGAATTGAAAATGAAAAATTGATGAAATAGAAAATTTTGGGCATTCAGTAGAGCGTACCGGTACACTAAACCTCCTGGAGTTCAACCAACCGGTACACTTTTCTGCTCCAGACTAGTTTTCGTAGAATCATCATAACGTTTGATCCAAATGTTAGATTGAGCTGATATTTTGACATAATATAGAAGACATCTAGATCTACAACCTTCTTGTTTTAAACCTTTCTATATTCTGAGTGGATCATGGTAAAAATGGAGGAAAACTGAGGTACTTCCACCAGATGGTGCTAGTGTTGGTGCCTTTGTTACCAAACACCAAATACCTCCTTGATTTCTCCACTTCTAAGCCTCCAAATCCTCATGTAATGTGTTCATATCTTCACCACACATCCAACATGGTTGCAGGGTGGGAAAAGCGTACCGGTATGGTACTGTCCAGAGAGTTTAGCGTACCGGTACACTCCCTCAAACTTTGAAAATTTCTTATTTCTTGCTATGCCTTTGGATCTTCGTTTCCTTAGTTCCCTTGACACAAATGGACCTTAAAAGAGATATATTGGGGTATATTGAATCTCGATAAGAGTAAATGAATAACGAAACACGGGTAACATGTGTGAGTTAAAATCCCGGGTATTGGGATATTATTGGTGAGATGTCAGCTCAAGTGACACTCACGGGCATTTCGCGGGTTGACGAGTTGTCAACGGGACCCCCGATTTTAGGGGCGTCACAAGTTCTATGATTCAGTGAAGACAAAATTATGGTTTATGCATTGAATCAAAAGCTTTGGCTATGGCAAGACTTAACCAGTCTATAACCAATCTCCTAACTATTATATAAATCTACGTGCATTATTGTATCATGCATGAAGTACATAATAACGTATAGATGAAATGGTATATAGCAATAATTTGGTGCTCATATCCATAAGCATATAGTAATACAATACCAAATAGAAATGAAAACCATCCATCATTTAAGAGGGTTATAATCACTAAAGCATAGGTACAACATCGTCATTTTCATAATACAAATACCATTACACATGCCTTCACCCTTTACTAAATATTGTAAATGGGCAAACACAAAGAATCCTTCCCCGAGGAATAGTTGAAACAACCTCACTCTTATTACCGACTAGGGTGAAAAAGTGAGAGAAGTTCAACCCTCCAAGTAAAAAGGACGTAGAAAAAATATAGAAGAAGAAAATTTTTGGCTAGGAGTGTTTAGGATAGGATACTTCTTCTCTCGGACTCTGGCTTGCCAAAGGTGGAAGATCTCCACTAAAATGACCCCAAACACATCTATTAATAGGCTTTGATGAAGGATCAACGTGGCAGACACCCACGGCAGCCAATCAGGGCTTTTGCTACATCAACAGACCAATGGGAGAAAAAGAGGAGGTGAGGCTCTTAAGACCATCGTTCGGACATTGCTCATCCTCTAGATTTTGCATTATAGTCCCTTTGTTGACTTCTTTGACTTTGGCCACCATTGGTATGGTGGTTTCACCATTTGGATGGTGATTGTCTGCTGATTTTCCTTTTGCCTCCCTCATTTTGTTCATTTTTTGCGCTTTAACCCTCCAAGTTTCCTTAATTGCGTATGAAACCCAAAAAAATATATAATTCAAACATTAATCCTAAATGAATCTCAATTAAGCACTTCAAATCAATTAACTCACATAATTAACCCTAAACTCTAATTTATTTACGCACTTTTTATAGTTAATTAGTTAGCGCACACGAGTACTATGTGTTTGATATTTTGATTGTTTGATATCATATCATCTGTACTGGTGCAATTTATAGGTTTGTTGGGATTGCCATGACATTGACTTGAGTGAATTAATTGTAAATTAATTAAAATCAATCATCATTGTTCAAAGGGGTGGTGGTGATTAAAGGGGTTCTCACATTCATTGTTTCATATTTGTGAGAAAAGATAAATGTAGTAGACAGGTTTTATTTGTAACCAATTTTGGGCTAAAATTGAAAACCCTATTCACCCCCCTAGGCTAAGTGTCTTGATCTCCACATGTATAATTGAGAGGGAAGATCCAGATTGGGTTCCCCCTCCCAGAATAGCAATTGGTATCCTATCGTGGTTGCCCCGAGTCTATAAGACACTTGTAGATATTTCTGTACATTGCTTGCATATCTATCTGAAAATGGCTGCATCACTTAGTAATGAGTTATTGTTTTATAGTTCAGACTACCTTGCAAGCCGAAGTGGGTAGTAAATGGTAGTTTAACAATGATTGTTCTACACACTTCACTGGAGAGAAGTCCCACTTTCTTCATGTTGGAGAAGTGTAGTAGTGGGACTGTCTCATTTAGAGATGGGAGGATCTCTAAGGTTGCTAGAAAGGGTTCCATTTAACCATTGGGCATGCCAAAGTTGGATAATTCCCTTTATGTGGAAGAGTTGAAGGCTAAACTAATTACAATTAGTCAATTGTGTGATGATGGCAATTCAGTTCACTTCACAAGAGACAAATGCACTATATTGAATGATAAAATGGATTATCTTTTTGAAGGGGTTAGTTCAAGAGATCATTGTTATTGCATACCTACAAACCCTTCATTAGTGTGACATAATGGCCAAATGAGAATTAGATAGACTTACTCGATGATTAAGTTTCAGGTACGAAACTTTATTTTAGGGGGTGGATTGTAAGACTCTGTACTAGAATTAAATATGAATAATATCATATTAATATTTCTTCTAGGATGAATAAAAGGATTGTAGAAACCTCAAATCATTTTTAAAAATATTAATCATGAAGTTTGAGTTTCGATCAAATTGACTTTCAAGTCAAACTTAGTTTCGAATGTGTTTAAACTTGAGAACAGTGATTAGGTAAGTGTCTAAATATTTTTAGGTCACAATAAGGTTTTTATTGAATCCAAAAGTTTGAGAAAACTTGGGAGAGATAATATGGATTGCATTAGAAGTTAGGAAGTAATCCGAAGTTGGAGCGCATTTTAGAAAGAATTCAGGTACGAAAGAATTTGACACTACCTTATTATTTTAGCCATAAATTTTTACTCCTAACTTATATTTAGTTGATTTTGAAAAATAAGAAACTAGTCTTCAAGGGCTACAAAAGTGTATTTCATGAAAATTTCTTGAATCAACTTCTAAATAGATGAAAACTACTCTTGAAGTTAGAACAGAAAGTTAGCACCATTTGGATGCCCCAAGCACCATCCGAACGGTACACTCTACTATGAAACCTTAATTTTCATTCAAAACAATGAATTTTACCCTTTTGGAGAACCAAGCACCATCCGGACACTACACTAAAAATGACCCCAATAAGTTTTAGGGTTTTTCTTCATTTTTCACCCTATAAATACAATAATGACATCCCTTTAACCATGTTTCATTAGTTTTCAACCTTAGGCAACCTTAAAGAGTGAGCGAGAAGGAGAAAACACAAGATTCAAAAGGGACTCTCACGTTGGAATGGATCAAACATGTTAAGTTTACACACAAACTACGGAATCAAGGTAGGAGATTCCTCTTGAGTTCTTTCATTTGAGACTTAGGGTATTATATATGTATGTTTTCAATATTCTTGATATTTATATGATAAATACTCAAGATTTCTTAGTTTCTTTATCATTGAAATTTAATTTTTAACAAAATACACATTTAGGTTCAAAAATACTTGTTCTTAAATTTCCAAAAACCTAGTTTGCTAAATACAAGTTTGATTCTGAAAAGTACATGGATTCTTGATTTCTAAAATCATATTCTTTATTAAATCATGTTTTCATATAATACTTGTTCTTGTTCCAACAAATTATGATTTTTGGCAAAATCGTAAAATTTTTAATATCAAAATTGTGAAAGTTTTCTTGATATGATCTCTTGCATATTTTAATTATGTTATTACTATAGTATATTGAGAATTTTTCAATTTTGATACTTGAATTTTTATGGAAACTATGAAGGGTTAAGATTATGGTTATTGATAAAGTTATGGATTCATCTCTTATATGGTTTGGGTATGACGAACTTGAATTGCCTTCGAGAGTTGTCGTAGAGTGTTAGAAGTTAGTATATCCTAGTGGGGGTAAGATGGTTTCCTAACATTTGTAGTAGATTGTTGTTATGAGAGCAACCACTATTGTGTACGTAGGTTCGAGGCTGAGGGATGATATACCTTTCTTGGGAAGGATAAATCAATGTCGTGGGAAACAATATACGTCCTTCCAAAAGTGGTTTGTGATTTTATAACACCCCGCATTTTCTTTTATATATGTATATAGATATATAGTAAATAATTGTGATAAAAATGTGGATATTCATAGTGATGTGTGTTTGAATTTGATAGATTGAAAAAGTAGATATTTAAAATGTTAGTCGAAATAATAGTTGAAATTTGGTTTTAATAAGTGAAAATATGAAATTTTAGGTTCTAGAACCTGTATTAAATAGGTTTGGTGTAGAAATATGTGTTGAAGAGGTTTGAGATGGATTTGGTTGGCTTAGGAATGGATTGGAAATGAAAAAGGGATGAAACAGGACGTGAACAGTGCACTGGCTAAAACTTCAAGTGCAATTTCGATCTTGATGCAGTCAATATCTCTCAAAACTCAAAACATGAAAGTTGTAGAGCTCTTTCTTATCATTCCATATTATGTTAAATCATCTCAATCGAAGCTCGGATGAGAGAGTTATGCCTAGATAACGAAGTGATGTCAAAACAGCCCAATTAGCTTGAACAGTGTACTGGCTGCAACTTCAAGCACGATTTATACCTTGATGCAGTCAATCTATCTCAAACCTCAAAACAAGAAATTTTTAGAGATCTTTCTTATCATTCCATAGCATCTTTAATCATCTCAATCGGAGCTCAGATGAGAGAGTTATGCCCAGATAACGAAGCGATGTCAAAACAGTCCAATTAGCTTCGTTTTGCATTTAACGTTTCCATTTGCATCCTAAATCAAAATATAAGAATAATGAGTTTAGGCTTCAAATAAGTATAAAAGGATTTAAGAAGCACCCTTTATCATCTTTTATTTGCAAACAACGCAAAACTTCATTAATAGCCGGTTCGAATGGGTAAAATAGAAATTTTAGTGTTTCGGGTATACGTTGACTTTGGTTTTGAGATAAATCATAAACATAATTGTTTTTAGGTTAAAATAAAATTAAAAATGAATTCGGAACGTCAAAAAACCTTAGGGTAGTCATATAGATCAAATTAGAGATCTTAGTGGCAAAATCGTAATTTTTGAGAAAACCAAAATAAGCTGTGAACAGTGAATTTCGGGGCTGAGGTATTTTAAACCCCATTTTTATCCCATTTTCTCTTATTTCTTTCACTCCACTCTCACCCCACACCTCTTGAACCCTAGAGAGTATTAGAGAGGAATAAAGGAAGAAAGGAAGGAAAAAATAAGAGATTTAAGGGTAAATTCAAGATCAAAGCTCAAGTTCTTCCTACAAACTAAGGATTCAAAGTAGGAATTTTCTCTCATTTACTTACATTGAGACTAGAGTATTTATATATGTATGTTTTGACTATCAATGGTATATATATATGCTATGAAATTATCTTCTCTTAGGCTTTTTACAAGGATTACATGTTTTGAACAAAGTAGGGTTTAATACCCATGAAATCTACTTTCTAGTTTTAAAACCCTAATTTTTGGAGAGTGATGTATTTCCTTCCTAAATGCTTTCTTTATTATAGATTTCGAAACCTTAGTGCTTTGTGTTGGGTAGAAAAATGATGTTATTGTGATCTCATGTATTTTCTTAGTTAATTATGAAATTGTTACATGATATATTTTGGGAATTTTGGATAGATGCTTGTAAATTGAGATAAATGTTGAAATTGTATGCTTGATTGAGTTGTTTGTGATGCACATGAGTGAGAGATTGCTTGTAAGGATGCCCACCCTTTCCCAAGAGGTTCCCGATAAGGATATTTGGGAAACAAGGTAGCGATTGGTGAGAGCTTCCATGTAAGGATGCTCATCCATTCTCAAGAGGTTCCCCGTAAGGATGCTTGAGAATCAAAAGTGACCTAAAGGGAGGTGGAGGTTACCACAAAGTATGCCACCTACCGAAAGAATTGTTGAGAATTGGTTATGACAATTAATGGTTATTATTTGTATGTGGTGCTCGTTTATTTATTTAAGTAATGTTTTTAAATAAACTTAAGATCCTTTTCAAATGTCATTGCTTTATTTCAAATTATGTATCTATGTTATGTTAAAATTGAGACCGACCGTTTTAAATACTTTTTTAAACCTTGTATGGGTTTGGGAGAATTTTTCTACAGAGCTTCGTGCTCACCCCCCTATTGCTAACATTTTTCAGATTACCCGCTTGAGGAGGAGGACGTAAGGGTCGAGGAGCCCGCTACTTGGGAGACTCCACTGGACGGGAGTGTGGATCCCAAGGTGGACGCATAGAGCGACCTCCTTTTCTTTTGTACTAGACTAGAACATTCTTTTGGAACATTGTGTAGTCTAGCTTCTTTTGTTTATTCCGCTGTGCTTCTTTAATTAATTTTTAAGATGTAATAGCCATGACTTGGGTTTATTCTTTTGGATAATATTGTAAATATTCGTGGATGACAAATGAAGTCTTGTTTCTTAAGGGATTATATTAGTGCTCTCATGATATGAATGGTTTTAGAATGTAATGTCGTCCAGAGTGTGTTTTAGGGTGTTACAAAATTGGTATCTGAGCTTAGGCTTTAGGTCTTACATGGGAGCTGTAGGTTATGTAATCATCTGTAGAGCTTTAGGATTAGGGTGAATCAAATCCTTGAGTAAAATTTTATAAACGTTCTATGCCTTAGCTTAACCTAAAATTTAGGATGTACTCGACCACCTCCGGATGTCATGCAAGGCATTTATCAATGCTTGAGGGAGCTCACCACTTTGGTACAAAACCAAAAAGGTAACAACAACCACAATGGTGGAGCTCATCCTCTCACTCAAGTACCGGGCAGTGGGAACAGAGACCGAAGGATGATAGCTCTTCGGGAATTCTTAAGACAACGACCACCCAATTTCCAAGGGAGCTCCAATCCTTTAGAGGCGGATAGATGGATCCGTCGAGTGAAGAAGATCTATAACGACATGGGAGTTGTCGAGGAGTTGAGAGTTGGTTTGGCGACCTACCTGTTTGAGGAGGAGGCCGACTAATGGTGAGATGACATAAAGAGGAGAAGGGATACCGACACACTCACTTGGGAAGAGTTCGATCAACTTTTCCAAGATAAGTACTTCCCTGAATCGGTCAGAGACCGAATGAAGGCAGATTTTCTTACACTACGACAGGGTAGTATGACCGTGGCTGAGTATGAGAGGAGGTTCAACGAGCTCTCCCATTATGCTACGGGATTTATATCTACTGAGGCCGACAGGGCCAAGCGCTTCGAGTAGGGTCTGAGGTCGATCATTAGGGAGAAGTTGGTGGCTCTCAGGATCCATGATTTTGGGGACTTGGTGGACAAAGCTGCACTGGTAGAGAGAGACAAAGAGGATAGCCAGCGATGACAGGGCTTCTCAAGAGGAGGTCCGATCCCGATGAGTGCTAGCACTAGAGGGGCACAGAGACCGACACCATACCGTCGGCCAGATCAGACAGGTGGACAACGACTTTTGACAGCCCAAGGAGAGGGAGACACTCAGACTAGAGCCGGTATTACCCCACGATCCTGCTTTGCATGCAAAGATGTGGGACATATTCGGATGCATTGCCCAATTTTTCCACCTCAGGAGCCTATCCAGACTGCCAGACAAGTACCAGTAACCCAACCACCACCACCAAGGCCTCACCATAGTGACCGATATAAGCTTAAGCCCCGGTGGCGCCAACCAAGGGCGAGTATTTGCTTTGACTCAGCCGGAGGAGGACATTGCCAATGCCGTTGTGGAAGGTATCGTCCTTATTTACAATTCTTGGGCCCGAATATTATTTGACCCCGGTGCAACACACTCATTTGTACGCACGATATATGCACTTGATTTGGGATTGAGTTTCACGAAGCTAGAGCATGTTATGATCATTAGCTTGCCCACGAGAGAATGGTTAGATACTAGCCGAGTCTGCAAAGGTTGTGTGCTTCGCATTGGGGAGCACGAAGTGATTGTGGATTTGATTGCTTTATAGATAAAGGGGTATGATGTGATTTTCGGGATGAACTTGTTGTCCGCTTTTCGGGAGGTAATGGATTATTTTCGCAAACGGATTATATTTTAGTTACCGGGAGGAGTCGTTTTTAGTTTTGTGAATAACCAAGATTCTTTCCATCCATTTCCTACTACAGGTAGTAGATTCTTAAAAGAAAAATCGTGAATTCATTTGAGTTTCTTGGCTAGCTTGATGGGAGATGACAGGGATAAAATTCATATGGATGTGGTGTTAATTGTATCGGAGTTTTCGGATGTTTTTTCTGAGGAATTACCTAGATTACCACCACATAGGAAAATTGAGTTCAAGATCGATCTCTATCCGGAAACCAAACCCATATCCATTGCTCCCTACTAGATGGCATCTTTGGAGTTGAAGGAGCTAAGGAAGCAATTGAATCACTTGTTGGTGATTGGGTTTATCCGTCTAAGCACTTTACCTTGGGGAGCCCCGGTCCTCTTTGTGAAGAAAACGGATGAGACTCTACAATTGTGCACCGATTACCGGAGGTTGAATCGGATTACCGTGAAGAATAAGTATCCGTTGCCGAGAATTGATGACTTATTTGATCAGTTGAAGGGTTTGAAGTATTACTCCAAGATTGATCTTTGCACGGGGTATCATCAGCTGCGGATTAAGGAGGAGAATATTCCTAAGACTGTTTTCCGTACCCGGTATGGTCATTTCGAGTATACGGTGATGTCATTCGAATTGACTAATGTCCCCGCAGCCTTCATGGATTTGATGCACAGAGTCTTTCGGCCTTACCTCAATCAATTTGTCATTGTATTTATTGATGACATATTGATTTACTCACAGACTCAGGAGGAACATGTTCGTCATCTCTCTATTGTGCTACAAACATTGAGAGAACATAAGTTATATGCGAAGATAAGAAAGTGTGAGTTTTGGATGAAGGAAGTGAATTTCCTTGGCCATGTTGTGTCCGAGCAAGGAGTAGTAGTTAATCTCGCAAAGATTGAGGCTGTGATGAAATGGGAACCACCAAAGAACGTAACGAAAGTACGGAGTTTCTTGGGGTTAGCCGGCTATTATCGTAGGTTTGTGGAAGGGTTCTCCAAGCTTGCGATGCCGATGACTCGCCTTACAAAGAAGGGGGAGAAAGTTTTGGGGACTCAAGCGTGTGAACTAGCTTTTTACACCTTCAAGGAGAAGTTGACGACGGCACCTATCCTCATTATTCCGAGCAGAGGGGAAAGCTACGATGTTTACATCGATGCTTCACTATGAGGCTTGGAATGCATTTTAATGCAAGGAGAGAAGGTAGTGGCTTATAGCTCGAGGCAACTCAAGGTGCATGAGCAGAATTATTCCACACACGACTTGGAGCTGGCTGCAGTGGTGTTTGCTCTTAAGTTGTGGAGATGTTATTTATACGGGGAGAAATTTCAAGTGTTCTCGGACCATAAAAGCCTCAAGTATATCTTCACACAGAAAGACTTGAATCTCTGGCAGAGAAGGTGGATTGAGTACTTGGAAGATTATGAGTTCACGCTCAACTACTATCCAGGGAAGATCAATGTAGTTGCCAATGCTCTAAGCAAGAAGTCTCGGGGTGAAATCAATTTTCTTGCGGTAAATAGGTGGAAAATGATTGATGGATTGGAGGAGTACGATCTATGGATGGATGGACCGGAGTATTAACCATATCTATTCAACCTTGTAGCTCAACCGACGCTTTGGCGATGGGTAGTGGAGTTGCAATGCCTGGATTCAAAACTCGATTGGATTAGAGCCCGATTGGAGAATGGAGAAGCGATTGAAGGATGGTCTTGGAAGAATGGAGAGTTGAGATATGGGGAGAAGCTATGTGTTCCCGATGATTCATCCCTAAAGGAGGAGATACTGGGAGAGTGTCATCGCTCCAAGTTTGATATCCACCCAGTAGCACAAAGATGTATAAGGACATGAAGCGTCAAAATTGGTGGAGGGGAATGAAGCGAGATGTGGCCAAGTATGTGGCAAAATATGCGGTGTGCCAATAGGTGAAGATTGAGCATCAAAGGCCAGAGGAGTTCTACAATCTTTGCCTATTCTAGAGTGGAAGTGGGATCACATCACCATGGACTTCATGTCGGGTTTACCACAGATGTCGCACGGGCATAATGCAGTGTGGGTCATTGTGGATAGACTCACCAAGTTCGCTCACTTTTTGGGTATGAAGACCATGGATACATTCGAGACTTTGAGCCAGCTGTATATCCGTGAGATAATGAGGTTACACGGTGTTCTACTCTCGATTGTGTCGAATCATGACTCTAGGTTTGTGACGAGATTCTGGCAGAGTCTACAACAAGAAATGGGGACAGAGTTACACTTTAGTACGACTTTTCATCCCCAAATGGATGGGCAATCCGAGAGTGTGATACAGATTGTGGAGGATATGTTACGCGCTTGCGCTTTGGACTTCAAGGGGAGTTGGAGCGACCACTTACCGTTGGTGGAGTTTACTTATAACAACAGCTATCAGGAAAGTATTGGGATGGCACCGTATGAAGCATTGTATGGAAGACCATGCCGATAACCAACGTGTTGGTTAGAAGCCAGCAAGAGTAGTTTGTTTGGACCGGACATTGTTCGAGAAACTACGGAGAAGATTCAACTCATCCGAGAGAGGCTACGGACGGCGCAAAGTAGATAGAAGAGCTATGCGGACCACAGACGAAGACCCTTAGAATTCAAGGTGGGAGACTACGTATTTCTCAAGGTGTCACCCAAGAAGGGCGTGTTTCGATTCGGCAAGAAGGGGAAGTTAGCGCCAAGATATATCGGACCGTTTGAGATAATCAAAGCGGTAGGCAAGGCGGCATATCAACTTCGACTACCAGCCCAGCTATCCGGAGTACATGATGTGTTCCATGTGTCCATGTTGAGAAGGTGTCACTCGGATGCAACTCCAGTCGTGAACTTGGAGGAGTTTGAAATTCAAGACGGAGCAACCTACGAAGAACAACTGATAGAAATTCTCGACGCCCAGGAAAAAGTGTTTCGCAACAAAGTTATCAGATTGGTGAAGGTTTTGTGGCAACACCATGGAGTGGAGGAAGCTACATGGGAACCGAAGCAAGAAATGCAGGAGAAATATCCATATTTGTTCGCTACTTGAGGTAAGTTTCGAGGAAGAAACTTTCTTTAAGGGGGTGGATTGTAACACCCCGCATTTTCTTTTATATATGTATATAAATATATAGTAAATAATTGTGGTAAAAATGTGGATATGTGTAGTGATGTGTGTTTGAATTTGGTAAATTGGAAAAGTAGAGATTTAAAATGTTAGTAGAAATAATAGTTGAAATTTGGTTTTAATAAGTGAAAATATGAAATTTTAGGTCCTATAACTTGTATTAAATAGGTTTGGTGTAGAAATATGTGTTGGAGAGGTTTGGGATGGATTTGGTTGGCTTAGGAATGGATTGGAAATGGAAAAAGGATGAAACATGACGTAAACAGTGCACGTGAACAGTACACTGGCTGCAACTTCAAGCGCGATTTCGACCTTGATGCAGTCAATATCTCTCAAAACACAAAACATAAAATTTGTACAGCTCTTTCTTATCATTCCATAGCATGTTGAATCATCTCCATCGGAGCTCGTATGAGAGATTTATGCCCAGATAACGAAGTGATGTTAAAACAGCCCAATTAGCTTGAACAGTGCACTGGCTACAACTTCAAGCCCGATTTAGACCTTGATGCAGTCAATCTCTCTCAAAACTCAAAATACGAAAGTTTTAGATATCTTTCTTATCATTCCATAGCATCTTTAATCATCTCAATCGGAGCTCGGATGAGAGAGTTATGCCCAGATAACGAAGCGATGTCAAAACAGTCCAATTAGTTTCATTTTGCATTTAACGTCTCCAGTTGCATCCTAAATCAAAATATAAGAATAATGATTTTAGGCTTCAAATAAGTATAAAAGGCTTTAAGAAGCACCCTTTATCATCTTTTATTTGCAAACAACGCAAAACTTCATTAATAGCCGGTTCGAATAGGTAAAATAGAAACTTTAGTGTTTCGGGTATACGTTGACTTTGGTTTTGAGATAAATCATAAACATAAATGTTTTTAGGTTAAAATAATATTAAAAATGAATTCGGAACGTCGAAAAACCTTAGGGTAGTCATATGGATCAAATTGGAGATTTTTAGTGGCAAAATTGTAATTTTGGAGAAAACCAAAATAGGCTATGAACAGTGAATTTCGGGGCTGATGTGTTTTAAACCCCATTTTCCCCATTTCCCTCATTTCTTTCACTCCACTCTCACCCCACACATCTTGGAACCTTAGAGAGCATTAGAGAGGAATAAAGGAAGAAAGAAAGGGAAAAACAAGAGATTTAAGGGTAGATTCAAGATCAAAGCTCAAGTTCTTCCTACAAACTAAGGATTCAAAGTAAATGTTTTCTCTCATTCACTTACATTGAGGTTAGGGTATTTATATATGTACGTTTTTGGCTATCAATGGTATATATATATGGTATGAAATTATTCTCTCTTAGGCTTTTTGCAAGGATTACATGTTTTGAACAAAGTAGGGTTTAATACCCATGAAATCTCATTTCTAGTTTTAAAACCCTAATTTTTAGAGAGTGATGTATTTCCTTCCTAAATGCTTTCTTTATTATGGATTTCGAAACATTAGTGCTTTGTGTTGGGTAGAAAAATGATGTTATTGTGATCTCATGTATTTTCTTAGTTGGTTGTGAAATTGTTACATGATATATTTTGGGAATTTTGGACAGATGCTTGTAAATTGAGATAAATGTTGGAATTGTATGCTTGGTTGGGTTGTTTGTGATGCACATGAGTGAGAGGTTCCTTGTAAGGATGTTCACCCCTTCCTAAGAGGTTCCCGGTAAGGATGCTTGGAAACAAGGTAGTGATTGGTGAGAGGTTCCATGTAAGGATGCTCATCCATTCTCAAGAGGTTCCTGGTAAGGATGCTTGAGAATCAAAGGTGACCTAAATGGGGGTGGAAGTTATCACAAAGTATGCCAACTACCGAAAGAATTGTTGAGAATTGGTTATGACAATTAATGATTATTATTTGTATGTGGTGCTCGTTTATTCATTTAAGTAATGTTTTTAAATAAACTTGAGATCTTTTTTAAATGTCATTGATTTATTTCAAATTATGTATCTATGTTATGTTAAAATTGAGACCGACCATTTTAAATGCTTTTTTAAACCTTGTATGGGTTTGGGAGAATTTTTCTACAGAGCTTCATGCTCACCCCCTATCGCTAACATTTTTCAGATTACCCGCTTGAAGAGGTGGACGTAAGGGTCGAGGAGCCCGCTACTTGGGAGACTCCACTGGATGGGAGTGTGGATCCCAGGGTGGACGCATAGAACGACTGTCTTTCCTTTTGTACTAGACTAGGACATTCTTTTGGAATATTGTGTAGTCTAGCTTCTTTTGTTTATTCCGCTGCATTTCTTTAATTAATTTTTGAGATATAATAGCCTTGACTTGGGCTTATTCTTTTGGATAATGTTGTAAATATTTGTGGATAACAAATGAAGTCTTGTTTCTTAAGGGATTATATTAGTGCTCTCATGATATGAATGGTTTTAGAATGTAATATTGTCCAGGGTGTGTTTTGGGGTGTTACAGATTTGGCCCTATGGGAAACGATTGAGATTGTATAGTTGTGGTGTACGAACAAGATATTATCGTTGTGTAGATTCTTGAAAAGTAACCAACATACATAAGAATATGAGATGATGTTATTGAGTTATTTATTGATTGCATTAATTTCTTCCACGGTTATTCCTATCATTAATTTACTGTATTTCGTACACTTGAGATTATTTCAACTGTCATGATTTTACTCTCAAAAATGTATATATGCTATTTTTCAAAAGAGACTTGTCTTCTTTATGTTGTTTTAAAAACCATATTTGGATTTGAGAGAGATTTATTGCGGGCTTTTGCTCACCCCTAAAACCACACACTTACATATTTGAGCATAGAAGCGGATGTCAATGTGGATGAGTAGGTTGAATATGAACTGTTGGAGAATCAAGATTTGGACTCTGTCTTAGAGGAATAGAGTTGTTTTATTTTTTGTTTAGTATTTGAAATTTTTTATTAAACATTGTTTTAGCTAGTTTTGATTATTATGCTGCTAGATATTGTTTCCTTTTGAATTGTAAGTTAGAGAACTTACAATATTTTTATTGACTTTAGTATTTATTTTTTGTTAGATGAATGAATGATTTATTATTTAATGATTATTATGGTTGCTCTCATGATTGGATGATTTTTCGTTAGTAATACCTTCTAGGATAGATTTTGGGGCATTACAATATGTAGTAGGGAGTTGTTACACACAGTTGCTTTGGTTAAAACAAATGTTGTTTGATTATGAGATCTCTTATGATACATTGACTGTGTATTGTGACAATTCAAATTTCATAAACATTTCTAAGAATCCCATTCAACATTCTAGGACAAAGCTTATTGATATGCATTACCACTTCATTCGTGAGCCTGTTGAGAAAAAGGTGATATCATTGGAGTATGTTCAAATTCAAGATCAATTGACTGATCTTCTTACAAAACCCTTGGATGCCCCTAGATTTGAGAGTCTTAGGAAACCCATAGATGTCTTTGTGCACTTGAGTGAATGCTGGATGTACTTAGTCCTAGGAGCATTATTGAGACATCATGCATGAAGGACCAAGTGTTCATTGTATATATTTTTTCTTGTCGTTTTTATTTTGTCATTTGTTTTTAAATATGAAAATTCAAAAACATGTGAAATTTTAAAAACCAAAAACAAGAGAAAAAGAAAAATCCAAAAAGAATTTTGATGTCAACTTTGACATTCATTTTTTGGATTTATGTTAACTGTTTTATTTTTTTCACTTCTTTGTTTTGATTGCATCTTTATGCATATTTTTCTTTTATGTATTTATCTTAAAAAATTCAAAAACATTGAACAAGAAAAAGGTAAAACTATTTTGTCTTGTTTGTTTTTTATATGTTCATGATTATGATAATTTACACTTTGATTTGCATTGAAATTGTTCAATTCTTAAGTCAAAGTTTAAATTCGCATTACTGGGAGTCACAGTAGGAAATAGAAAACTTAGTGACATCAAGTAATCATGCGGTGATCTTAGAAAATTATTTTCTTGCATTTTATTAAAATATCTTTTAAGCTAAATTTATAAATATTAAAGTTGCGTTCGACGTAACTTTTCAAAATAAAAAGTCATCTGAACCAATGTCTATCTATAACTAGTCATGTCTATCTTCAACTAGCTAGTCATGTCTACCTACAACTAGTGTTCTAGTAGGATATATATATATTTTTTTTATCTCATAAACTGAGATATATAAATTACCCATAAAGCAGGGTTAAAACAAATATTTAATTAAAAAATTAAGGTTAATTTTGAAAAGTATGATGAAATTAAAAATTACTTCCCAAGACGTACAAATAGGATAGTTTTAAGAAATTCTGCTTAGAGACTTCTCTAGAATAAGCATCTTGAAGATACATTTTTTGATAAGTTTAAATTTTTTTGGACAACAAACAATCTTGTCCTTTGAGAATTACTTGCATCTACAAAATAGACTGTTGAGTTGTCCGCCCAACTCGCCCTAAGAAAGATATCTATACAATTCATATATATATAAATTGTCCTTACATAAACCCCAAAAAATCTTTTAACATAAAATTTGATAAGAGTTTGAATCGATTAAATTTTTTTTTCTACATATTAAAATTCGAGTTAATTAAATTTATTTTTTTACATATTAAAATTTGAGTTGATTAAAATTTGACTCGAGCTGATTAATTTTTTTTTTTTACGTACTAAAATTAGAGCCGATTCGAGCTCAACTTAAAGTAATAGCACCGATTAAAATTTGAATCAATTTGATTCAAATTTATATTTTTTTCTGTATTAAAATTTTGTCAAATTAAAATTTGGTTCAAGCAGATTAGAATTTGAGTCGATGAAAATTTATATTTTTTTATGTATCAAAATTTGGAAAATTAAAATTCAATTTGAGTTGATTAAAATTCTATTCGAGCCGATTAAAAACAAATTTTAATCGGTTAAAATTTTAATATGTAAAAAAATATAATTTTTAATTAACTCAAATTTAATACGTAAAATGTAAGTTTTAATTAGCTAGAATCAAATTTTAATCGGTTTAATTTTTAGTACGTAAATTTTTTTTTTAAAAAAAGATGTCTTATTGAAGATACGCATATCTACAAGGGATGTGAATGAAGTTTTTTCTAATATATGTCATGAATAATTTAATAAAATATATTTTAATTAATGTTTCAAATAATAAAAGAGGGTTCATTGAAGTTATGTTTATGTGAAGGAATCTCAATGATAATTACCCAAAAAAATATCTACCAAAATTGTAAATAAGATCTACCATAAACAAAAGAAAACCACACATTACTGGCATTGAATCAAAAAAATAACGGCCAATCATGATATCAAGCTGGCCCATAATCATCTGCCACGTGTCAAATTCGATATAAACTACCAGATTTCATTGGATCAGGTTGGATTCCATCACTCCCACACACGTTATATATCCACACAAATCATCTTTCGCCACTCCTTAGCCCCCTCCTCACCACCCTCCAAAAAAAAAAAACCAAACTTTCTGCTGAAACTCTACTGCAGAAATGGCCTTAGTTAAACCCATTTCCAAATTTGGCTCAACCACCCCAAAACTCAGCAACCCAAGAGCACCAACCACCAAGTTCTTCACTATCAGAATGTCAGCTACCACTCCTCAGCCGCCCACCACCGCAAGGCCACCAAAGAAAGCTGCCAAGCAAGCAATCAAGGAGACCCTTTTGGCACCAAGGTTCTACACCACAGATTTTGATGAGATGGAGAGGTTGTTCAATACCCAGATCAACAAGAACCTGAAACAGGCTGAGTTTGAGGCACTTTTGCAGGAGTTCAAGACTGATTATAACCAGACCCATTTTGTCAGAAGCAAGGAGTTCAAGGAGGCTGCTGATAAACTTCAGGGCCCTCTCCGGCAAATCTTCGTTGAGTTCTTGGAGAGGTCTTGCACCGCTGAGTTTTCTGGATTCCTTCTTTACAAGGAGCTTGGTAGAAGGCTCAAGGTATGCATAGTCACTGACTTCTCGAACTACCGATACACACTAGTATTTTGATTTATTATTTTTAGTGTATGTTGTCTGTATATTCTTCATTGTTGTTCGAATTGCTGAGTATGCGGCTGAATTTTGACATTTTGAACCCAATCCTGTGTTCTAAAATTGGTCTAACCATTGTAGATTTCACTTTATTTATCTACTTCTTTGTACATGATTTTTTCATAAAAGAAATTGTTTAACTAGCTAATTTTGTCCATAAAATTGTGTCTTTACTGCTACTTGAATCTAAAGGCAAACTCAGTGGTTGGTCCATAGTTCTTTATTTAGTGGCCAGTTTGGCAGTCTAAATGTTTACTGCTATTTGTAAACTAGTCTAAATTTGGCAAATGTCTCTTAATGTCAAGATTGTTTTTGCAAAACATCATTTCGTAATGAGGAATATGTTTGAAATGCTGAATTTTGTGTCAGATTAACACCCCTATATCATTTGGTCCAAACCCCAGCAAAAAAGAAAAAAGAAAAGAAGGGTATGGTCCGGGTTGTTTTCCTTAATTTTTCAATGTACAAGATTGAAAAATTGGTTCTTATGAACTTTTTGGAAGTCCCCCTAAGCCATGCAAAAGCAGCCAAGTTTAGGAAGAGCATATGAAACACCATCATCTTTCGCCCACATCCATCCACTATACTAGATAGTCCATCTAGCAGTGGGGGGTTGAATTATTGCCTACTCTAAGAAGAGACTCCACTAATTTTCTGCCTTTTGATCAGGCCTAGTTACTAATATTGGTTTAATTAGCTAAAATTACAATTATGAATAGTGGTTTTTAATTGATTGTAATGAGTTTTGATTCACAATTCAACGTTGAAAATAAGTAGTTTGTTACAAGTGATGTTAATCTTCTATTTTCATGTTCACCCAAAGCATTTTTGAATCGGTTTTGCAGAAAACTAATCCTGTGGTTGCTGAGATTTTCTCGCTCATGTCTAGGGATGAAGCCCGGCATGCTGGGTATGCTTACAAATTACCCTTATTTTCATTCCTCTCTGACTCTGACTCTGTTTTATTTTTGCACATACACCTAGAAACACACACATACACAACTATGTTGCAGTTCAGCCTACTAAGACATAAGGGCAAATTGTTCAACTGATTCATTCGCAGATTTTTGAACAAGGGTTTATCTGATTTCAATTTGGCATTGGACTTGGGGTTCTTGACTAAAGCTAGAAAGTACACTTTTTTCAAGCCAAAGTTCATTTTCTATGCAACATACTTGTCTGAGAAAATCGGATATTGGAGATACATAACCATATACCGACATCTCAAGGCCAATCCTGAGTACCAATGTTATCCAATTTTCAAATACTTTGAGAACTGGTGCCAGGATGAGAACCGCCATGGTGATTTCTTCTCTGCATTGATGAAGGCACAACCCCAGTTCCTGAATGACTGGAAGGCAAAGTTGTGGGCACGTTTCTTCTGCCTATCGGTAATATTACATTTCTTGCAATTTTGGAATTCATTTTCTTATAGTTAGTATTGCCAATGATATCTGTTTGGTTGCTGAGAAATCAGTTATTCGAAAATATCATCTCAATTTTTATCAATTCCAATTCCCTTATTTGAACTTTAAAGTTTTACTCAAAACATTTTCATGTGCAAGTTTATAAAGAGGATAAGTAGATTCTTATTTTAATATCCTCGATTCCTTAAGGACCAATCTCATCAGGACTGCTTGAGGAAGATACAGAGCTTTTAACATGCCTGGAATTTTTATCTCCTTCTCGCATCTTAGCAAATATATCATGCAGGTTTATGTGACAATGTATCTCAACGATTGCCAACGAACAGCTTTCTATGAAGGCATTGGGCTCAACACAAAAGAATTTGACATGCATGTCATCATCGAGGTGAGCCTGTGTTCTCATATCATGTTTGCTTCACAGATTTGTCAAAAAGTCATACCATTACACAAGGCTCCTCCAGCCCATAGCGAAATCTAGGATAAGGAACTGAGAGATAGCTTTATACCCCAATTTGGAGAGGTTTATTCACAGAATCAAACTTGTGACATATTGCTTGAGCTGATGAGCACTTGCCACTGCTCCATGTCCAACCTCTTGCTTTATACTATGGTGTATTAGGCAATCAATTGCCTTTATAAAATATGCACTACCCAAGCCATTGATATATAACATTGCTACCATGGACTCCAGCTGAGTTTTGGAAAAATTTTCCTTTCCTTTCTTCTCGAAAAAGCATTTTACCTAATGATCAATTTGATTGCCGAGAGGGTGGCAGCGCCTTCTTTGGCAACCAAACTGTAAAAGAGAAGCAATCTCTTTCATTTCCTAATTCCTTGCTAGGTTATTATACTGCTAATCTTCTTACTAAAGAGAAAATGTAAAAAGACCATTTGTCTCTCTTCAGAAGTTGAGCACACCTGCATATCAAAGACAATTTTGGTTTTTGAAATCATGTATATCATCCAATAAATAGTGATGGTTGAAGTTGAGTTTCTGATATTCTGCTATGCTGCAGACAAACCGCACAACCGCTAGGATTTTCCCAGCTGTGCTGGATGTCGAAAACCCAGAGTTCAAGACGAAGTTGGACAGGATGGTGGAGATAAACCAGAAGCTTCTGGCAGTTGGGGAAAGTCTGGACATTCCCTTGGTGAAGAACATCAAGAGGATCCCACTTATTGCAGCACTGGCTTCTGAGCTTTTGGCTGCATATCTAATGAAACCCATTGAATCTGGTTCTGTTGATTATGCAGAGTTTGAACCACAAGTTGTTTACTAATTTTCCAGTAGAACCTCCAACTCATTTTCTTTGATTTTTTTGAGCATGTTATTGTTTGTCCTTAAGAATAGTGTGTGCATCTGAGGAAATATTGTATTTCTGCCACTAGTAATGCTACATGCACTTAAAATTCCTTAATATTAAAAATATGAAATCAATAAATTCAAAATTCTAGATTGATAACATCCTAAAATTCCTTAAAGTTTAATCTTCCGATAAGTATGAAAGATAATAGGTAAATAAATTTTTGTTGCCAATAATCGAAAATAGTTTTAAACATTATAAATTAGACTTTTTGATCAATAGATTGCTATTTGCAAATCAGACAAAAGCTTTAGAGAGTTGGACTTTTGAGTGTGTGTGTGTGAGAGAGAGAGAGAGAGAGAGAGAGAGGGAGAAACGTGCTTGACATTTGAGAGTGACGTAATGGAGATAGAACATCAAACTAGAGGGTTTGGAAAACGTTTTAATGTGAGACCATTTTGAAAATACAAAGTGGACATTAGTAGGCCTAATATTTTAATTGGGGTAGTTTGTGAAAGTCATAGGTAACAACGGATTTTGGCATTCAACCCAATAATAATTGTGTTTATAGATTTAATGTTAATTTGGAGCCCCAAAAAATATGCAAAAACTGGGAGTTCTAAGCCGCCACTTAAGTGGCCTGGGCCTAGGGCTGGGCCATCACAACCAACTTTTCACTAGTCTAAAGTCCCTCTTTAATATTCAATGAAAACAACGAAGAGAGTTTCATTCTATTTCTTAACCCCTTTCTTGTTCATAATACCCGTGTGTTTACATGCTTCCCAGCATCAGTTGGTATGAGAGTTCAATTCCATTATTGTCAATATACCGCCAAGAAGACAACCTTTGGAAAGGGTTTATGTTTTTGACATGAAGTTCAAAAAGGTATTTTTAGATAACAGTTGATTTTCTCAACAACCACAAGTTGATAGGAATTGAGCTCTAATATTTGATGAATATTTGGAGGATGATATTTTGATCAATACTCAAAATTTCCCCCATATATGATAAGTATTTATAGAAAAATTATCATAGTCAAAGATGTTAATAATATCAAGGTCGATGTCTAAGATGTCGCAGTTACTGACACGAAGGAGAATATAATGGAGATCCATGAAAATCTTGTTTTGGATAATGGAGGTATCCAAGGTCAACAAGTGTACATTTTTCAGAGTGATAAACAAGGTGTTCCAACGGCATGCCTTGAACCCATAGCCTATAAAGAGTCATGGAATCATATTTGGGTGAGGTGTTTCTACTTGTGAAAGCAAATAGTAATATAGATGTGTAAACCCCATGTATTTATTTGAAGCTATGATAGACTATCATATATTGCATTTATATAAAATGAATTAAGGATAGGTGATATGGGGTGTATTAGAGATTTCAAAATATTCTGGAGCTTAGACTCACTTTTGAGAGAATTTGGGTAGCAAGGAATTAGACATTATCTTAGTATTTTAGCTATAACTTTCTACTTTGATATTCGATTGAGATGATTCTTGTGGCATTAGAAACTAGACTTTAAGGACTACAAAAATATATGAAAATTTCGTAAATTAGCATCTAACTAGGTCAAAATATGCTAGGAAAAGAGAGATAGGTTACAAAATCTAGAGGTCCATTCGAACGCACTTTTCCATTCAAAAGTAACTCAGGCTTGAGGATTTCAGCAAATAGAAAGGATTATACTAGGAGTAAGGCCCGTTTGAACACAAATCTCTATTCAAATGAAAATCTCCATTCGAATAGAGACATATGTTTTGTTCTTAGAGGGAGAGCCCGATATGAATCTTCCCTCACGATTATACATGTGGAGACCAAGACACTTAACTAGAGGGGGGTGAATAAGTTTTTCAATTTTAGTGCAAATTAAATAACCAATTAAAACCTATATCTACCACAATTACCTCTTCTCACAAGTATGTAGCAATGAATGTGAGAACCCCTTTAATTACCACAACCCTTCCCACACATGACAATTGATTAAATTAATTATTCAATTAATTCACTCATAACCAATCTCTCGTCGATCCCAAATCCTCAAACCTAATGCAGAATTATGTCTGAATGAATATTCAAACAATCAATTTTCACAAACACATAATGCGCGTGTGTGCTAACAAATGCAAGTATGTACAATAATCAATAAGAGACACAAGCAATTTGTTGACGCGAAAATCCTTCTCGGGAAAAATTGCGGGAAACCACTCAGGGTTCATCAAAGCCTAATCTACTGTAAGCCAAGATAACATACAAGTACTCGAATCTTATACCTCAATCAATATCTATGTTTAGATTCTTCTTTCCTTGCTATGTCTCTCCACCACAACTCCCTCTTTGATGTCTAGTGTAGCTTCACTTGGTCCTCCCTGCCGCACAATTTGTCTAGGCCTCGAGAGATTATAACCCTGCCAACAATCTTCAATATTCACACACTAATGAGTTTGTTCACCAGCATGCTCTTCTATTCTAGATTGTGAGGATAGAATGAATCACTAGTGGTAGCTTTTGAATCTTAAAGATCTAGGTTGTGGTGGAAGCTCTCAAGGTTGAAAGATAGATTTTTCTCTTCAAAATACAATCTCGCGACTGGACCTAGATGTGGGAAAGGCTTTCCTTATTTGTAGGTCCAAAATAATGTTAGTCTTAGTAAATAAGAAAACTTAGATTCACAAATTACCACTCGATTGGTGGGAGGACAGTCATAGGGCGGTCAACATTGAAGTGAAAAAAGTCTCAAACCAGCCAAGAATAAGGACTGCTCGAGCGACCATAGAGACTGTTCGAGCAAGATCATAGAGCAAGACCTGTGCTAATCCCTTGTTTTCTTTTTCCTTTTTATTCCAAGTCATCAAGAGACCGCTATAGCAAAGGCTAGCGAGCATAAAACGGTCTCTATAGGTTTTTTAAGCCTAAAACCATGCAAAAACGTGTCCTCTTGAGTACTAAATGGTGTTTCTCAAAGAGGAGTCTAATTGTGACTGAAATTGTGTTTTCAAAACTCAAAATTGGTTTAGAAAAAATTTTCTTTGAAAATATCTAGGAGTAGTCATCGAATCGCTTCCAATTCCATTTTATCTTAGATGTGTAGGTCATTACCTTTGTCCTATGCATGAAGGTACATTCTGAGGATGAATGATGTAGCTTTGACACTTGATCTCCTCCTTTCAATGTCAATTTTGGATCTTGAACTTGATAGCATCATGATCATGGAAATAATTGACATTTTACAATGGGCTCCATGAAATTAGCCAATTAACAAAACATGATCTAACAATCTCCCCTTTTGGGAATTTCGTGACAAAACACACAAGTTTGAAATAAAGATTACAACCCCAAATCATTGAACAAACAAATTATAAATCTAATATCAACACTCTCCTAAATCTCTATGTAGTATAAGGATCTATATCTTTGAATGAAGCTTAAAGATCATAGTCCTGCACATCACCACTTAAACCAAAACCTTGTGAAACGAATCATATGTTAAGAGAAATAAATTGCATAATCATAGGTTTGGAAAGCACCAATAAAAGCATAAGGCATAATTATGCATGCATCATGCAAGTGCAAATATGTAATACATTTGAACTAAATTGCCTCACATGCTTGAGAACCAATTGATTTATCAATGCAAAACATATCTAGTTCTGCCCCTTAGTTGGTGTTCACAAGTAAAATAACAAGTGTAAAATAAAAAAGAAAAAAATATTTGACTTCATGACAAGTTTACAAATTTTACTCCCCATGAGTATTTGAACTACAAACTCCCACTTTCTATGTTCATATGCAACATGAATCGATTTGTTCTGAATATGGTCGTATTCCCAAGAATAAGTGGTCAAAATTTAATATAATACTCGGTTTAAGTTCGAGGTTGAACCCACAGGGAGCTAATATTGGAAATCAAAATAGAAACAATGAAGTTGTTATAGATACAAAATGTAGTAGAAATAACTTATGGTGTGAGCTTAGAACAATTAAAACAAACTTAAACAATTAAAACAAACTTAATTAAAACTGTGGAAATGAAATAATTAAAAGTGTAAACCCCACACTTTTATCTTTATATATGTATATAGGTATATATAGAAAGTAATTATTTATTTTGAAATGTTAATATGGTAAAATTCAAGTAAATAGTAGTTTAAACTTAGTTTTAGCTTGTAAATATATAAAATCGTTGTAACAGAACTTGTACCAACTAGGTTTGATGTACAAAAGTATGTTATAAAAGTTTGGGTTGGAGTTAGAAGGGTTTGAAATGGATTAGAAATGAAAAGTAGAGGAAACATGCAGAATCTGGGGATTTTCGACAAAGCGTACCGGTACGTCGAACTCCAGAAGCCTCAACGTACCGGTACGCGTACCGGTACACTTTGTAAATTCCAAAAGTTTTTAAGTCATGAACAGCCGCCATTCCTTCCACTATAAATACTTAAGGACACCTCCTTTAACCCCATTTCAACATTTCTAACCCTAGAAAACCTTAGAGAGGAAGAAAGAGAGAGAAAAACACAGAGATCACAAGATCAAAGAGAATTTGCACATTGGATTGGATCAAAGCCCTAATTTTTCAAGAATATCAAGGTAGGGTTTTTTCTTCCATTCTTGTTCATTGAGATTAGGGCTTGTATATATGTATTCTTTGACTTTAAATCTTATACATATGTTATGAAATCATCATTCATTGGTCTTCTTGCAATTATTATCATGTTTTAAACATAGTTAGGGTTAAATACCCATGAAATCTCTTTTTCTTGATGTAAAACCCTAGTTTTCAAGAGAGATGGATCTTCCTCTTGATTCTTCCTTTGTTCTTGATTTCGAAACCCTAGTGCTTTGTATTGAGTAATATAATGATGTTGTGATGATCTCTTGCTTATTTTCTTAAATTGTTCTCTTGTATTACAAATTGTAAAATTTGAGAATTTTAAATTTCCTTGTGATTGGAGAAAATGTTTGTTGTTGCATCTCTTGTATGGTTGTTGTGATGGACTTGAATTACATTTGAGCACTACTGTAGAGTGTTAGAGGTTAGTCTATCCCAGTGAGGGTGAGATGGTTTTCTAATACTTGTAGTGGTTTGCTGTTTGTGAGAGCAACCACTATTGTTCACGAAAGTTCGAGGCTGAGGGATGGTATACCTTTCCTGAGAAGGATTCGTCAATGCCGTGAGAGATGGTATACGCCCTTCCTAAAACGTTTGGGATTGTGTTATTGTGGTGGGTGAACGAGGTAGAATCGGGGTATAGATTCATGGGAAGCAACCAACATACATGAGAATGTTAAATGACGTTATTGAATGAGTATTCAATTTCTATCACTCCAACATGTTTATTCCTTTCATTTAACTTATTTGTTATTGTGTTCACTTGAGATCAAATAAATGGTGACTGTTTTGTTTCAAAATTGCTATATGATATTTGCGAAATGAGACCGACTTGCTTTATATGTTTTCTAAACCTTGTTCGAGTTTGGGAGGAATGTTGCTACAGAGCTTAGTGTTCACCCCCTACAAAAATATATTTACAGATTACGTGTTAGATGAGGAGCTCGGACTCAATGAACAGGTGTATTGGGAAGCTCCGCTAGATGGGCACGTGGAACTCGAGGTGGATGCTTAGGGCTATACTCTCCTAGGAGCTACGCTAGGAAATTTCTTTTGAGATTATGTAAAGACTAATCTTTTTTTATTCCGTTGCGAGTTAAACGTGATTCTTTTGGGAAGTAATTGTCATAGTCGATCGTATTCTTTTGGGGATATAATCGCCATGTTTTGGCGTATTCTTTTGGGAATGATGTTGTAAATATTACATTTGATAAATGAAATTTCTTTATTGATGAATTTTATTAGTTGCTCTCATGATGTGAATAAATTTAAATTGTACTGTCGTCCAAGGTGGATATTGGGACGTTACAAAAAGATACCCTTCAGGTTGAGATTCCATATGCATTATATTGGCTAAGTACTGAAAATGCCACCTTACAACAATTAACCCCCATTTTACTAGAAAGTCAATTGGTAGGTATGATGTATATTGAACCATATCCAACAACTGATTAGGTTAGACTACAAGTATATTTCTATGAAACAATCAAATAACTCAAGTAAACCAGAAAGCAAGACATTCAAGAGGAATACTTGAATTACTCAATTGGCATCTCTATACCATCCATCAGTTAAACAACTATAGTAAACCAAAAGACAAGCCATTTAGGAGGAATGCTACAATTATTCAACTGGCAGGTTGATGATTCATTGATGATGAGATTCTGGTTTATGCATTGAATCAAAAGCATTGGCTATGCCGAGACTTAACCTGTCTTTAACCAATCTATCAACTATTACATAAAATCCAATCACGTACATCACTGTATCATGCATAAAGTACATAATTAGTAGATTTAGTATGGTATATAGCATTAAGTCCCGCTTGGTGTTCACAACCATGAATATATTATAAATGTAACCATCCATCAATATAGGAGGTATATATAACATTAAAGTATAGTTAAAACATTGGCATTTCCATTACTTAAACAATATCGTACATATGTTCACCCTTCACCGAAGGGTATAACTGGACTACTCACGCCTCATTACTATAAATGAGCAAGAGGTGCAAAATAGTTCTATTACAATACAAAATAAAATACAGACAATCTTTTCTCGAGGAATAGTTGAAACACGACCACTCTCAATACTGGTGAGGACATAAAAGTGGCAGAGGTTCAACTTTCTAAATAGAAAGGAATAACAGAAATGTAGAAGAAAGAAAAACTTTTGCTGGAAAGCTGGCTGGAAGTGGTTTGGTAGGGCTTCGCCTCATTGTTTCTGACTTTCTCTCACTCTATGACTATTCTGACTCTCTTTGGATTTCCCTGACTCTCTAACTTGAAAATTGAATGTGAAAGTTACAGGGGCTATTTATAGAGCTTAGGGGAGGTGCTTGAGGCGACAGAGGCATGGAGGGCCAATCAGGGGCCTTTGTTGCAGAAGTTGACCAATGGGAGAGGACTAGGGAGGTGAGGCAGTTTAGCCACCATTTGGATGCCACCACCACTATCCGGATGGTGCTAAACCTATGGATTTGATGTGGCTTCCTTGCTTGATGGTTTGATGTATTTACACTTTGATCCCCTTGCTAATTAGGCTTTGACAGTTTGCTCTCCTTGACTTTGCAGCATTTATGCACAAAACCCTAAAAAAATAACAAAGTTTAATGCATTAACCCTAATTTATGCACTAACCCTAATTTCATATAACTTGACCGTTTTAACTCATTTATCTATCAAAATTAACCTATTAATCTAATTTATTAAAACACTAATTAGGGTTAATCACAACATATCTAGCATATTCAAGAGAAAATCTCCCGATTACTCTCATATGTACCTAAAATATTATTCCCCTTTTTGTCACAAATGCAAACCCAATGACAACATCCAACAAGCACGGTATGAATTAAGTCACTTAACATATTGTTATCTTATTTGCCACAAATTTCAATCCAATGGCGACCCATAATAATCATGGCATAGAATTATAGTATAACAGGAAGGTAAGAATGCATAGCAACTAGCAAAATCATGCATATAGACTAAGTAAGGGACAAAAAAGACATAAGATAATCAATTAAGCATAGGATCAAGAGTATGTCATAACAAATAAAAACTAGAGCTATACAAAGAAAAAGTTAACAAAAGCTAAAAGTCAACAATAAAAATAAACAGAGTACTTTAGTACAGGCTGTGATTGAACAAAACTCTCTCATGCTCACATATGACCCAATACAAAGTCTCCAAAACCATAGCTCCAATGAATGCATCTCTATCATCTCCTCTATCGCGTCGGGGCATCTCTGTGTTTGAATCCGTGTCATCTGGCAATGGATCTCCAAAAATCTACTTCCCTTTTAACAACCTCCTGAGTCGCCCAACTCTACGTGAAGCTATTCCCATCACAGTTTATTGGGTCTCCTCTAGGCTCGCTATTCTACCATCAATCGCATCCAACCTCTAAGAATTTAGGCGATGATACTCTATCATCATGCGTTCAACCTTGGTCATCATATCAACAAGTGATGGCATCTAGACTATAAGGATCTTGAAGCCAAACTCGGGTGGTGTTGTCCTAAACAGACCAATCTCAGGATGCACTAATGATTCTCCTATTGCTTCTCATCTCTCCTAAACATAGTTTGCCTGAGCCTTACTCAATTTAATAGAGCTCTTATTCAAGGCCCTCATAGGGTTCTGCAAATGGTCGCTAGGTAGAACTATAACACCCTTACCTTTGCAGATATGAGTAATCAAGGATCCAAAAGGCAATATATTTGACACTCGTCCCTCTAAAAAGGCTCTACGTATATATCCAAAAATCATCACAGCTAAATCAAGACCTAAACCTTTACTTATGGCATCTGTACTCTGGGAACAAGAAAATATGAGGCATTGGTATTAGGTTCAATATTGTAGTTTGCTACAAGGTGGGGCATCCTATACTCTGGGTTCAATGATTTGTGAAAGAATTTTTGAGTGATCCATCATTCAGGATGATCTAAGCCATACAGTTCATTAGCAACTACAAGGAGATGAGGCAATAGGTTTATAGGACCAGCACTAAGGCAGTCATTCTCAACCCTAGGTAGATCCAGTGTGGTAGCTATGAGGTAAGCAAAAAAGATGAACTTAATTCCTCTTATACATGTGACAAAGTGTTCAATATGTGAATCAAGCTCATAAATCTGAATATGTGCAAGGAATTCCCTTAAAATGCTATTGTTCGATGTCACAGGGTCGTGGAACATCCAAGTCCACCCATAGTTTGTAAGATTATAGACTAAAGTATTTGATATCTTTATGGTGGCAATTCCTTGTTCAATCAACACTGGCCTACTAGAGAATTCCAGTCTGAATCTCTCTGCAAAATCCTGTGTCATGATTCAATGAGCTTCATTAAAGTTCTCTCAATATTAACATAGACATCCCCAACCCTTGTTCTTTTCTCTCTCTTTGGGGCCATCTTGTAAACTCCCACATTCTTATCTTTACATAGTAACGTAATTAATTTGAAATGCTCATATATGTAATGATATAAGCATGAATTATATAGATGGTAAGAGTATAAATAAAAATGTTAGGCAATGTAATAGGGCATGTAGTACAAGTTAGAAAGTATTCCGGAGTTAAAACATATTTTAGATAGAATTCGGGTAGGAAGGAATTTACACTGCCTTAGTAGTTGGACCATAAATTTTTACCTTGATGTCCGTTTGATCTAAAATTTTTACATTAGACACTAGAATCCTATGGCTACAAAAAATTATTTCACAAAAAATTTCCAAATCGACCGTTAAATAGGCCAAACTTCATTGAAAGTTCAGCTAAATATGGAGTCCGTTCTAACGTGAATGGATCCGTTCGAACGACAGTTAGTCCCAGTATTTTTGTGTCTGATAGAACTCTGATGGAAAATTAAAATTATTAGGAGCAAGCAATGTTCAAACACCAAAATGACTTTCGAACATCAGGTAAATAGTTCAAACGTGAGGTCGCGATTATGAGTATTAGATTTGTGCCTCTTGGACTATTTTCTCATACTATAAATACCCAAGGATGTCTTCCTTTGCCCTATTTCATTAGTTCTAACACTAGTGAGTCTTGGAGAGCAATAAAGAAGAGGAGAAACACGAGATTAAGGGGGATTTTAACGTTGAAACGGATCAAACACGTTAGGTTTTCACGCAAAACTATGGAATCAAGGTAGGGGATTCTTCTTCAGTTCTTTCATTGAGACTTAGGGTATAATTATGTATGTTTTCAATCTTCTTGATAATTATATGATATATATATATATATATATATATATATATATATATATATATATATATATATATATATATATATGAGTTCTTGATTTCTTTATCATTGAACATAGTCTTGAACAAACTACATGTTTGGGTTCAAAGAATACTTGTTCTTGGATTTTCAAAACCTTAGTTTTTCCAAAATACATGTTCTATTGTGAAATTCATATGGATTCTTGATTTCTAAATTCCTATTTTTAATTAAATCATGTTTCACCAAATACTTGTTATTATTCCAAGAAACTATGATTCTTGGCAAAACCCTAGAATTTGGATATCAAAATTATGAAGGTTTTCTTGATATGATTTCTTGCATATTGTAATTCCTTTGTTACTGTAATATATTGAGAATTGTACAATCATGATACTTGAATTGTTAATGGAAATTGTGATTGGTTAAGTTTGTGGTTGTTGGGAAAGTTTTAGTTTCATCTCTTCATGGTTTGTTATGACGGACTTGAATTGCCTTTGAGATCTGCCATAGAGGTTGGTCTATCCCAGTGGGGGTGAGTTGGTTGTCTAACACTTACAGTGGATTGTTGTTTGTGAGACCAACCACAATTGTTCATGTAGGTTTGAGGCTGAGAGATCGTATACCTTTCATGGGAAGGATTCGTCAATACTGTGGGAAATGGCATACGCCCTTTTTGAAGTGGTTTGTGATTTGGCTCTATGGTGAATGATTAAAATTGTGTGGTTGTGGTGGGTGAACGAGGTAGAATCATTGTGTAAATTCTTGAGAAGCAACCAACATACATGAGAATGGGGATGAAATAACATACATAAGAATGGGGATGAACCAACATACATGAGAATGGAGATGAACCAACATACATGAGAATATGAGATGATGTTATTGAGTTATTAATTAATTGCTTCAATTATAACATGTTTATTCCTTTCATTGATTTATTGCATTTTCGTACACTCGAGATCATTAGAACTGCCATTGTTTTGCTTTCAAAATGGTATTTAAGCTATTTTTCAAAAGAGACTTGCCTTCTTTTGTTATTTTAAAATCTTGTTTGGATTTGAGAGGGATTTTCTACGTGCTTTTGCTCACCCCCTACTACACATTACAGATTTTGGTAGTGGGAGGATGTTGAGTTAGATGAGCATGTTGATCTCGAGACTGGAGAGGGTCAGTATGAGGATTTTGAAGTGGAGACTTAGAGATGCTTTGTTTTAGTTCTGAATTATTGTATTTGGAGAGATTTTTGTGAAACCATGTTTAAGTTAGTTTTATTATTTTGCTGCTAGATATTCTTTGGTTTTAAATTATAAGTTGGAGAAGTTTTAATGTTTTGTTGGTTTTAGTATTTATTCTTTGTTAGGTAGATGAATGATTTATTATCTAATGGTTATTTTTAGTTGCTCTCATGGTTGAATGGTTTGTAGATAGTAATGTCTTCTAGGGTGGATTTTGGGGTGTTACACATCTCAATCTCACTCGAAGAATCTAGGTCTCACTTGTGTGGATTCAAGGTAAAACAATGAATAAAACTTAGATCTCAAAAAGAGAAGTTTGAGAGAGTTTAGAAACCTTAGGTGATGTTTATGAGAGGCTTAGGACTTGATTAAGTGGGTTAAGAATACCAAAAGTCATTCAAAAATAATTTTTTAAACCATGGCTGCCAAAAAACCCAAGGTCGCTTGAGTAGGTAAGAGGTCACTTGAGTGGCTCCTGAAGCAGAGTAACTCTGTTTTTTTGCTGTTTAGCCCATTCCCAATCAATCCTAACATGCATGTACGATGACAATTATGTTCAAAACAATTCAATGCAATGCATGGATGAATTTGGATCAAAATTAAATGGAATTTCCAATTTTAATCATTAATTGCTTAAAATAAATAATCATGAAAATCACACAAATTCATATTTTAAAAAATCCATTCAAAATTCATCATTTTAATACACAAATATTTTGAACTCAAATGCATGCATCCTAGAGCAATGTTTCTTCACTTAGACTTAATTTTATTCACATGTATCCGAATTTTATTCAACTTTGACTAATTCAAGTGCAACATGTGTGAAATCAACTTCCAACACAAAAAAGATTCCAATTAGTTTAATGCATTAATAAGCTCAACATGAAATCCAAAATGCATTGTCTAAGTGAATACACGATCGGTTAGTGCGTGTCCTAAATATTCATTTTTTGAAAAATCCCCTCTATGGCTTCAATTAATATGATTGTCAATTCCATACTCTAATGTATGCTTCTAAACATGATGAACATGAGCTTTATGAGCTTTACAAATGAACAATTAACATTTAAGCATAAGTACTCTCATAATTCAAGTGCAATTATTTTTAGTCATTTATTTTTGCCTCACCTTTTTAGATCTGACCACATTGGGCTCTTTTCACACAATTTGGCCTTTGACATTTTTTAAGGGATTGACGCTTAACTAACCTTTAGCCATATGTTCACCTATCACCAATACTTAGAGCCATTCAAGATTATCAATAATTCAAAGTAATCAAATTCCTAAGTGTGATGGTGAATGGCATAAATGTAATTGGTTTTGAATTTTTCAAAGGCAAATACTATCCAAGCATGCTAGGATGAAATAGAATTTGGTTAGTGAATCATGCAATTAGATTTATAACACTAAGTTCTCTATCTGCTGCTATGAGTCATAGTAATGCACATTTCAACTTTGACTTAAGGATGAAACAATTTTAATGCAAATCAAAGTGTGAATTACCATGATCATGCACAAATGAAAAACAAACAAAATAAAATATTTTTGCCTTTTTCTTTTTCAATGTCTTTAGATTTTTCAAGATATACATTTACTGTGACGCCCCAAAATCCGGGGTGCCCTTTATTAACCGTTGATAACCCATCAACCTGTAGAAATACCTGTGATTGTCGCATGATCTGACACCACGTCAATAATCTCCCAATTGCTAGGATTATAACTCACACGTGAAATCCGTGTACTTTTTATCATTTAATCTAACCGTGGACCAATGTACCCCATTTCATTCTCCATTATAGTCCATTTGCATTATAGGGACTAATGGATACCTAGCCCAAAGGCCTGGGAAAAAGATTTAAAAAAAAAATTCAAAGTTTAGGAAAGCGTACAATTACTTCGTATCGGCACGGTTTGCCTTCTGGAAAATGCGTACCAGTTTTGCATACTGGTACGGTTTTCTTTCCGGACCAGACTGTATCGATACACTGTACTAGTACACTTTGCCCAGTTTTTCCTTTTTCACCTGTTTTCCATTTTCAATCCATTTCAAACCATCTCATTTTCATCCAAAACATGCATGATGGAGTTTTTCACATAAACCCTCATTTTTACAAGTCATTACAATTAATTTACATGTATTTACAATGCCAAAATGAGCTTTTAACAAAAGTTTACAAAAAACTAAGGTTAAAGGCCACAAGTCGGCCCCCTTTACCCTTAAGGCTCCTAATGAGGACCATCCGCCGGAGTGTATCTCGTACCTGAAATATTTTTCCGTATAAGGTGAGCCACGCTCAGTAGAATATTTTTACAAAGGCTACTCCCCACCTAAGTGCATATGTAATGTTTACATGCAATAATCCACAAATAACATTCTTTTCAATCAAGACAATGCAATCCTATGTTAGGGATTTTGCCATGTCATGTTATGAAATGAGATGAGACTCACTCATGCGTTTTAACTTGAGTCCTCACCGACTCCTCTAACACAATGCAATGCACTTGTATAATGAATCCGTCAATTGACGAAAATACATCCAATGACTGTTTGAAATAAAGTTGTGTTTTTATAAAATCAAATCATTGATGGATGTTACCCATTGAATGGGTATTTTTATAAAATAAAATATTGTGTCTTTGTTGGGCAATGAATTTTGGAATCCCACCACCGGTTCCGTAAGCCTTTCTACACTTTTTGGACTTACACCGTCGGAGTGTATGAGCAAAATAACCGAGCTTTGCACCTGAGAGAGAATCTAGCCCTTCTTGCTATACCCGACACAAATTTTCTTTTCTATACAACCATGGAACTCTGTTGAACCTTGGTCCAACGGTACCGAGCCCACTTGTTATCCACCGAGGATGGTGTTTGACCCAAACCATGCACACACCCATACCCACACCCATGTCTCATGCCCATGGATGTGATGTTTTCGTGCAATTGAAATGTAATGCACCATTGCTATCTCAATGTCATGCTTCATATGTAATGGGTTCCATGTGAGCAAGTTAAGCCACATAATAACATATTCCATAACAATCTATATCTCATGCATATAATTACCAATTTCATCACCATGTTAATACATCAATAAACACATATCAACATTTTGTTCTCCAACATCCAATCACAAGCATGTTATTACATAATATATGTCAATAACACACTTTATTCACCAAGCAATAATGTAAACACATAGCATGCCACTTGCTCCCAAAATTTCATGGGATTACACAAACACTTTCACATTTCAAATTCAAGTTTAGGCCATTTCTAGACCTCTACCCTTGTTTCCATGACTATAGGTAAGTCATAATTCATTCCACACATATAACTATTCCATAAGAACATCCTAGGGTAGAAGTGAACCAGAGTAGGAGGGAATCCTACCTCTTGGAGCGTGATAGGAGTGTGGAGAACCTCAAGAACACCTCCAAAGTCCGAAATCTTGATTTTTCCAAAATCTTCTCTTTGGATCTTCGGTGAAATTCTTCGTTCTTGGTACGTATGTATAGCCCTTGCTGCGTAGATGAATTTTAATTCTTGGCTAGATGGATTCCGACCGACGGAACTCCAAGAATCGACGAAAGAAAAAATGGTTCTCTTTTCTCTCCCTCTTTCTCCCACATGTTTAAGGGTTGAAATGCAGAGATATTTCTACTGAAATATCTGATTTTTAACCCTATTTATACTTTTAAAGACTTGGCACATATCGAGCCACACGTCCCTCACTGGTCCGGGTCCGTTTTCGCCCCGAAATGATTTATTTCATCCCAATTTAAGTTTAAATTAATTTTATTTAAAATTTTATTCAATTATAAGAAAATTTTATGATTTCCATTTTTGGGGACCTTTGAAAGTTCATTCATCACCCATTTGTCTTGTAAAACATGTAAACTCCGACTATTTCGAAATCCGACGAAAATTGACAGGGCAGCTTGGTTTCGCGACACGAATCCAACGGTGAGCTAATTTGCGTCATCCGAGCTCTAGAAACATACTGATTTTAAATCAGTATTATAATGGCAAATTATTATTTTACCCTTTGTTAGAAAAAGTTCAAAATTTCTTGGGTTTTACATTCTTCCCCCTTTAAAAGAATTTCGTCCCCGAAATTCACACACACATGCACATTCAACCACATGTATATTCAATAATCATATATGATTAAATAACTATACGAATGTACCTCCATCCTCGAACAAGAAAGGATAATTGATACGAATAGTGTCCTCGCGCTCCCATTTCGCCTCCTGCACTCCCCGGTGCTGCCACTGCACCTTCAATAACCTCACGATCTTGCCTCGCAAAACCTGATCCCGGCTATCCATGATACGCACCGGTCCCTCCTTGAAGGTACCATCAACATCAACAACTAACTCTCCACAATCCACCTCATGTGTCAGATCTAGAGTGTATTTCTGAAGCATGGAGACATGAAATACTGCATGAACACCCGATAAACTTGGCGATAACGCTAATCGGTAAGCCACCTTGTCCACCCTCTCGAGTACCTCGAAGGGCCCAATAAACCTCGGGGATAGCTTTTCCCGCTTGCTGAACCTGACCACTCCTCTCTTAGGCATTGCCTTCAAGAAAGTATGATCACCTACCTCAAACTCTAGAGGTCGCCGCCGTCTATCGGCGTAGCTCTTCTACCAGCTCTGAGCCATGAGAAGACGCTTCCGTATCAACTCCACCTTCTCCGTGGTGACTCTAACCAATTTCGGACCCATAGAGGGTCTCTCTCCCACCTCTGTCCAACAAATCGGAGAACAAGGCCTCCCATATAATGCCTTGTAGGGTGCCATCTGTATGCTCGCCTGATAATTGTTGTTATAGGCGAACTCCACCAAAGGTAAGTGATCTTCCCAACTACCCTTAAGATCTAGGACGCATGTCTGTAACATGTCCTCTAATATCTGGATGGTCCTCTCAGATTGACCATCCGCCTAGGGATGAAAAGTTGTGCTCATCATCAACTATGTTCCCGTGGCTCGCTAAAACTCTCCCAAAAATGAGCCGTAAACCTGAGATCCCGATCTGATACTATAGATACAGGTACCCATGCAACCAAACAATCTCCCGTATATACAGCCTACATAATTCCTCTAGTGTAAATGTCATCCGCACAGCCAAAAAATGTGCCGACTTAGTAAGCTGGTCTACTATCACCCACACCGCGTTATGTCGACGAGATGTTCGTGGCAAGTGAGTCACAAAATCCATCGTGACATGTTCTCACTTCCACTCAGCTACCTCCAACGCTTGGAGTAACCCTATTGGTCTCTAGTGCTCAGCCTTGACCTGCTCACACGAGACATCGGTTAACAAAATCTCCGACATCCTTTTTCATCCCGCTCCAATAATATTAGCGACAAAGATCATGGTACATCTTCATGCCACCTAGATGCACAGCAAATCGGGAGCAGTAGAACTCCCTGAGGATCTCCTCCCTTAGCTCCGCAGACTGGGAAACTACAACTCGTCCCCTATACCAAAGACTATCATCCGAGTGAATGGTCCAGCCCTCATCACTTGTCCTGGACCATACTCGGTCCTTAATGGACAATATCTCCGTGTCCTGCCCCTGGGACTTGATTACTCTGCTTAGTAGGGAAGGTGTAGCCACCAAACTCCCTAAAGTACTCTGAGCCTGCCCCATGTAACGTAGCCCAAACTGTCCTACAGTCTCGAGCATCTGCCACTCCTGGGAAGCTACACTAGTCAAGACTCCCCGTGACTTCCAGCTGAGTGCATTAACCACCAAATTTGCCTTACCAGGATGGTAATGCAAAGTGAAATCATAGTCTTCCAGAAACTCCATCCACCTGCGTTGCCTCATGTCGAGGTCCCGTTGTGTAAAGATATACTTCTGACACTTGTGGTCCGAAAACACTTCAAATTGCTCACCGTATAGATAGTGTCGCCAAGCCTTCAAGGCAAAGACAATAGCCGCCAACTCCATGTCATGTGTGGGGTAATTCTGCTCGTGGTTCTTTAACTGTCGAGAACCATAAGCTACTACCATCCCGGACTACTTCAAAATGCAACCCAACCCGTCCTTGGAGGCATCACAATACACAGTGTACCCCTATCCCCTCTCCGGAATAATCAAAATAGGAGCTGAAGTGAGCCTCCTTTTTAACTCCTAGAATGCCTTCTCGCAAGAATCATTCCACTCAAACTTGACCTCCCTCCGGGTCAACTTGGTCATAGGTGCAGCTAGTCGGGAGAAGTCCTCAATGAACCTTCTGTAGTACCCTGCCAATCCCAAGAAACTACGTATCTTAAAGACTGACTTTGGTTTCTCCCAATCCATGACTACTTCCACCTTTTTCGGGTCCACGGATACACCCGAAGCCGATAGCACGTGTCCCAAAAATTTCACCTCAGTAAGCCAAAATTCACACTTATTGAACTTGGCGTACAACTGATGGTCTCTCAAAGTCTAGAGAACAACCCTCAAATGACCCTCATGCTCCTCCTCAGACTTGGAGTAGATCAAGATGTCGTCAACAAAGACCACGACGAACTGATCTAGATAGAGTTGGAACACCCTATGCATGAGATCCATGAATGCCGCCGGGGCATTTGTCAATCTGAATGGCATGACTGTGAACTTGAAATGCCCATACCGCATCCTAAACGCTATCTTAGGGATATCTGTCCCCCTAACACTCAACTAATGGTAACCGATGTAGAGATCTATCTTGGAGTAGACTCACGCTCTTCTCAGCTGATCAAACAAGTCTTCAATCCTTGGCAAAAAGTATCTATTCTTGATAGTAACCCTATTCAGCTGCTGATAGTCTACAAACAACTAAAGGATTTTGTCCTTCTTCTTGGCAAACAACACCGAAGTGTTCTGTCTACTAAAGCCCTTATCCAGCAATTCTTGCAATTGGACCTTGAGTTCTTGCAACTCTGCAGGTGCCATCCTATGTGGAGTCATAGAAATGGGCGATGTACCCGGATGTAACTCAATGGTAAAGTCTACATCCCTATGTGGAGGTAATCTTGGTAGTTCATCCGAAAAAATATCCTCATACTCACAAACCACCCGAGGTAGACCTAACTACTGTCTTGTCTCATCCTTTAGGTTAAGGCTTGTTAGCCAACCCATCAACTGCCCGTGCCAACGAGAGTCATACATAGCTTGGGTAAAGCATCATGCTTTGCCCCTTGGAACTTGAAACAAACACCTTTCGGCGTATAAGCGGTGACCCTCTTCTGATCACAATCAATAACGACTTGGTGTGCCGTCAACTAATCCATCCCTAGGATTTCATTAAACTCTAACATGTCCATGACCCTAAGGTCCACGGTGAGTAGAATCCCCGAGATCTCTAACTCACATCCCCGACATATCTGATCAATGCGGTGACCCTCTTCTGATCACAATCAATGACGACTTGGTGTGCCGTCAACCAATCCATCCCTAGGATTTCATCAAACTCCGACATGTCCATGACCCTAAGGTCCACGGTGAGTAGAATCTCCGAGATCTCTAACTCACATCCCCGACATATCTGATCAATGCAACCCTAACCATAGCCCCTAAGGTCGACTTTTCCCCTAAAAACTCCTGTAGGGTTATGATTTCAAAATCTATTTTATCAATGAAATGTGACAATAACGGTATATGGCATGCCAAAATCAAATGACACAAGTGCTCAAAATCCGAGAAGTAAGAAATGTACCGTGGGCCACCGACTGATCTGCCGGCTCAGTCTGAGGTGCGATGGCATAGACATGCCCTTGGGTCCCTGAAGTTCTGGCTTGTGGGCCCATAAACCACAGGTCCTAGGATCGAAACCTAGCTCTAATACCAAGCTATGACGTCCCAAAATTCGGGGTGCCCTTTATTAACCGTTGATAACCCAGCAACTCGCAAAAATATCCGTGATTGTCGCATGATCCGACCCCACGTCAATAGCCTCCCAATTGTCGGGATTATAACTCACACGTGAAACCTGTGTACTTTTTATCATTTAATCTAACTGTGGACCAATGTACCCCATTTCATTCTCCATTATAGTCCATTTGCATTATAGGGACTAATGGATACCTAACCCAAAGGCCTAGGAAAAGGATTTTAAAAAAAAAAATTCAAAATTTGGGAAAGTGTACCAATACTGGGTACAGGTACGGTTTGCCTTCTGGAAAATGCGTACCGGTACTGTATACCAGTACGATTTTCTTTCTGAATCAGACTGTACCGGTACACTTTGCCCAGTTTTGCCTTTTTCACATGTTTCCCATTTCCAATCCATTTCAAACCATCTCATTTTCATCCAAAACATGCATGATTGAGTTTTTCACATAAACCTTCATTTTTACTAGTCATTACAATTAATTTACATGTATTTACAATGTCAAAACGAGGTTTTAACAAAAGTTTACAAAAAACTAAGGTTAAAGGCCACAAGTCGGCCTCCTTTTACCCTTGAGGCTCCTAATGAGGACCATCCACCGGAGTGTATCTCGTACCTGAAATATTTTTCCGTATAAGGTGAGCCACCCTCAGTAGAATATTTTTTACAAAGGCTAGTCCCCACCTAAGTGCATATGTAATGTTTACATGCAACAATCCACAAATAACATTCTTTTTAATCAAGACAATGCAATCCTATGTTAGGGATTTTGCCATGTCATGCTATGAAATGAGATGAGACTCACTCATGCCTTTTTAACCCGAGTCCTCACCGACTCCCCTAACACAATGCAATGCACTTGTATAATGAATCCGTCAATTAATGAAAATACATCCAATGACTGTTTGAAATAAAGTTGTGTTTTTATAAAATCAAATCATTGATGAATGTTACCCATTGAATGAGTATTTTTATAAAATAAAATCTTGTGTCTTTGTTGGGCAACGAATTTTGGAATCTCACTACCGGCTCTGTAAGCCTTTCTACGCTTTTTGGACTTACACCATCGGAATGTATGAACCAAATAACCGGGCTTTGCACTTGAAGGAAAATCTAGCCTTTCTTGCTATACCCGACAGAAGTTTTTTTTTCTATGCAACCGTGGAACTCTATTGAACCTTGGTCCAAAGGTACGGAGCCCACTTGTCATCCACCGAGGATGGTGTTTGACCCAAACCATGCACACACCCATACCCGCACCCATGTCTCATGCCCATGGATGCGATGTTTCCGTGCAAATGAAATGTAATGCACCATTGCTATCTCAATGCCATGCTTCATATGTAATGGGTTCCATGTGAGCAAGTTAAGCCGCATAATAACATATTCCATGAAAATCTATATCTCATGCATATAATTACCAATTTTATCACCATGTTAATACATCAATAAACACATATCAACATTTTGTTCTCCAACAACCAATACAAGCGTGTTATTACATAATATATGTCAATAACACACTTTATTCACCAAGCAATAATGTAAACACATAGCATGCCACTTACTCCCAAAATTTCATGGGATTACACAAACACTTTCACATTTCAAATTCAAGCAAGAAGTTCATTTAGGCCATTTCTAGACCTATCCCCTTGTTTCCATGACTATAGGTAAGTCATAATTCATTCCACACTTATAACCATTCCATAAGAACATCCTAGGGTAGAAGTGAACCGGAGTAGGATGGAATCCTACCTCTTGGAGCGTGATAGAAGTGTGAAGAACCTCAAGAACACCTCCAAAGTCCGAAATCTTGATTTCCCCAAAATCTTCCCTTTGGATCTTCAGTGAAATTCTTCATTCTTGCTAGGTACGCGTAACCCTCACCGTGTAGATGAACTTTAACTTTTGGCTCGACAGATTCCAACCAACGGAACTCCGAGAATCGACGAAAAAAAAATTGGTTTTCTGTCTTTTCTCTCCCTCTTTCTCCCACATGTTTAAGGGCTGAAATGTAAAGATATTTCTACTCACTTGTCTGGGTCCGTTTTTGCCTCGAAATGATTTATTTGATCCCGATTTAAGTTCAAATTAATTTTATTTGAACTTTTATTCAATTATAAGGAAATTTTATAATTGTCATTTTTGGGGACCTTTGAAAGTTCATTCGTCACCCATTTGTCTTGTAAAATGTGTAAAATTCGACTATCTCATAATTCAACGAAAATTGACAAGGCAACTCGATTTTACGACAGGAATCCAACGATGAGGTTCGTTGCGTCATCCGAGCTCTAGAAAAATATTGATTTTAAATCCGTATTATGATGGCAAATTACCATTTTACCTTTTTTTAGAAAATGTTCAAAATTTCCTGGGTTTTACATTTACAAGAGAAATATGCATAAAGATGCAACCAAAACAAATAAGTGTAAAAATTAAACAACTAACATAAATCCTAAAAACAAATGTCAAAGTTGAGTTTAAAACTCTTTTTGGATTTTTCTATTTCTTTTGTTTTTGGTTTTTAACATTTCAAATGTTTTTTAATTTTTCATATGTAAAAGAAAATGAAAAACATATATGACCCTAGGGTGTTTGATGAAATGAATGCAAGATCACCTAGGTCCATACATTCACCCCTCCTACTTCTTAGGAACTATGATCTTGCTGGAAGCACTCAAGGCTTCTAACTTGGTTGAGACAGTGAGTTTCTCAAAGTCCTCCTTGGTCACCCATACTTATTTTCCCTTCATATGAAAATAATGGTTTTCAGACTCAAAACCATGAAACTGCGGTAAAAGTTGTATTGTCCTTGCTTTAATGTTAAAATTTCGAGCATTTGTAGGAAAAGCAAAACATGACGGGACACTAGTGCTAGTGGGATGCAAGTATTCTCTTAAAGGTAGGACGTTCTAAACTACCCTTGTTTCCTTTGATTATTATTAGCCATGCTTAACTCAAAAGAGTCTAATGATGCTTGTGATGATAAAGATGATGACGACGAAGGACTAGACTGATTTACAGACCCAATTGATGACTTAACAAACATAAACAATAAAAATATGACAAACAATATATACACATATAATACAACTAAACAACTTAACTGTTTGTTTTGACATCACCGTAACTCCTCGGTAACGATGCCGAAAAGTTTGATCTAACCTGATTTATGTCATACACCCAAGTATAAGTGGTCAAATTACAATATTTCTAGGTTAAGTCCAAGGTCGAACCCACAGGGAGCTAACTTGATTTATTCCAAACAAAAAATGGTAAAATTGTCATATGTGTAGTGTGCAACAAAACAGTTTGCAGTGTGATCTTAAAATTATCAAATAAACACTTAACTAAAAATTTGAATAACAATGATAAAAGGTACTCTTCAATGCAAGGATCCAACATAAATTGCACCTTTCTTTTATGAAAATGCCACCTTACAACAATTAACTCTCATTTCACTAGAAAGCTAACTGGTAGGTTTGATGTATAACTGAACCATATCACAGCAACTGATTAGGTTAGGCAGAAGGTCTATGTACCATGCAATAATCAAATAACCCTACTAAACCCGAAGGTGAACCATTCAAAAGGTTTACTCTGGCTATTCAATTGATAGGTTGATGATTCAATGAAGAAAGAGTTCTAGTTTATGCATTGAATCAAAAGTATTGACTATGGTGGGATTTTACCATTCTATAACCAATCTCACGAATGTTACGTAAATCCCAACTACGTGCATTTATTGTATCATGTATGAAATATGTAGTTATTAAAGATAAAATAGTACATAGCATTAGGCTTTGCTCGGTGTTCATAACTAGGATCATATTATAATAGTAACCATCCAACAACTAAGGGAGGAAGAAACATTAACGCATAACCAAAACATCGGCATTTTCATAACTTAAACAATATCATATATGCATTCACCCTTCACCAAAGAGTATAAATGGACTACTCACGCCACATTGCTATAGATGAGCACCAGGAGTGAAAGGATCTCATTATAACTAGAAAAAAATACAACACGTCCTTTCTCAAGCAACAGCTGAAACACTGCCACTCTTATTACCATCTAGGACACAAAAGTGGGAGAGGTTTGATGAGCACAAAATATTGCATATCATGTGTGCATTTACACCCCCTTTTATACTCTCTTTTGTGGTGAAAATGAGGGGAATTGCAATGTTTCAAGCTTATATTGAGGTTTCGGTGTGTTTGTAGGTAAAAAAGCTTAAATGGTCCATGTTAGGCTCCTATCATGGTGCTTAAGGTCAATGGAGTTGAGGGGGAGGCTTGACGAGAGCTTAGAAGGTGATAAAACCAAAAATTAAACAAAACAAGTTAAAACCTACCGGTAGGTTTTGTCATAACCGGTAGGTTTTGGCTACTAGAGTGGTTTCTACTAGAAAACTATCAGAAGGTTTTGGCTACTGGAGTAAAACCTACCGGTAGGTTTGGCCATCAATTTACCAGTAGGTTTTGCTGAAAACGACAGATTCTGTAACTCAAGCTCTGCCACTTTGTAGTCCCACCCATGGGTCTCCCACTTGTTCCCTAACACTCCTTACACATAGACATGCCTCCTCAACCTTAGCCTTGGACTTTAAAGGCTTGAGGATTAATGAGGAAGAGAGAGAAGAGAGGAAGCCTAGGAGTTACTGGGTAGGTAGACCTAGCCTGCCCCATGCCATCCAATCAGCCTCCTATGGATGGGAGGGCTGTCTTACACCTAGGGGGACCTCCATGGATGAAAATGCAAGCTCCATACATATTATTCATATTGTATTGCATTATAGAGAGAGAAGCTCAAGGAAGAAGAGGAAGTTCTAGAGAGAAATTTATGTTTTTGCATTTTCTTCCATCCATTTCACTTGTAGTTCCTGTAAGACTTGTGTAAGCTTCATTTAATGTCTTTAATGTCATTTATTACAAGTACATTGCAAGTTTAGTTCTACATTTTTGATTTCACCATTGTTGTATTAAGTTTTCTTCATTTCAAGCTTTTAAAATGGGTTTTGAATATTTTTCTTCATAGTTTAAGATTTCTTGCATTAATACAAGTCTCAATCTTCATTTCCACTTTCTTTTATTTATATTTTTGCATCAAATATGAGTAGCTAAGCTTCAAGTTGGCTAATCCAAGTGAGATTTCCTCTTGGGTATGCTAAATCAACCCTTTTTCATTCCTCCTCGTAGTGTATGATGATTTGGTTTCACTAGGTTGAGTGTAGATGTGGTTGTGAGTTCTTGATACACCGTAGAATTGTCATGGGGTATGCTTAAATCCTCACCTCCATTTTAGTCCCTCACTTCCTACGAATCAATCAAACATCTAGGCATCATTGGAGGAAGGTCTTGGGTTGATTTGGCATTCCCATTGGAATGACCTCTTCGGATTAGCCAACACTTGTTTCCATTTCATTTTCATCAAGAACATAATTCACCAAACCTCAAACATCAAAGATTTTTACACTTTTCCTTTTCTTCACCTGAATCACTTTCAACATGATTTCCTTCCTTCCATGAGGAGACGACCTTGGAGTACAATATCTAAGTAAAACACAACCCTTAAAAGTCTCTCTACGTGTAACGCCCCAAAACCCACTTGGGACGACATTACTATCTAAATACCATTAACATCATGAGAGTAACTAATAAAATCTATCAAATAAGAAAATCTCATTCATCATATGTAGTGTCTACAATATCTTCCCAAAAGACTATGCCCAAAACATGGAAATTACATCCAAAAGAATCAAATTTAACTTGCAATGGAATAACAAAATATTAGACTCTTTCGAGTCTCAAAATAAATTTTCCTAATCTAGGACAAAAGTAAATATAATCCTAGGCATCCATCTCAGGATCCAAGTTTCCATCTATTGGAGCTTTCCCATGTGCTTGTTCATTTACTCCGAGCTCCTCCTCTAATCCATAATCTGAAAAATATGTTGTTTGTAAGGGTGAGCACACAGCTCTATAGAACAATCCTCCCAAACTCAAACAAGGTTTAGAAAACATATAAAACAAGTCGGTCTCATTTGGCAAATATCATATATCTATTTTGAAAGAAAATAGTGCCATTTCATCCAATCTCAAGTTTAAGCAATATCAATAGATTAAATAAGGAAACAAACCAATTTCCAAAAAGGATCCATTTCCACAACCACCATTTTCACCATAAAACATAACCACCATGGATCTCAATCCACCATTTGCATGATAAACAATAATCAACAATATATATCTGTATCTCAGGTATGATGCATGATTCGCATGAATAAACACATCAAGAATATCCTGGCCCACACACACACCCAATCCTTGCAAGGATTCTCAATCTTTAGGAAGGGCGTATACCAACGCATTGGCAGGGACGATCCAACCTAGGAATAGTATACTAACCTTCAGCCTCGATAACAAATGAGGGAATAGTGGTTTGGTCCTCGCAAGACACCAACCCCACTACGAGTGATAGAGAACCTTCAAACCCACACGAAGTAAGAAACGCATCTAACCCACTCTACGATATACAGTCAATGGCCACCCATGGTCATCCAAACATCCACAAGAGATACAATATCTAATCAATTTCTCCAATCACAAATACATTCAAAAATCCCCAAATTTCACAAGTAGTATCCCAATAAAATAATTTAAGAAAATATGCAAGAGATCATCATAAATATCATTTTGGGGTTCAATATAAAGCACCAAAGTTTTGAAATAAAGAACAAAGGAAAAATCAAGAGAAAAATCTATTTCTCTTGAAAACTAGGGTTTTGAGTCAAGAAGACGAGATTTAATGGTTATCCCACCGTAGATTTGTTTAAAACATGATAGTGTTTGCAAGAATATCAAGAATCAATGATTTACTAACAAATAAATAAGATTTAGAGTCAGAAGAATACATATAATTAAACCTTAGCCTCAATGTAAGAGAATAGGAAGAACCCCTACCTTGGTGTTCTTGAAGAAATCTAGGGTTTTGATTCAATCCAAGGCGCAAATCCCCTTTTATCTTGTGTTCTTCTCTTCCTTTCTTCCTCTCTAAGGTTTTCTATGGTTTGAGGTGTTGAAATGGGGCTAAATGGGACATCTTTATGTATTTATAGTAGAAGGAATCGACCCAAATCGCGACTTAAAATTTCTGGAATCTGTCCGGCGTACCGGTACACGTACCAGTACCCTTTGGCAGTTTTGTCCCTTTTTCCTTTTTTCATTTCAAACCCTTCCAAAGCCAACCCAAACTTATAAAAAATAATTTTAAACATCAAACCTAAGTTGGTACAACTTTTATTACAAACGATTTCATATATTTATCTGGATTTTCACAATATCATTATTTCTACGGTTATAACCTATATGGTTCATTCCTATGTCATTACATATATTAAAATTACTACACAATTTATTTTGATATTACCATAATCATGTGGGGGTTTACACTACGCTTGGAGAGCACTTTTGTTCACACACACATTTCATTCCACACACACGTTTGTCCCTTTTCCCACATCATTCCGAGGGAGAGTGACACTCACCTACACTCAAAAGCCATATACACATTTGATGGTGATGTGTGAAGATTAGGTACAAGGGAATCCATCCAAGCATTTTTGGCACTGTTGCCTGGGAAAGTAAAGCATTGAATTGAGAAGGTGATTTTCGGACAACGGAGGTAAGTCTCGTGATCTTCATCACATGATGAGGTACGTTGCTCCTTGTATATAATTTTGTTTGTTTATATTTTTATTTTTAGATAGTGTGTTGTATGTAGGGATGGGACAAACAAAACCAATTGGTTGGACAACCTTTAGGCCCAAACATAAACATTGACCAAGACCCACCCGAGGATGTCGGTGATAACTTCGAGGAGTTGGGTGCCAATGTGAATGTCCTAAGGGGAGGTGAAGTGCAAGAACTTAGAGTTCCAAACCCAAGAATGAAACTTCCTCCTAGGAATGAAAGGAACAACATCCAAATTGATCCTCCAGTGAGGTCAATGAGGGATTACCTTTAACCCACTTGTAGCACCACTCCCTCATGCATTCACATACCGGTTCAAGCTCATGCCTTCCTAGTTAAGCAAGGAATGTTGCAACTATTTCCTACATTCCACGGAATTGAGAGGGAGAATCCTTATTTGCATATTAAGGAATTTGAGGATATAGTTGTAACCTTCCTCACTAATTACACTATGGAAGACGTAGCTCGCTTGAAATTTTTTCCATTTTCTCTTAAGGACAAATCCAAATCGTGGTTGAATTCCTTGCGATCTTGATCCATAACTTCTTGGGCTCAAATTTTTTTCGAGTTTTTGAATAAATTCTTTCTAGTGCCTAAAACCACTGCTCTTAAAAAAAAATCCAAAACTTTTTGATAAAGCCTAATGAGCAATTTTACAACTGTTGGGATCGCTACAAGGAATTACTACAATCCATTCCACATCATGGTTTTGAATTATGGCAATTGGTGAGTTTCTTCTATGAAGGAATTACACTGGGCCATCGCCAATTCATTGACATGATGTGCAATGGTGAGTTCCTAAGTAAGGACCCCGATGAGGCCCTAGAATACTTTAGTATATTGGAGCAAAATGCACAATCTTAAAATATCACGGATCCCACTGATGTACCGAGGTCTTCACCTCAAGGTAGTAATCAATCACATGGAGGAGGGATTTATGATTTGAGAGACCGAGAAGACTTACTTTCCAAAATTGCCAAGTTGTCTAGGGAAGTAGAGAGTCTTGAGGTTAATAGGAGACACGAGGTGTCCAATATTTCAAAGACCGAGGAGTCTTGCTCGATTTGTGAGAGTGTGGAGCATTCAATATCAGAGTGCCCTAACATTCTAGCACTTAAGGAAGTGTACCATGAGCAAGTCAATGCCTTTAACCAAACGAGGCAATCATTCTCTCTAAATTTAAACACTTACAATTTGGGTTGGAGTAATCATCCAAACTTTAGTTGGAGAAATGAGAATCCCACTCCTCATGGTTCTAATGCATATTCACCTCTCATGCCTCCTAAACAAAGTTAATACCAAGGCCAAGGTCAAGGTCAAGCGTCTAGCTCACAATACCCTCAGTCCAATCCGCAAGGGTATTCATTGAACCCACCTCCACAAAATTTTTCCCAAAGCCCACCTCCCCGAAGTTATGGTCAACAAGGACCATCCAATCCTTCCACCTACCAACCTCCCCATAAGAGGAATTTGGAGGAGGTGGTCTACAATTTCATGTAAAGCCAAACTGCCATCAACAATCAAAATGCCACAGCTTTTAATGACATTAGGACTCAACTTACGAAGTTGAAAAATTCTATGGAAACATCACAACATGAGAAAAGGAAATTTCCTGCTCAACCCCAAGAGAATTCTAGGGACCAGCATGTCATTGAGTTGTCCAAACCCACTAAAGAGAGTTGTGAGCAATTCAAGGCAGTTACCACCCTTAGAAGTGGCAAACAAATTGATAAGACCATTGTGCCAAAAGTCTCACCAAAGGCCACATTTCCAATAGAGAAAAAGCCAAAGGGTGACACTGAGGGGGTTGAGGTGAGAGAGAAAGATAAAATTGTTGATGAAAGTATGCATGCATCCCCCATTCTTGCCCCTTTTCCTACTCGTTTGAAGCCACCCATGAAGGTAGGTAACTATTCTGATATAATTGAGATGTTCAAGCAGGTTAAAATCAACATTTCACTCCTTAATGCCATGAAGAAAATTCCATCATGTGCCAAGATCTTGAAGGACTTGTGCACAGTGAAGAGGAAACTGAATGTTCACAAGAAGGCATTCCCCACCTAGCAAGTGAGCTCAATCTTGAGGATGAACACCCCACCAAAGTTCAAAGACATCAGATGGCCTACCATTGCCATCACAATAGGGAATTGCCAGGTGGAGTAAGCACTTCTTGATTTGGGAGGTATTGTCAACCTCCTAATTTACTCGATGTACAAACAACTCCAACCTGAAGAGTTGAAGCCAACTTCAATCACTCTTAAATTGGCGGGCCAAAGCATTTGAACACTGAAGGGAGTGGTTAAGGATTTCTTGGTTCAAGTGAAAATTTTTTATTTTTTTGTCAATTTTATTGTGCTTGAGACTCACCTTGTTGCTAACCTCGGATCCCAAATTCCAGTCATATTAGGTAGACTGTTCCTTGCTACTTCTAATGCTGTTATTAAATGCAAGAATAGATTGATGAAGCTTACATTTGGGAACATGACAATGGACTTCAATGTGTTCAATCTATGTAAACAACCAGGGGATGATGAGGAAGTGCAAGAAGTCAATAGGATTAACACATTGGTGGAGGAGCACTTGGAGTTGCTGGACATGTTGAAATTGGGGGAGGAAGAGGTTGATGATCAAGAGGAGTTGGAGAGCTTGAAAGGAGTGGAAAAATGGATCCCAACATTTGAGAAGCTTCCACACCAAGACAAGAAGATCTTCCCATCGAATGAGCAAAAACCCATCTTGGAGTTGAAGCCATTACCATCCAATCTCAAGTATGCATACCTCGGGGATGACAAAACCTTCCCAGTGGTCATAAGCTCAACTTTAGAGATGAAGCAAGAAGAGGATCTCTTGAAAGTGTTAAGGAGGGACAAGGAAGCGATTGGATGGACAATTGCTGACATCAAGGGGATAAGCCCCCTTATTTGCATACATTGCATCTATCTTGAGGAAAATTCCAAGCCGCCCCGACAACCACAAAGAAGATTGAATCCAATTATGAAGGAGGTGGTGAGGGATGAGGTACTCAAACTACTTGATGTGAGCATCATTTTCCCGATTGCTGATAGTAAATGGGTGAGTCCCACTCAAGTGGTACCAAAAAAAAAAAAATCAGGGGTCATTGTGGTTGCAAATGAGGATAATGAGTTGATTCTGACTAGGGTGATAATTGAATGGAGTGTGTGTATCGACTATCGGAAGCTCAACTCTTGCATAAGAAAGGATCACTTCCCTTTGCCATTCCTCGACCAAGTATTGGAAATAGTAGTCGGACACTTGTTCTATTGTTTCTTGGATGGGTACTCTGGCTACAATCAAATTAAGATCGCATTTGAGGATCAAGAAAAGACCACCTTTACGCCCCTATGGTACCTTTGCCTATCAACGCATGTCTTTTGGGTTGTGTACTGCCCCAAGGACTTTTCAACGTTGCATGATGGGAATCTTCAGTGATATGGTGGAGAAGATAGTGGAAGTGTTTATGGATAACTTATTAGTGTTTGGAGATTCGTTTGATGGATGTTTGGAGAACATAGAGAGAGTTCTTGAAAGATGTGAGGAGAAGAACTTGGTCCTCAATTGGGAAAAGTGTAACTTTATGGTGACGCAAGGAATTGTGCTCGGGCACATCGTCTCAGCAAAGGAGACCGAAGTTGACAAATCAAAGGTGGATGCAATTTCTATCCTCCCCACTCCAAAGGTCATCAAGGATATCAGGTCGTTTCTTGGTCATGCCAACTTTTATCGTCATTTTATTAAAAACTTTAGTGCATTGGCCAAACCTTTGACCAATTTACTTTCTAAGGATGTCCCATTCGGGTGGTCAAATAATTGTGAGGCATCGTTTACAAAACTCAAAAGCATGTTCACTACACATCCAATTATGCGACCACCCCAAGTGGGATTTACCTTTTGAGCTTATATGCAACGCAAGTGATTACGCGGTCGGTGTAGTGCTTGATCTAAGGGAGGACGAGAGACCTTATGTAATATACTACGCTAGCAAAACACTCAGGGTGTGTTTGGGTAGTAGGTTAAGGTAGGTTAAGAGCCATAAGGAAAGCTTAACAATGAAATGGGTCCCATACATCCACTATTTGGCAACTGAAAAATGAGGGAGGTTATGAATCCTTGGTCAAACCTTGACCCGGATGCTACAATAAAAATTATGTAGTGTGCATGGGTTAACTGTAACCCACCCCTCCCCTGGGTTACAATCCCACCCACCAGGTTAATTAGGTAAAAAGACTGGCTTACCCCTCTCTCTTTCTTGATACTTTGCTACACCCTACCCAATGAAGGATCCTTCACTTCGTCCAAGCAGGTTACAGTCGATCATCGACTGTAATCGAGGTAAGCTTCTTCTCATCGACTCTTTGCATATCTACCTCTCTTCACTCTCATTGACTCTCTCTCACAGTCTTTCACTCACTTCGCCTCTCTCTCAATCTTTCACTCAGAACTGATCTTCTCGCGACTGCTGGACCTGCTGATCTACACCTCTCTCCACCTTCTAGACATTGTTCCAGGTAAGGTATGGTCTCTACTCCCTCTCCCCCTCGCTATAACCTATAGCCGTTCTGCAGACAAAGGTTTCTTCCTTTTTTTTTTCACTTGTTGTAAAATATGTCTTCTTTTTTCATTCTTGTGCTTTTGAGTTTAGATCCTATGGTGTGTTTCCTTTTAGCTTCTCTCTCTCTCTCTCTTTCTCTCCGTAGCAAATGCAAACAGATCTGGTTCGCAGAGGTACACCCAGATTTGGTTTACAGAGGTAACCCACTGGTTTCACTCCCCCAGCCATCTATTTCTAAACCCAAAAAAATTAAATGCTTTGATTCCCACTCTAAAACTTGAAAACATTATTTTTTTCCTAAATGAATCGATGTAATGTGGTATTATGATGCCATGTGCTCCCATGAGTTTGGAAGAACAGTGAACGAAATGGGTAATTTTTCACCCAAATACCCATATCTGCTCATGTTTCATCCTTTATTGATTCTAAAATTGCTCATGTATATGTTGTGGCAAACATGGTAGCTTAGAATATTGGACATAATGTAAATTATCTTGTAAAAAAATGCCAGAAAGTAGTGTATGTCCAACTCTTTTTTGCTTGGGCTTAGCTTAAAGTGTGTTATATGTGTATGAAATTCGATATTGACTTCATTATTGTACATGAAATTGCAAGGGCATTGAGCTGATAAAATGCCAAATCGTATTAATAACATTGCTGGATTGATTGTTGTGTTGGATAGAATGAGAAGAGAGATGATAGTAATGTTCTATTTGTTTTTCTTCCTTATAGTAGTGTTATGGGAAAAGGAGAGACAATCATAATCTCAACCAGCAAGATCGTTGTGTAGAAATCAATTGCAACTTGAACACTTGCATCGACTAATTGGTGAGAGTGACATTAGTTGTATTGAACAACTTGGATGGATAGACACACATTTCGTGTTCTTTGTAATTTGGTTGATCAAGTTGGTGGGTTAAATCGCACGAGATATGTAAGTGTTGAAGAAATGGTGGCTATGTTCCTAAATATATTGGGTCATGATGTGAAGAATAGGCCAATAAAGTTCAACTTTCTTAGATCTGGTGAAACTGTAAGCAGGCATTTCAATGTTGTGTTAAAGGTAGTTATTAAGTTACATCGTGTACTATTGAAGACACCCGACCTAGTTACTGATGATTGTATAGATAATAAGTGGAAGTGGTTTAAGGTAAGGGAACTATACAATTGTTTAATGTGATTAGATAGAATGTAATTTCTATAATGGTTGACTTAAATATGTTTCGTTATGTTTGCGTTGTAGAATTGTTAAGGAGCACTAGATAGCACACACGTTAGAGCAAAAGTACCAATGCTTCATCAAGCAAGATATAGGAATAGACACGATGACATTTCAACAAATGTCCTCGGCGTGTGATCCCAAGATATGAAATTCATTTATGTCTTGCCCAGTTGGGAAGGGTCAGCTGTTGATTCTAGGATACTACGAGATGCGGTAACGAGGAGGAATGGATTGAAAGTGGCTCGGGGTAAGTTATATATAACCACTAACCTCATTTCTCTAACTTCATTTTTTAGATGTTCTTACGAAACCACAATTTTTACGTAGGCACCTACTACCTAGTGGATGCCTATTACACTAATGGCGAAGGGTTCTTAGCTCCATTTAGGGGCCAAAGATACCATGTGCAACAGTGGGCCAAAGGGACAACTACACCTCATAATGCTAAGGAACTATTCAACCTTAGGCATTCAATGGCGAGGAATGTTATAGAACGTTGTTTTGGCTTACTCAAAAATCATTGGGCAATTCTAAGGATCGCACACAATAGAATCATTGTTGCATGTTGTTTGTTGCATAATTTGGTTAGAAATGAAATGGCGTTTGATCCATTGGAAGATGAGTTTTCAAAAGATGCTCCGGCCAATGGTCATGGTGATATAGAGCTGGATGTGATCGACATGGTCGACACATCTATTGAATGAACTGCATTTAGAAACCAACTAGCCAATTATATGTACAATGAATGGCGTGAAAGTAGGGGTGGCTAATTGTTTGACCACATTTGTAGTAACGAACGAATTATGTTGTTGAATTTATGCAAACTATTTGTGTTTGCTTATGATTACTTTATCCAACTCATATATGAATCAGGTGTTTATCAGTTATTTAATTGTTTGTGGCATGTACGTATGTAAGTAGGTCATGTCAAGTGTTGGTGGAAGCAGCCAAGTAGAGTGTAGTCCACGCTGAACATGGACTGCCACAGAGGAGGCTACTCTAATTCAAGCTTTGAAAGAACTCTGTATCAATAGATGGAAATGTCAGAATGGCACATTTCGCCTGGGTTATCTTCAAACATTAGAGCACAACATAAAGGATGCATTCCCAACATCTGACCTTCGGGCCTCACCATATATTGAGTCGAAAATCAAAGCATGGAAAAAATAGTACAACTCTTTGTATTCAATGCTAAGCACATCCAGTTTTGGATGGAATGATTGTGACAAGAAAGTGCATGTGTATGGTGAAGATATCTGGGTGGAGTACTTGAAGTTTTTACTACTCACTTGCATCCATTAATAATAGTAAACCAAGATAACTTGTGTATGTTGTGCCCTAGTAATTTTTTATTGATAATGTAGAAAGACAAGAATGATGATGACTTATGCCATTGTATGATGATTGGGTCCTTATATTTGGGAAAGATAGGGCAACAAGCGAGTTTGCACAAGGACTAGAGGAAATGATCGAAGACAATTCAGCTGTTGGTGATGTCCCTGGGGTTGCCAATGTAGAGGCTCATCCAATTGGGAGAACGGATGACGTTACTCACTCGCAAAGTGTAACTCAGGGCAGGGAGGGTGTGAATGTCACCCCACAGACACGTAAGACAAAAAAAAAAAAATCTAGTGATATAAGTGATTTAATGGCTACAAGTCTTTCCCAGATATGTAGGGTATTTGGTGATTATGTTGTTTCAAGCGAGAACCAACTAGCAAGCATTGCACATAGAGTAGGCTACGAGCAAGATGCATCCACAAGTAAACGTGCCATCCTAGCAGAGTTGTCAAAAATAGATGGCCTCACAATGGCACACCGACACGAGGCAGCCTACAAAATTGCTTCAGATAACATAAAGTTGACATTTTCTTTAGCTTGCCCGTGGAAGAGCAAGCACTCTGGGTTAGTAGCATACTATGGCCTGATTTAGATGTTTATCAAGGTCGTTTGTAAAGCTATTCGCGCCCTACTTGTGAATTAAATTTTGGTTGACCCATGTGTCATATTAACTTTAGCAACTTATGTATTATGTGGATGTTTTGGATGTTTGACTTGTTTATTAGATCTTTGACTTATTAATTAGATGTTTTACTTCTTCTTGGGTAGATGATGATGAATTATGTATGTTGATCATATGTTGGTTTTTGAAGACTTTTGCATGACTTTGAAACTTGTTTAAGAACTTTTATGTTGGACTATCCATATGGCTATTTTCCTACGTATGTATGGTTATTGATGATGACTTGAACTATACAATTTTGTTCTTGTAATTTTTGAGGTTTCAGTTCACAATGAAGCTACCTGAAATTACTAAGGATGAAGTTGATGTCATGCTTGACTTATTAGTTGACTTTAAGAATCACAGGAAATTACCTGTAGCAGGCAAGAATTCAGAAAGACTAATTGATGCACTTTTTAAATGTATGCTGATTCAAACTGTTTCGTGATCGGATTAATATCATACACCCTTGTATAAGTGGTCGAATTGTAGTTTTCTCGGTTTTAAGTCCAAGTATCGATCCCACGAAGAGTGTGTGTAATTAGGAAATAAAATAAAAATAGTAAAGTTTTTTATCTTAGATAGGACATCATGTGATAACTTGTGATGTGAGCTTAGATTGATAACTAGTTTAATTAAAAAGTTATGCTGCAGATAGATTTAGACAATAATAAAAAGTATCATTCAATTTAAGGATCTCATATGCATTATATTAGTTAAATACGGGAAATGCCACCTTACAGCAATCAACTTCCATGTTACTAGCAAGTCAACTGGTAGGTCTGATGTATATAACCCATCACACAATAACTTCTTAGGTTAGCTAGTGGTATCCATGACAATTGATTAATCCAAGCAAACCAGAAGGTCAAGCCATTCATGAGGAATACTTGAATTATTCATTTGTCTTCATAATAGTAGGTGTGTACATAATAAACTATAACACAACCACTTCTTAGGTTAACTGGTGGTATTAGTCATAACACGACAACTTCTTAGGTTAGTTGGTTATAGATGTGAGGACAAAGGACATTCATGATGAATACTTGAATTATTCAATAGATCATCTGTGATATATGTATATACTAGTTAGACATCCTCAACGTTCTAGTGGAGGATAAACCATGCCGATAGGAATGTCATGGTTGTTAGACTAGAAATATTATTATTTATACCAGTTAAATTATCTGAGTAATCCAGAAGGACAAGTCATTCATGAGGATCGCTTAGGTCATTAGTCTAATAGTTATATGTAGAGTAATTAAATAACCCTAATAATCTAGAAGGACAAGCCAATCATGAGGATCATTTAGGTTTTGTATCATGCATCAGTTAACATCTTCAGCGTTCCGGTGGAGGATAAACCATAAACTATACCGATAGGAATGTCGTGGTTGTTTAATCAACAGGTTGATGATGCACTGATGACATAATTCCAGGCACAACACCAAAATTATATACATCACTGTATCATGCATGAAGCATATAATACATAGATATATAAATATATCAAACATCAGCATTTTTAGAATTTAACCAATATTATACATATGTTTACCTCTCACTAGAGGATATAAGTAACCACTCACGCCCCATTGCTACAGACAAGCAAGGAGTATGACTAGTTTTCATTACAATTGTAATTAAAATATAAATTCTAAAACTTCTTTCACAAGGAACAACTAAAACACAATCACCTTATTATCAATTAAGACAAAAAGGTGACAGCAGTTTAACTATCCGAATAGAAATATACAACTGAAATGTGGAAGTACAGAGTTTGGACTGAAGTGTACGACGGACCAGATTGAGTTGCAACTTCTTTTCTCTTTCTTTTTATTTTTATTTTTCTCTTTTATTTTCTCTCTTGAACTTCTCTCTGAACTCCCATAGGATCCGACCTTTTAAGAATGAAGGAGGCAGCCTATATTTCTAGTGAAAGAGGAAACATGAGGTGGAGAGATGAAGTTCAGCCGACTTAGAGGACCGTCCAGAAACCATCACCACCGTCCGAACGGTGTGACCTTGCTAGATTTTTCCACTTGCATGTATGCTGACTCTTCATTTATTGGAATTATACTTCCTTCCTTCATTGTTTCAATCCTTCATACTTTGCTCCCTGCATTTTATTGTAATTCAGCATCAAACCCTGAAAATTTTAAACATAACACACATAAAACCCTAATTGACTCTAATTAATACTTTCTGGTTATTTTATTTTACTAATTTGACTTATTTAACTATCCTGATTTATATACTAATTAAGGTTAATCATATGCAATGAAGGATGTCTAGGTTTTATCTGTCTATGAGTGATATGTTGAGGCTAATCCTTTTCTGGGAGTGCCAATATAAAAGCATTACTAAGATGTTAAATAGTGGAATGTTTGTTTGGGACACGTAGACTACGTGTGTTGTTGAAGCCCCAAAGTCTAGTGGTTTGGATTTCATACTATGTGAATGTGAATTCACGATGTCGGACTGGAAAAACTGTCTCAAAAGTAAACCCCAATTGAAAAGGGGGCGATTAGTACACCAAAGATAGTAACTATAAGGTAGAAGTTTGGCACCACATGGTGCGGATCGTTGAGTTAACAACTAAACATGGAACGGTTTTTGGATCCTTGTCCAAACTTCCCAATGTTTGAAATTATTTTCAAACACGATGTACCAACCTCAAGTCAACATATTGATAGCAGTGTTGGATCATGCCCATCAGTAAATTCAAGGAGGAGGGAAGATGATGTCATAGTTATTGATGATGATTGACCTCATCCTTTGTCATGTAACAAAAACTCAGGGTGTATGTACTTGGGCAAACTTGCCTAGGTGAACCGTTGAGCCAATGACTTATTTCATTAGTTCTTGGATCATTCGATAGAGCCAATGACTCTAGTATTGTTGTATGTTTTTATTGTAGGCTTATGTATTATGTTGGATTTGTGGGTTTAATTATGTTGTGTGTGGCATTAAGTGCACAGGGTTGTATTTGATTGAATATGATTCTCAAATATTAGTTCCAATGGTTTTGGGGAAGATAGTGGTGCTTTTTCAATTCATTTTTTGGGTGCTTGTTTGTTTTGTTTAACGTGTTTATCAAATCCAGGTAGCAATACCCCGGTGCAAGATTTCTCAGAAAGCTTGATGGTACCTCAATGTAAGGATTCTTATTTGTCATTATTTTCCACATTTGTGTATGCTTTGCATAAATATAGGTCACTTGTTGTGCTGCAGAGCATTAATGTTTGCTTCGAGAAAGCATTATGCTAATGAATTTAAATTTGGTTACATAGTAAATTCAGATTATGGTAATGTAGTAGTAGTAGTAGTAGGTAGTTATCTCCTAGTTAATAAATGAGTCTATTTTAAATGTAGAAATTGGTTCTTGAATTCTACTTTGGATTGGTTGCATCCACTTGTGTTGCTCTAGTGGTCTCAAAAGAAAAGAGTTTTGCTAGGTGGTCAGTAGTTTGAGGAAGTTACTGGTGTTGGATAGAGAAGTGTAAATGCTTAGCTGGTGATGTGGTACTGCATGTTAATGCACTACTTTGTCTACTTGATATGTTGTTCTACCTACTATATTGCTATGCAACACTGTTATGCTGCTATGCTTTGTCTGATGTGCTGAAGTTATGCTGGATGGTATGAAGTTGATGGCTGATGTAATGAGCTGAAATGTTGCAGGAGTCTAATAGCAACTGGTTCAGTTTTAATTGCACATGGACTATTTCTGCACTGGACTGCATTGGGACTGATCTGGAATGCACTAAACTTCTTCTGCGCATGGAACTGGGGTATGCAAGCAGGAGTTTTTTTCAAAAATCAAGGGTTCATGAAATGTAATTAGAAATGGTTTAATCCATCTTGAAGGATGAAAGACATTTTTTTCATACTTTTAGAACAATTTGTTCTTTGATTCTTGTCTCAAAAGGATTAGCAACCTATTATGAGTATTTTTTTGTTTTTTTTTTCCTACGGTGAGTGCTAATCTGTTTTTTTTTTCTTCAGATTATGGCAGTGTAGTTTGAGTTTGACTTCAGTATTGAATGTGACCATGCATTGAGATACTAGTCCACAAGTTGATAGATTAGCTTCACCAATTCTGGAGTCCCACTGGACAATGACTCGATTAACTATAATGCACCATCAGTTCCGATGCTAGTACCCCCCCCCCCCCAGCATCAACCTTGACAAACATGAGGTTTTGGATAGTTTGCAAAGGCTATCTATAACAGAATTGCTTAGCTTTAAACCATCCAAATTCAATTCTGAAAATCTCTTTAAATTTGCAAGTTTAGCCAATAAATTCATTATACTGTTGCCAGATATAGGGTGGTTGTATCCTAAGCACAATTGCATCAGAACTCATCCAGAATCCAGTGAATTAACAACCTTCTGAATTATTCTAGATTTAATAGAACAGTGCTCTATATTTAAGCTACAAAGGGCTTTGCAATTTTGTAAAATAGTTGAAAGGTAAGACGCACATGCATCAGTCAAACGATTTCCAAAGATGTTAAGGACTTCTAACTGAGCAATTAGAACAGGGCATTCGCAGATCTGAAATAAAGAAGTTGGCCCAAAGTGGTTGCAATGCAAATCCAAAAGCAAACCACCATAAGTTTGACCCACCAAAGTAAATAGCTATTGAAGTTTCTCCATTGTTCCATCGCCTAATAAATTGTGCAAAATATTTAATGCAGCAATTGTCTTGTGTGCATTCAGGGCATTCAATAATGGTGTTCCTTTATTATATTGTTTTGGTTTCATAAAGCAACCAAAACAATGAAAATATAAGTCTTGCAAATCACAATCAGACACAATGACTTCATCCTCTGAAAGCTCTAAGTTATATCAATAAATTTTTCTATCATTAAATTTTTATATTTTCATTGTTTTGGTTGCTTTATCAATGTGTTTTAAGGCAAGATTGTTTGTCTTTCTGCCATTATAATCAATTTTTAACAAATGAAATAAAGTGTTGATTTGTTTGAAAAAAAATATAATATATATATATATATATATATATTTAAGTTTCCTTATTTTTACATGTTTTTATGTATATATGGAAGATAGGATTGGTTTGGATTGGAATGGATAGAGTCATGGGTAAAATGGTAAACTACTACAAAATTTTTTGTGTAATCTATGGGGCCCACTGAAATATACATTTATTTCCCAAACAAAGGGTAGGATTGGATATAATCTTCAGTTAGGGTTTTAAAGTGGATGAGTGGGTTTGGCTTGGATTGGTTAGGATATAAAAAAATAAAACATGCCCTATCCCACCCCATTACCCAAACACACCATCAATGAAGTTCAAATGAACTACACCACCACAGAAAAGGAGTTGCTAGCAGTAGTATTTGCATTGGATAAATTCCGGTCCTACATCATTGGTTCACCAATAGTAGTCTATACCGATCACTATCCTTTGAAGTATCTGTTGTCTAAGCAGGATGTCGAACCGAGACTTATCAGGTGGATCCTCCTACTCCAAGACTTCAACTTGACAATCAAAGATAAGAAGGGAGTGGAGAATGTGGTGGCGGATCATTTGTCCTGACTTGTGGTACAAAAGGCCAATCACTACATTCCTATCCCTGAATTTTTCCCCGATGAGCAGTTACTATCGATTCATTCTGTTTGTCCCTAGTATGTTGACATATGTAATTATCTTGCTACAGGACATATACCACCGCATTGGAGCCCAGAGGATAGAAGGAGGTTTATGGCAGATGTGAAGTACTTTTACTTTGACAACCCGTGCCAATTCAAGTATTGCCCTAACCAAGTCATATGGAGATGCGTACCAGAAAATGAACAACGGCATGTCCTTGTATTTTGCCACTTGAAAGCTTGCGGTGGCCACTTCTCTTCCAAGAAGACTTTGGCAAAAATTCTACAGTCAAGTTTTTATTGGCCCTCATTAAACAAAGATTGTGTTTCATTTTGTAAAGAATGTGATAGGTGCCAAAGATTGGGTAGTGTGACCCGAAGGAATATAATGTTATTGAGATATTTCATTGTTGGGGCATTGACTTTATGGGTCCCTTCCCCGTGTCGTTTGGCTACCTATACATTCTATTCGCAGTGGACTACGTGTCCAAATGGGTGGAGGCTATCCCAATTAAGACCAATGACTACCAGGTCATGGTCAAGTTTCTCAAGGAGAACATATTTTCAAGGTTCGGGATGCCTCGTGCTATGATAAGTAATGGTGGATCGCATTTCTATAATATGTCATTCGCATCTTTGATGCATAAGTATGGTGTCACAAACATGGTCTCCACCGCATATCACCTACAGACTAATGGCCAAGCCGAGTTGGCCAATAGGGAGATCAAAAATATCTTAGAAAAAATGGTGAACCCGAATAGGAAAGATTGGTCATTTAGATTGATCGATGCCCTATAGGATTACTGCACTGCTTACAATACTATTTTAGGTATGTCTCCCTACCAGCTCGTCTATGGCAAGGCTTGCCATTTGCCAGTTAAAATGGAACATAAGGCCTATTGGGCCATAAAGACTCTAAACTTCAATTTGAGAATGGCCGGATAAAATAGGAAGTTAGAAATGAATAAATTGGAAGAGATGCGTATGAGAGCTCTAAAATTTTAAAAGAGCAGGCTAAGATCTTTCATGACAAATCCATTTGTAAGAAATTCATTTGAGCCCGGCCAAAAAGTGCTCTTATATAACTCTCGTCTCTCAATCTTTCAAAGGAAACTTCGATCCCGTTGGGATGGCCCCCATCTTGTCAAGGTGGTCTACCCCAATTGAGCTGTGGGTGTCATAAACTTCGAGGATGGCAGGACATTCAAGGTCAATGGCCAAAGACTTAGGCCATTCTGTGAGGGGTTTGAAGGTCAAGGGGTGGAGGAAGATTTAATGGATCCGGTTTACTCGGAAGTGTTGGAGGATTAATTGTTCTTATGTTTTTTAGTGTACAATTGTTTTTACTTACTTTATCTTTGCGTGTAGTGTTGTTTTTCTTAGTTTCAGATATTGGCATTTTTGTCAAAGCTCAAGTGTGAGGTGTTCTCTAACCCTTCTCATCCTTTAACAGTCCTTCATTGCATATCATATCTTTTTTGTTGCATTGAGGACAATGCATGAATCAAGTTGGGGGTGAGGTGCACCATTTGTTTGATACACCAATGTTTGTGGACATTTTTGTTGATAATACCAATTTTTGTGGTGAAATTCACCTTTCACATATACACAGATTTTTGTTTACAATAGTTGCAAATTATGTGAAATTTTGAAATTTTTTGAGACAAATATCTAAATGTTGATCTGTATTCCTTTATTTAGAGTGCTATGGGTTTGTTGATATGTTAATCTTTGTATTGAACCTTGAGCACATTATAGAAGTTCATCCTGTGCGTGAGTATCACATATGTATTTGCTTTTGAACTCAATCTTAAGTGCACCTTGAATGTGTAATTTTGGCAATTTACGGATTGAATCCATATTTTAGTGCTTTACATTAATAGTGGAGATGAGTAAGGACCCAGGAGAGCTTTAGTGTCAATCATTTTTGGAGGGAACTTACATTTACTCGAGGAACAATTTTTCAAATTCTAAATTTGTTCAATAATCTCATTATTCTTGTTTTGGTTAGGTGCATTTGGGTAATTGATTGACTATGTCTTGATATGTACAATGCTCCTCCATGCCTATCTAGAAATGATTTAGGGCATCTTTGATTTACTTTGAGCCTTAAGCCTTTTTCTTGTGAAAGTTTCTCCCTAGTGTCGCGATTGAGTCTTAATTGTAAATTCATTTCCATACCACACATTTGACCAAGTCAGTGCACAATGATAAAAAAAAAAAAAATCTACCTCACCTTGGTTGTTCCTAGAGATGAACATGAGTGATCATAAAAAGAGAAGGAAGCATGGTGTGGAAACTCAAACAAAAGGAATGAATGTTGTTGAAACTCAAAGAGTTGAATGGAAAAAGAATGAAAATCCAAGAAAAAGAGAACAAGGGGTGAAAAGAAGAAAAGAATGACAAAATAAAAGGAAAATCTAAAGGAAAAGAGATAAAAATAAATAAAGGGTGTGGTGATGGTGTTAGACTAAAAAGCCCATGAAAAGGGAGATGTTTTGAAACAATAGCATTCACTCGAAACAATCCTCTTTGTTGTCATCTTTCCTTCATTTCATTTTACCTAGATATCACCCCAAGGCCCCATTATAACCCTTGAAAGTCCTAAATGATCTATAGAAGCATGGGAGATGCATACTTTTAAAGAAAAAGAGAAGTTGGTTTGCTATCTAATGCCCTAGCATTCCTTTTGTGAGATTATGCCAAGGTTGCTTCATTTTCATGCATGAACTTCATTTTTGGATTATATGTGAGCATACTTCATTTTGTGCACAAGATTCTATCTCACATATACACATGGAGAATTTGCCAGGATAACTAAATGATTCATTGTTAAGAGAGACCTTTGGTGATTTTTGCATTGAAGTTGAATTTGCCTAGCCAATCGAATGTGAATTCTGTTGAGTAAATGCTTAAATTACATGTTCATTGCACGCACGCACGAGTTTTGAAATGAATGTATAGGTGCATACTATCGACTAGCATTTAAAGTCATAGTGATGCTCATGTGTGCTTGGTTGGGTCATTTGAACGACGTGTTAAGTAGCCCCATGCTTGCATGATGGGGGAATATTGCTCAAGTTTTTTATATTTGAATGAATTAGGAATGCCCTTGTTATTGGGATATGTGTCTTACATTTTGGTGGTTAAATGTAGAAATCTATACCTTGTGGTTTGAAAGAATCAAGATTGTAAATCATATTGCAATTTCGGTAATGTCTTGGGTCATGATTGTTCAAATTGTGGTTTATAGGTGTAGCACATGTTTTGGGTGGAGTAGAAGTCATAAATAAAGTGCTAGAATGTGCAGGAGTTGAAGTGAAATGGAAAGCACAGGTTTTTGCAAATAAGTGAAAACCTACCTTTAGTTTTGTACATAAAACTACCAGTAGGTTTTACACACCGGTTCTGAACCTACTGGAAAACTACTAGTAGTTTTGGCTCACTAGAGTAAAACCTACACGGTAGGTTTTACCCAAAATGCCAAAATTAGGGGTTTTAATCAGATTTTTTTGGGAGAACTATTCATTGTCTTCCCAAAGCACAAACCCTAAGGCACTTCTCTATCCCTCCAAGCACCTCTAAGCTTAAAAATTCCTCACCTATTACATTAATCTCTCATTTCTCACTCCTAGGGTTGTTGATTGAGTGGATTTTAGTGAAGATTTGAGTTCATTTTTTAAACCCTAGGTTTGCCGACTTTTACCCAAAGCCCTAACTTCTTTAAATCTTTTCACAAGTTCCAAACTCTCTGCTATGGCTCGCACTAGGGGGATCATCCATGATGTTGTGGACCCGATAGAGGGATTGCTTTTGGATTTTTTGTCACTATTGGTGTGTGGGGCACTGTTGCTTTGCATGGCCCGCACCAAGCGCACCGGGCCAAGTTCTCCACAGCCCGTGGGTGCCAGTGCCCGCAAGAGAAGTAGGGAAGGGTCGAGTGGAGACTGGGGTGAGCAAAGGAAGAAGGCTCGCAACGATGTTCGCTCCCAAAGAATTGATGTAAAGAATGTCACTTGCGAGAGATACGTCGATAGGATATCACCATGTCCAAACAACGAGGTTGTGAGGATCATTGAGGCCCACGGGATTGGGATTTGGTTTGAGCCTGTAAGTGGGTTCAACTTGGCATTATGTCGGGAGTTTTAACAAAAACTCAAGGTGATGGATGAGGATACAGAGATTTTGAGATCTAATGTGAGGGGCAAGACTTTTGACGTGACCCTAACTGTGATTTCCACCCTCATTAAGTACGAGAGGCAGCCTCCCTCCACCCCAGTGTACCTACATAACATTCCTAGGTTCAAGACCATCCCAGAGTATGTGGCTTCGATGTACAAGGACCTGACTCAATTTAGGGAAACGATCCAAGTCGGAGGCCTCTGGCATTTGTACGGGATGATGAATAAAGTTTTGCATTACAATTTACTTCCCAGGGGGCCGAGAAGAACCCAAATGTGAAAAGCTAGCTCTTTTGGGTGCGGTGATGTCTGGGAAAGCCTTGGACATAGCATTTTTAATATGGGAGGTGATGAAGGAATTCACCCAGGCTAGAAAGCTGAAGGTGAACCTTCCATTTGGAAACCTAGTCACCCATATGTGCGACCATTTCAAGTTGACAAGATAACTTCTCCCGAGACCGGAGCCATAGGGAAGGCAAGTAGTAGTAAGAGGTCTACCATGAGTTGAGGTGAGCGTGATAGGGTTGCAAGATCGGAGTCATCAACCACAGGACCTTTCTCTACTGGGCCATCTGCTTCTAGGCCAACCACATCTACTCCTGTGCGCACAGTGTCTCAACGCCTGGATGCGTTAGAGGAGACAGTTCATGGGATCTCGGCGATGATGACCAGACTATTCCAGCACACGTTCCTCGGCAAGCCGATCCCAGGTGGACCTCCACCTCTAGTTTCTACACCTTGTGCTTCTACCCCCCTCAGCTTCCACTGTTGTTGAGGTGGGAGACTCAGATGAGGACGATGATGATGAAGAGGAGGAGGGGATTGAGAACAACAATGGAGAGGAGGATGTTGGGGAGGATGATGACGGAGACGAGGAGGATGGAGATGATGAGTAGGATACAATTTTTTTTGTCTTTTCTTTTTGATTTGGGTTGTACATAGCTAGGAGTGGAGTTATCGGTCTAGTAGAAGAGTCTTTAGGAATTTTATGCTTTTTTGTCTCTTTTTGAATTCTAACTCCATGTACTCAACTTTTGAAAGTAATTAATAAAATACCACAGTTGTTGTTCCATCTTGCCCAAGTTTATTTTGTTAATTGCAAAGTGATTTTTGTATTTTGATTGCTTGGTGAATTACTTGTGTAAATGGATTGTTATAGTTTCACACTCATTGATTTGAAAGTAAACTTTGCTAGGGACTAGCAAAGCTCAAGTTGGGTGGTGTGATTAACACGAAATATTGCACATCATGTGTGCATTTACACCCCTTTTATACTCTCTTTTGTGGTGAAAATGAGGGGAATTGCAATGTTTCGAGCTTATAATGAGGTTTCAGTGTGTTTTCAAGTAAAAGAGCTTAAATATTGCATGTTAGGCTCCTATCATAGTGCTTAAGGTCAATGGAGTTGAGGGGGAGGCTTGACGAGAGCTTGGAAGGTGAAAGAACCAAGAATTAAACAAAAGAAGTTAAAACCTATTGGTAGGTTTGTCATAAAACTACCGGTAGGTTTTGGCTACTAGAGTGGTTTCTACCGGAAAACACAGGAAGGTTTTGGCTACTGGAGTAAAACCTACCGGTAGGTTTGGCCATCAACCTACCTGTAGGTTTTGCTGAAAACGCCAGATTCTAAAACGCAAGCTCTGCCACTTTGTGGGTCCCACTCATGGGTCTCCCACTTGTTCCCTAACACTCCTTATACACAGACATGACTCCTCAACCCTAGCCTTGGACTTTAAAGGCTTGATAATTAATTAGGAGGAGAGAGAAAAGAGGAAGCCTGTGAGTTGCTAGGTAGGTTGTCCTAGCCTACCCCATGCCATCCAATCAAAAACTATGGATGGGAGGGATGTCTCATACCTAGGGGGACCTCCATGGACGAAAATTCAGATTGTATTGCATTGTGGAGAGAGAAGATCAAGGAAGAAGATGAAGTTCTAGAGAGAGAAATTTATGTTTTTGCATTTTCTTCCATCCATTTCACTTGTAGTTCCTATGAGACTTGGATAAGCTTCATTTAATATCTTTAATGTCATTTATTACAAGTACATTGCAAGTTTAGTTCTACATTTTGGATTTCACCATTGTTATATTAAGTTTTCTTCATTTCAAGCTTTTAAAATGGGTATTGAATATTTTTCTTCATAGTTTAAGATTTCTTGCATTAGTACAAGTCTCAATCTTCATTTCATTACAATGTCTCTTTCTTTTATTTATGTTCTTGCATCAAATATGAGTAGCTAAGCTTCAAGTTTGTTAATCCAAGGGAGAGTTTCTCTTGGGTATGCTAAATCAACATTTTTCATTCCTCCTCGTAGTGTACGATGATTTGGTTTGACTAGGTTGAGTGTGGACATGGTCGTAAGTTCTTGATACATAGTAGACTTGTCACGAGGTATGCTTGAATCTTCACCTCCATTTTAGTCCCTCGCTCTCTATGAATCAATCAAACATCTAGGCACCATTGGAGGAAGGTCTTGGGTTGATTTGGCATTTCCATTGGAATGACCCATTCGGAATAGCCAACACTTGTTTCCATTTCATTTTCATCAAAAACACAATTCACCAAACCTCAAACATCATAGATTTTTACACTTTTCCTCTTTTTTCACCAAAATCACTGTCAACATAATTCCCTTCCTTCCCTGAGGAGACAACCTTAGAATACAAATTTCAAGTAAAAAATTACCCTCAAAAGTCTCTCTATGCTTGGAGAGCACTTTTGTTCACACACACATTTCATTCCACACACAAGTTTGCCCCATTTCTCACATCATTCCGAGGGAGAGTGACACTCACCTACACGCAAAATCCACATACACATTTGAGGGTGATGTGCAAAGATTAGGTACAAGGGAATCCATCCTTTGGTTTTTCCATGTTTGGCAGCCTCTCTTTGTTTGACTTGTTGGTTTGTGAATGATACTTGCCTCCCCTTCTTTACTTACCCTTTACACTTTGATCCTCTTGAACTTCCATATTTTCGCTTGAAACCCTGCAAAATGTACAAATTACGCATTAATCGTAATTCTTTATAAATTAATCATTTTATCCTAGTTTACACACACAGTTAACCCAAAAACCTATTTCATTTACACACTTTTTAGGGTTAATCAAACCTCTTTAATCACCACAACTATTGACACACATTACAATTCATTAAATTAATTATTCAATTAATTCACTTGTAATCAATCTCACGTCGATCCCAAATTCTTGAACCCAATGCACAACTATGTACAGATGAATAATCAAACAATCAATTTCATAAACACATAGTGCATGTGTGTGCTAATAAATGTAAGTGTGTATTATAATCACTAAGAGACATAAGAAATTTGTTGACGCGAAAAACCTTCATTGGGAAAAACCGTGGGGAACCACTCAGGTTCACCACAGTCTAATCCACTATGCGCTAAGTCCACACACAATACCCATATCTAGATGCTTCTTTTCTTGCCATGTCTCTCCGCCTAAACTACCTCTCCACTTGGACTTTCCCACCGCACAGTTTGTCTCAACCTCGAGCGATTATGGGCATGCCAACACTCGGTATGTGCACACCAATGGGTTTGTTCACTAACAAGCTCTTATATTCCATGTTGTGAGGATGGAAAGAATTACTAGCGGTAGCCTTTAGATCTTAGAGATCTAGGTTGTGGAAGCTCTCAAGGTTGAAGAGACACTCTAAAGGCTTGACCTATATGTGGGAGAGGTTCTCCATATTAATAGGTCCAGAATAAGAGTAATCTTAGTAAATAACAAAACTCAGATTTGCGAATGGTTGCTTAATCGGTGTGAGGATGGTTGGCACTAGAGTACAAAAATAACATCTCAAACCAACCAATGATCAAGACCACTCGAGCGACCATTAGCATCGCTCGAGTGAGCTCTGTGCTGATCCTCCGTGTCCTTTTTCCTTTTTATCCTAATTCATCAAGATATTGATCTATCAAAGACTAAAAAGCATAGGGCATTCCCTATAGGTTTTTAAGCCTAAAACCATGTAAAAACTTATCATTTTGAGCACTAAAGGTCGTTGCTCAAAAAGGGGTCTAATTGTGACTCAAGCTACGTTTTCAAAACTCAAAATTGGTTTGGAAAAAATTTTCTTTGAAAATCATCTAGTAGTATGCTCTAAAAAATGAATAACCCAATGATTATCTGAGCATGCTCTCCATGTGTATATGTGAGATAGAATCTTATGCACAAACCGAAGTATGCTCACATATAATCCAAAAATGAAGCACATGTATACGAATGAAACAACCTTAGCATAATCTTATAAAAGGAATGTTAGGGCACTAGATAGCAAAATCAACTATTTTTTTCATTTAAAATGTGCTCTCACCATGCTTTCGCTAGATTTACCCTGACACACTCGTCTATACCCCCTCCATGGTCTGTGGGAGCTGACTTCCAAGCATGGGGAAGGGGTTAGACACTTACACAAGCAAGGATAGGTAGGCCATGCCTGCAACCCACCATGCCCCCTCTTTATCTCTCTTCCTCTTGCATGCTCTTTCTTCCAAAGTTAGATTTTAGGTGTGGGGAAGCATGTTTGGGTGTAGAATGTGTCAAGGTATGTGTGGGAGAAGCAGAGGTGGGGCCGCGGAGTAGTTAGGGAAGAGATTGCAGCTTTCTGGTATTTCTGGGTAAAACCTACTGGTAGGATTTTGTTCAGTAAGCAAAACCTACCGGTAGGTTTTGGTTTCCTTCTACCGGTAGGTCGTATGGGGGGTGCTAGCTCAAGACTAGCTTTCGTAAATTTGTCATAACTTTTGATCCTACTGTCCGATTAAGCTAAAATTTTTACACAAGACAGATGACATTCAAACTTTGATGTTTTAAATTTTTTCAGATTCGAAGTTGATCATGGTAAAAACAATGGGTAAAACCAAGGTACTACTACCAATTGGTGTGGCTGTCGATGCCTATGTTACCAAATATTGAGACCTCCTTGATTTCTTTCAATTTAAAGCCTTCTAATCCTTATCTAATCTGTTCATATCTTCACCACTCATCCACACTTAGTTACAAGGTTCCAAAAGCCATCATTTACCCTATGATTACCTACAACATCAAAATTTTAACATTATTCATAAATTCGAGTAACTCTAAGTAATTAAATAGAAAGTTGAATTAAAATGCATGAAATGAGGCTGTTAAATATGCAATATTATGCGCTCATCACGCTGCATGTTTGAGTCTCATCTGTGATGCCCCAAAATCGGGGGTCCGTTGATTACCCATCAACCCGTGAAATACCCGTGGATATCGAGTAACTCGATATCACACCGTTATGCCCCATTTATCAAAGTCCTTAATTTAACAAAATTCGAGCAGAGTCTCCTTTGTACAGTGAGCTCTACCCAAAACACAACTTGTGCAATATACATTAACATGACCCGTCCAAGGCCCCATATAACACAATGACCACACAGGGTCCATTTATAAGTAAAACTTGACCACACCGGGTCTAATCATCCATATATATATCAAAACATGCAAGGTTAGTTTAACAATAGTCCATATAAGTTGTATTACAATTTAAAAGATTACATGCTTAAAACATTCCTTCCACAAATATTTTACATCAACACAAAATAAAGTCACATTTGGCTTTCTTCAAACATAAGGGTCCAAATTGGAGCCATCCACCTGTGTACCTCTCCCACCTGAAATATTTCCCATATAGGGTGAGTCAACGCTCAGTAGAAAAACTCCTACAGAGGCTATTCCCCACCTAAAATGCGTATGCAATGCGCACATGCCACAAACAACTTCTTCCAAATAAGAATATGTTATTCAAGATAGAATCTCATGATGTCATGTCAAGTAATGAGATGAAACTCACTCATGCATGCTATCCCGAGCCCACACCGACTCCCACAACATAATGCGACTCATATATGTAAAACAAACGTCTTTGATGAAACACATCCAAAGATCATTTTGAAATCAATCATATGTCATAAAACCAATTCATTCTTGGATGTTTCCCATCAAATGAATAGTTTATATATCAAAATTATGTGCCTTTATGGGTATTGGATTCAAGAATCGCACCTCCGGCTCCGTACGCCGTTACACTTTTCTGAAATTTCACCGCCGGTAAGTGTATGAACCAAGTGGCCGGGTTTTTCACCCGAACGAGTATCTAGCCCTACTTGCTATTCCCGACACAAGTTTTCTTATGCATGTAATCGTGCGACTCCGTAGGACGTTCCATCCCACTTTTCCGAGCGCGCCATCAAGCACCAATGTTGGTGTTGATCACCCCATGCAACCCTACACCCACACTCATGCATGTAGCCCATGAATGTGATGTCAATTCCATGTCCATATTGCAATGCATGCCAAATGAACAATTTTTACATATCAATGTGTACCATGGCAATTTATATCATTTACATATAATCACCATAACTATTTCAAGTTCAATATATCCAAACATATAAATTTCATGATCATCATAATGCTAACATATCGTTAAGCATACATCAACATAACATTACAATTGTAAATCACATCATAAGCATGTAATTTCACTTTACCACATTTTCCAAGCATGCTATTTTATCAAACACAACAAACACCTTCAAGGCACCAATCATGTAATCACATAATTCAAGTATTTTAGAACCTTGCAACTATCTTGGATGTGTGGTGAAGGTATGACCACATTACATGAGGATTTGGATGCTTAGAAGTTAAGAAATCAAAGAAGTATTGGTGTTTGATAACAAAGGCACCAGCACTAGCTCCCGCTGGTGGAAGTACCTCTGTTTTTCTCCATTTTGACCATGATATATTCAGAATCTAGAAAAGTTCAAATCATGAAAGTTGTAGATCTAGATGGCTTCTGTATCGTGTCAACATTTTAGCTCAATCCAACAAGTGGATCAAATGTTATGACGATTCTACGACAACTGGTCCGAAGCAAAAAAGTGTACCGGCTTTTCTTGTTATCACATAATATTACCCCCATCTTTATAAATCACATTTGAGCACATAACATACCCAAACACATCAAATCCCAAGGAATCACACAAGTAACTTCCTTTGCCAATTTTTACTAGGAATTTATATAGGCCCAATTCCACACTCATTTCCTTAGCCATATACATAAATGAGTCAATATATATATAAGCACATATATTCAACCATCCCACATAGACATTCTAGGCTAAGAATAGACCCAAGTAGGAGAACCCCCTACCTTAATAGAAGTGTAGAGATTTCTATTCAACCAAAACAAGCCCCAAAGCTTTGATCCTCCAAGACTTTGTCTTTGAATCTTTGGTGAAAGTCTTCATTTTTGGTACCCACGTGTAGCCCTCGTCACGTATATCGACTTTAGTTCTTGGTCTGACGGATTCCGACCAACGGATCTTGAGAAATCGTCAGAAGAAAACTTGGAAAAACACACTTTCTCTCTTTCTCTCTTCTCACGCCTGAACCAGCCAGCCTCTTGGGGAAGAAAATCTGATTTTTTTCAGATATTATGCCCATTTTATACTTTTAAAGACTTGGCCCTCGTCGCACCAAGTGTCATCCTTTGTTCGTGTCCATTTTTTGCTCCGAAACGATTAAATTTCGTACCGGTTTAAGCTCAAAATATTTTATATAAAATTTATTTAAAATATTTTCTAAATTTCAAAATTTTTATAAAAATTTCATTTTTAGGGGTCATCGGACACCTGTCACCTCGAAAAACGTAAAAAATCCGACTATCTCAGAATTCGACGAAATTTGTCTGGGTAACTAGATTTTGCGAGACGAATCCAACGGTGAGGTCCATTTCATCATCCGAGTTTAGAAAAATATCAGTTTTCAACCCGCACTATAATAGCAAATTATCATTTTGCCCTTTTTTCAGGAAAAGTTTAAATTTTTCCCGGGTTTCACATTCTTCCTCCCTTAAAAGAATTTCATCCCCGAAATTCATATACACATGGACATACAATCACATGCATATGCAACAGTCAAATAATGCTAAATGACCACAAGAATGTACCTCTATCCTCGAACAAGAAAGGGTAATTGGTACGGATAGTGTCCTCGCGCTCTTATGTCGCCTCCTCCACTCCTCGGTGCTGCAACAACACCTTCACTAACCGCACGGTCTTGCCTCGAAAAACCTGTTCTCGGCTATCCATGATGCGCATCGGTCCCTCCTCGAAGGTCCCATCAGCATCAACAACAAGCTCTCCCCAATCCACCATATAAGTCGAATCCGGGGTGTATTTTCGGAGCATAGAGACATGAAAAACAGCATGGACACCCGATAAATTTGGCGGTAATGCCAACCGGTAAGCCACTACACCCACCCTTTCGAGTACCTTGAAGGGCTTAATATACCTCATCGACAGCTTTCCCCGTTTACCAAACCTGACTACTCCTCTCCTAGGCATCACCTTCAAGAAGACATGATCTCCCACCTCAAACTCCATAGGTCACCGCCGTCCGTCGGCGTAGCACTTCTGTCGGCTCTGAGTCGTGAGAAGACGCTTTCGTATCAATTCCACCTTCTCAGAGGTGTCCTTGACCAAATCCGGACCTAGAGATGATCTCTCTCCCACCTCCGTCCAACAAATCGAAGAACGGCATTGCCTCCCATATAATGCCTCATAGGGTGCCATCTGTATGCTAGCTTAGTAACTATTATTGTATGCGAACTCCACCAAGGGTAAGTGATCTTCCCAACTACCCTTGAGATCTAGGATGCATTCCCGTAGCATGTCCTCTAAAGTTTGGATAGTCCTCTCAGACTGACCGTCCGTCTGGGGATGAAAAACAGTGCTCATCATTAACTGTGTCCCCATGGCTCGCTGGAAACTCTCCCAAAAATGAGCCATAAACCAGGGATCCCTGTCCGATACAATAGATACGGGCACTCCATGCAGTCGAACAATCTCTTGTATATACAACCCACAAAATTCCTCCAGTGTGAAAGTCATCCGCACCGCTAAAAAGTGTGCCGACTTGGTAAGCCGGTCCACTATCACCCATACCACATCATGACCCCGTGATGTCCGTGGCAAGTGAGTCACAAAATCCATCGTGACATGTTCCCACTTCCATTCAGCTACCTCCAAAGGCTGGAGTAATCCCGCTGGTCTCTGGTGCTCAGCCTTAACCTGATGACACATGAGACATCGGCTAACAAAATTTCCAACATCTTTCTTCATCCCGCTCCAATAATATTGGCGACGAAGATCATGGTACATCTTTGTGCCACCTGGATACACAGCAAAACGGGAACAATAGAACTCTCTAAGAATCTCTTCTCTTAGATCTGCCAACTGAGGAACCACAACCCTTCCTCGATACCAAAGACTACCATCCGAATGAATAGCCCAGCCCTCATCACCTGCACCTGCCTATACACGATCCCGGATGGACAATAGCTCCGTGTCCTGACTCTAGGACTCAATCACCCTACTCAGTAGAGACGACGTAGCCACCAAACTCCCCAAAGTACCCTGAGCCTGACCCATATAACATAGCCCGAACTATCCCACAGTCTCGAGCATCTGCCACTCCCGAAAAGCTATACTAGCCAAAACTCCCCATGACCTTCGGCTAAGTGCATCAGCCACCACGTTTGTCTTACCAGGATGGTAATACAAAGTGAAGTCATAGTCCTCTAAATACTCCATCCACCTGCGTTACCTCATGTTGAGGTCCTGTTGAGTGAAAATATACTTAAGACTCTTGTGGTCCGAAAACACTTCAAATTGCTTGCCATACAGGTAGTGACGCCAAGCCTTCAAGGCAAAGACAATGGTCGCCAACTCCATGTCATGTGTGGGGTAATTCTGCTTGTGATTCTTTAGTTGCCGAGAACCATAAGCTACTACCCTCTCGGACTGCATCAAAACACATCCCAGCCCGTCCTTCGAGACATCACAATAGATCGTGTACCTCTGTCCCCGTTCTGGAACTATTAGAATAGAAGCTGAAGTAAGCCTCCTCTTCAACTCCTGGAATGCATTCTCACAAAAATCATTCCACACAAACTTGACCTCTTTCTAGGTCAATTTCGTCATAGGTGCAGCCAATAGGGAGAAATCCTCAATAAACCACCGGTAGTACCTTGCCAATCCCAAGAAACTATGTATCTTGAAGACTGACTTCGATCTCTCCCAATTCATAATTGCCTCAACCTTCTCCGGGTCCACGGATACACCCAAAGCCGACACCACGTGTCCCAGAAATTTCTCCTCAGTAAGCCAGAATTCATACTTGCTAAACTTGGCATACAATTGATAATCTCTCAATGTCTGGAGAACAATTCTCAAGTGACCCTTATGCTCCTCCTCAGACTTGGAGTAGATCAAGATGTCACCAACAAAAACCACAACAAATTGATCTAAATAGGGTTGGAACACCCTGTGCATGAGGTCCATGAATGCCGCTGGAGCATTCGTCAATCCAAATGGCATCACTATGAACTCGAAATGCCCATACCGCGTTCTGAACGCCGTCTTAGGGATATCTTCCTCCCTAACCCTCAACTGATGGTAATCGATTCAAAGATCTATCTTGGAATAGACCCGTGTTCCTCTCAACTGATCAAACAAGTCATCGATCCTTGGCAAAGGGTACCTATTCTTGATAGTGACCCAGTTTAACTGCCAATAATCAATACACAATAGAAGAGTCTTATTTTTCTTCTTGGCAAACAACACCAGAGCACCCCAAGGTGAAGTGCTCGGTCTAATAAACCCCTTGTCCAACAATTCTTGCAATTAGACCTTGAGTTCTTGCAACTCAACTGGTGTCATCCTATGCGAAGTCATAGAGATAGGCGATGTACCCGGATGTAACTCAATAGTAAAGTCTACATTCCTATGTGGAGGTAATCCTGGTAGTTTATCTGGAAAAATATTATCATACTCACACACAACCCGAGGTAGACCAAACTTCTGCCTTACCTCATCCTCCAGGGTAAAACTAGCAAGCCAACCCATTAACTGTCCATGCCATCTAGAGTCATACACGGCTTGGGGTAAAGCATAATGCTTCTCCCCCTAAAACTTGAAACAAACACCATCAGGCGTATAAGCCGTGACCCTCTTCTGATCACAATCAATTACGACTCGGTGTGCCGTCAACCAATCCATCCCAAGGATTACATCAAACTCCGACAGGTCCATGACCTTAAGGTCCACGGTGAGTAGAATCCCCCAGATCTCTAACTCATAACCCTGACATATCTGATCAATTCTCACCCCAGCACCTAGGAAAGAACTCACATGCAGCGGCTCTTCTAAGGTCTCAACCTCTAAGCCCAAGTCATCCACACAAGATGCAGCAATAAATGAATGAGATGCAGCAGAATCGAATAATATTTTAGCCCACAAACAAGAGAGTAAGAATGTACCCTGTATCACCGACGGATCTGTCGGCTCAGTCTATGGCATAATGGCATAGACACGTCCCTGAGTCCCTGAAGTCCCGGCTTGTAAGCCCTGGCCTCGTCCTCGACCCATGCTTTGGCCCATCTGGGCAGCTTGTGATGTCCCCGCACGAGAAGTAGTAGGGTCTTATACTGCACCCTAGAACTGGTACTGGTTGCCCTGACCCATAGTAAGGTAGTGAGGAGCATACTGCATCTGTGGTTGCCCCACTGAAGTCTGAGACTGCGATGACCCATGACCTTGGAATCCCTACCTCTGAGGACAATCCCTCTTCATGTGTCCTGGTTGGTGGCAATGATAGCAAGTCCTCTGGCGAGCCTGGTAGAAAGGCCTCTGATTTCTCCCACCGTGGGAGGATTGGCCCTCCTTCTTCTTGTCTTTTGCACCAGACTCTCGGATGCTCCTTGCGACATCCACCTCTCTCTCAATGGCCAAAGCTGTGGTGACCATCAAGTCTAAGTCTTGTAGAAGAAGACCCACAATTTTACCCTGGATGGACAACTTAAGACCATCCTCAAACTTCTTCACTTTGGCCATATCTGTGGCCACGTAGTCATCGATGAAACGGGCTAACTCTGTGAACTTAGCCACGTACTCCATCACCGTCATTGTCCCTTACCTCAGATCTAGGAACTCCCGGGCCTTCGCATACCTCGCAGCCGCCGGGAAGTATTTTCCCATGAAAAGTCCCTTGAACTCTACCCATGTCATGGCCTCCAAGTTCTTGGAGTCTTTCACCCAATCTCACCATACTTGGGATTCCCCCTCCAGCTGGAATGTAGCTAGAGTTATCCTGGTGGCGTCAGAGGTGATCTCCATTGCCCTTAAGATCTTGTCAACCTGCCAGAACCAATGATCAGCTACCATCGGGTCCGCCCCTCCCATGAAAATCAACAGCTGATGTGCCTTGAACTTCTGGAGATGATTGGAGCCTCCTTGGCCCCCACTTGTACCCATCTGTGCGATAATGGCAACTACAGCACCAAGAGCCTCTATGAAGGCTTGTTGGTCAGTAGTAGGTGGTGGTTGGTTGTTCTGCCCACCGCCTCGACCTCGGCCGCGTCCTCTTCCTCTTGTTGCCATCTACACACATATCAAATAACAATAGAATATTCACATAACATCCCAATGTAGGGATCAAACTTGATACATTGAGATTTTATCTCCTTGTTTTCCTAGTAGAGTCTATACCATCCACTAGAAAACATTAAAACTTGAACTATCCCGTTCATTTCTTTTTCGACTCCCAAGGTTATGTTTTCTAACCCTAGTGTCTCTTTCCATATACACTTTACCATGTATATAATTTACATAATCACATAGCAAGTAATCATGTTTCACATAACACGTTGCATAAAATATGTAACAATTTAAGCACATAAGATGAGATGCACAATGCATGCAATGGTCGAGTCCATATGCCCAACAAGCCCTAGGTAAATATTATAACCTATGCTCTGATACCAAGCTGTGACGCCCCAAAATTCGGGGGTCCGTTGATTACCCATCAACCCGCGGAATACCCGTGGATACCGAGTAACTCGATATCACACCGTTATGCCCCATTTACCGAGGTCCTTAATTTAACAAAATTCGAGCAGAGTTCCTTTGTACGGGGAGGTCTACCCAAAATACAACCTGTTCAATATACATTAACATGACCCGTACGACGCCCCATATAACACAATGACCACACAGGGTCCATTTATAAGTAAAACTTGACCACACCGGGTCCAATCATCCATATTTATATCAAAACATGCAAGGTTAGTTTAACAATAGTCCATATAAGTTGTATTACAATTTAAAAAATTACATGCTTAAAACATTTCTTCCACAAATATTTTACATCAACACAAAATAAAGCCACATTCGACTTTCTTCAAGCATGAGGGTCCAAATTGGAGCCATCCACTGGTGTACCTCTCCCACCTGAAATGTTTCCCATATAGGGTGAACCAACGCTCAGTAGAAAAACTCCTACAGAGGCTACTCCCCACCTAAAATGTGTATGCAATGCGCACATGCCACAAACAACTTCTTCCAAATAAGAATATGTTATTCAACATAGAATCTCATAATGCCATGCCAAGTAATGAGATGAAACTCACTCATGCATGCTATCCCGAGCCCACACCGACTCCCACAACATAATGCGACTCATATGTGTAAAACAAACGTCTTTAATGAAACACATCCAAAGATCATTTTGAAATCAACCATATGTCATAAAACCAATTCATTCTTGGATGTTTCCCATCAAATGAATAGTTTATATATCAAAATCATGTGCCTTTATGGGTATCGAATTCAGGAATCGCACCTCCGGCTCTGTACACCATTACACTTTTCTGAAATTTCACCGCCAGTAAGTGTATGAACCAAGTGGCCGGATTTTTCACTCGAGGGAGTATCTAGCCTTACTTGCTATTCCCGACACAAGTTTTCTTATGCATGTAACCGTGCGACTCCGTAGGACGTTCCATCCTACTTTCCCGAGCCCACCATCAAGCACCAATGTTAGTGTTGATTACCCCATGCAACCCTACACCCACACTCATGCATGTAGCCCATGAATGTGATGTCAATTCCATGTCCATATTGCAATGCATGTCAAATGAACAATTTTTACATATCAATGTATACCATGGCAATTTATATCATTTACATATAATCACCATAACCATTTCAAGTTCAATATATCCAAACATATAAATTCCATGATCATCATAATGCTAACATATCGTTAAGCATACATCAACATAACATTACAATTGTAAATCACATTATAAGCATGTAATTTCACTTTACCACATTTTCCAAGCATGCTATTTTATCAAACACAACAAACACCTTCAAGGCACCAATCATTTAATCACATAATTTAAGTATTTTAGAACCTTGCAACTATCTTGGATGTGTGGTGAAGGTATGACCACATTACATGAGGATTTGGAGGCTTAGAAGTTAAGAAATCAAAGAGGTATTGGTGTTTGATAACAAAAGCACCAGCACTAGCTCCCTCTGGTGGAAGTACCTTTGTTTTTCTCTATTTTGACCATGATCTACTCAGAATCTAGACAAGGTCAAAACACGAAAGTTGTATATCTAGATGTCTTCTATATTCTGTCAAACTTTCAGCTCAATCCAACTATTGGATCAAAATTTATTACGATTCTACGACAACTAGTCCGAAGTAGAAAAGTGTACCGACTTTTCTTGTTATCACATAATATTGCCCACATCTTTATAAATCACATTTGAGCACATAACATACCCAAATACATCAAATCCCAAGGAATCACACAAGTAACTTCCTTTGCCAATTTTTACTAGGAATTTATATAGGCCCAATTCCACACCCATTTCCTTAGCCATATACATAAATGAGTCAATATATATATAAGCACATATATTCAACCATCCCACATAGACATTCTAGGCTAAGAATAGACCCAAGTAGGAGAACCCCCTACCTTAATAGAAGTGTAGAGACTTCTATTCCACCAAAACAAGCCCCAAAGTTTTGATCCTCTAAGACTTTATCTTTGAATCTTTGGTGAAAGTCTTCATTTTTGGTACCCACGCATAGCCCTCTTTGCGTAGATCGACTTTAGTTCTTGGTCTAATGGATTCCGACCAACGGATCTTGAGAAATCGTCAGAAGAAAACTTGGAAAAACACACTTTCTCTCTTTCTCTCTTCTCACGCCTGAACCAACCAGCCTCTTGGGGAAGAAAATCTGATTTTTTCAGATATTATGCCCCTTTTATACTTTTAAAGACTTGGCCCTCGTCGCGCCAAGTGTCCTCCTTTGTTCGGGTTTGTTTTTCGCTCCGAAACGATTAAATTTTGTACCGGTTTAAGCTCAAAATATTTTATATGAACTTTATTTAAAATATTTTCAAAATTTTCATAAAAATTTCATTTTTAGGGGTCACTAGACACCCGTCACCTCGAAAAACGTAAAAAATCCGACTATCTCGGAATTTGACAAAATTTGTCTGGATAACTAGATTTTACGAGACGAATCCAACGATAAGATCCATTTCATCATCCAAGATTTAGAAAAATACCAGTTTTTAACCAGCACTATAATGGCAAATTACCATTTTTCCCTTTTAAGAAAAAGTTCAAATTTTTCTCAGGTTTCACATAATCTCATAACATGGCATGAAATTATGATATTCATTCTTGAAATTGTATATTCTTGGATGAATGCTTGTTTAATTGTTGAATTGAATGTGAGCACTTCATATGTATCTAGGTTGGGGAGTAACCTCTTTAGGAGATACTCAACTACCAGTAGCTCTTCCAAAATTTTTAAAAATTTAAAATAACTTTGCCAAGCTTTCCGGCCTTAAGTCCTTTTGTTCAAATGATGTAAATGGAGTAATATTATGGACAAATGGATGTATATTGGACCTTGAAATGGTCAAGTAATTGAAATATATACAATTTATGCATTTGGAAGTGCCCGATACAATGAAGACTCTGCCCAAACTTTTTGTTGCTTACGATCCCAATGAAGGGGATGTTATGACGTGCTGTTGGGTTACACGTTATTCATGGGTACTTTTGTGGATTGATGGGTATTTTCACGGGTTGATGGATGATCAATGGGTTAACAAAGGACCTTCAGTTTTTTGGGGCATCAAAACAAATATAACAATAAAAAAAATCTAACTACAATGTACACGAAAACAAAATAAACAAGACTCATGTCAGTTAGGCTTCAGTTCAGATATGAGCTTGCGCCCATTGATTTAAAAAAAAAATCATGTGCAAATGCATTTCCTAACCAATCTATCCAACAATACAAAAGATAATGATTCAAAATTCTCAACAAAATAGAGGTGGTTTATGCAATTCCAACAAAGGAGTATACAATTGCTCTTTGTAAATTTCTACACCTAACTCCATTTCAATGCCCTCCCCAAGTTGAAAATTGTGAACCTCAACACCACTCTTTGATAACAAATTGACCTTGGCCTTATTAGCCTCATGTGAGATAATAACTTCATTAAATTTTTCATAATCAAGAGTGGTAGAAGATTCAACATCAATTTGCATTCCATAAACATGATCATCCTCAATACATTGATTATGCTCAAGATGTTTTTCTTCACACATAGTAATTATGACATTAGTCAATGAAATAAGGTCATCTCTAATTTCAAAAAATTGTTGGGCTACTTGGGAATGGCATTGACTTCCACCTGGCATTGCATAAACTCGTAAAGATTGTTTTCCAATTCTTGTTCGATTGAGTCCTTATATGTTGAATAGTGGCAAAATTCATTTGTTGGTGTGAGATTGGATGAAAAATTATAAAGTTAGCTTTCCCAACCATAACTTGAATAACTCGTTTCAACATAATGGTTGGGATAAAAATTTTCGGGGGCTAATATTGAAATTGATCCTTCACATGCAAAGTCTTGAACCGTATAATTTAATGGGCACTTACAAGTGATGTGCTCCTAATCATCATAAATTTTGCACACACGTTTTCAAAATTTGGAACATTTAACACATTTTCATAAAAATTAGGAAACATTATGTAAAACTCAAACTACAACAAACTATTTACAATTGATATGACATACCTTGGCCCATGATGAAAATCATAAGACTTTCCTATGCCATCCCAAATCACCTTTGAAAACATGACGCTTAACCTTCCCCAACAATGTCGCCAAAAATGCTTAATAGGTTTCCCTAACCTCCAAACATGAACCTGCTTGTTTGCATATATGGCTTATAGAGATTGGTGAATGTCACTCTCCCTCGAGTTTAATTCAAGAAGTGGGGAAATTTTGTGTGGATGAACAAAAACGTGTGTGTGCAAAAGTGCTCCCCAAGCGTAGGGAGATTTGAAATGTAGTTTTTTACATGGAATGAGTATTCCAAGGTCATCTCCTTAGGGAAGGTGAGGCCAAGTGTTTTTCAAAAGTGATTTGTAAAAGGGAAAGATGGAAAATATTGTGATTTGAAGTTTTGTGACATGTGAATTAAGAAATATGCAAGAAAGGAAGGTTGGCTAATCTATAGAGGTCATTCCAATGGAAAAGCCAAATCGACTCATTGCATTCAGCCAATGGTGTCTCGGTGTTTGAATGATTCGTAGGAAGTGAGGGATCAATGTGGTTGCATTGGAAAAGAGCATACCCCATGACAAGCCTATGGTGTATCAAAGGCCCACAACCACATCCGCACTCATCTTAGTAAAACCAAAGACTTTACACTACAAGGAAGAATGAAAGAAAGTCGATTTCACATGCCTAAGAGGAAATCCCTCTTGAATTAGCCAACTAAAGGTTTAGTTATTCATAATAAAGGCAAGAACAAACATGAAAGAGAAACACATGATGATGAAATCAAACATAGACTTGTATTAAGGTAAGAAGAAGTTTAAACTACAAAAGAAATGACATTCAACTCAAAATGCAAAGCTTGAAGAGAAAATACCCAAATGCAAACAATAGAACTAGTAAACCCTAGCTAAACTCAATAAAACTTGAAACAAATGAGATTAATATGCTAGAAAGAAAGATTACATGTAGATTGAAGCTTACAAGAATGAAAATGGTGAAGAAAAAGCAATAACCCTTGCTTTCTCTCTCTATACTACTCCTAAGCTTAGGTAGTCTCCCTCTCTAAAAGCTTGATAATCTGAAATTGTGTGAAGGAACTCCCAATTTTCATCCATTCCCTTCTCTCTTATCATAAGTGGCAGACTTGGAGTGATTGGAGAGAGGTTGTCCACCAAAGCTTCCAAAATCAATCAAAGCATGGTCTTCCCATGCTTTTCCAACCACTCCCTCTCTCTACATTGGCCACCCACTCCCTTATGTATAAAATCTAAAAATAAGGGATAGGAGATCATCATAGAGTGATAGAAATGTCATAGCATGGATTAGGTGACAAAATATGGGCCCTCATAGTTGGAGGAGTCATTTGGAGAAGGATCTAGTCTTTTTGGGTATCTTCTACCGGTAGCTCATTTCCAGTAGGGTCTTCTACCGGTAGCTCATAAGGCTCCTACCGATGGCTCATAAGGGGTCTTTTACCAGTAGCTTATGTAGGGAGATTTTATAAATTTTTCATAACTATTGATCCCACTTTCTGATTGAGCTTAAATTTTGATATAAGATATAGGATATTTAGATCTACAACTTTCATGTTTTTTACTTTTTCAGATTTGTAGTGGATCATGGTCAAAAATGAAAACTATCGGGGTACTACTACCAAATGGTGTGGTTGTTGGTAACAATATTCCAGTAGGAATAGGTACCGGCACCTATGATAACAGGTACCACTACCTCCTTGATTCTTTCAATTTTAAGCCTCCAAATCCTCATGTTATGTGTCCATCTCTTCACCACTCATCCACACTTAATTGCAGAGTTCCAAAAGCCATCATTTATCCTATGATTACCTACAACATCAAAATTTTCACATTATTCACATATTAAACTAATTCTAAGTAATTAAATGAAAAGTTGAGTTAAAATGCATATAATGAGACCGTTAAATATGCAATGTTACGCACTCATTATTACCGGTATCTAAGTGATTAAGTACTTGTACCACATTGTCGGATGACTCTAGTACCGGTACCTAGACTAATAGGCACCAGCACCTGGATTTCAATGGGCTCAAGTACCAGTACCACAATGGATAATGGGCTCAGGTATCAGTACCAAGATATATAAGATACCACTACCAAGATACATATGTACTGGTACCTGGCAAACAGAAGGCCTAGGTACTGATACCGTGTATCAGGGGTACCGATACCTCTTCCCGAAGCTTGAATTTTGAAATAAAACACTGAGGGGCCTTCACTTCTTGAGCTTTCCTGTTTGGTTGATGTGAATGGAGAATAATAAGTCCTAATTGATAGTGATTGGACCTTGGAATGGTCCCAAGATAACGGTATGCACAGGATACGTATTGTGTAGGACTCCGGTAAAAAGGGGACTCTGCCCAAAGTTGTTTTGATTATGATCCCGGTCAATTGGGTGTAATGACATGGTATCAAGTTATATGGTTAAGCCACTACATTCATTTGACTTAAGGGTAGATTGGGTTAAGCCACTGCATTCATTATGCATTACATGTTATGTGCATTAAATGCTACATGTTGTGTGATATGTGATTATGTGTATGATTAAATGTGTATAGGAATGAGATACTAGAGTTAGAAAATATAACCTTGGGGTTGGAAAAGAAAGATGGGAAAGTTTAAGGGTTGGGGTCTACTAGTGAGTGACATACCTCCTTCTAGTGAGACAAATTTGATCCCTAAGTTTGGGATACTAAGTTAGTGTTCTATTGCTATCTTACTTGTCTATAGGTGGCAAACATAGGAAGAAGAAACTGAATTGGTCAAGGGGGTGGATGGAATAATCACCAATCACCACTAGCCTTTGATCAAAAAGCCTTTATAAAGGCTATGGGCACGATTACTGCTACCTTTGCACAAGCCAACACCAACATGGGCCAAGGAATACAAACCACCAACCTTTATGGAGGGGTAGATCTGATGGTGGCCGACTATTGGTTCTAATAAGTTGATAAGATTTTGGAGGCGATGGAGATCACATTCAATGCCACTAAGATATGGCTACCAATGTTCTAGCTTGAGGGAGAGGCCCATCTATGGTGGAATTAGGCAAAGAACACAAAGAATCTTGAGACTCTGACATGGGAAGAGTTTCAGGAGCTCTTTATGGGCAAGTATTTCCCTTCAGCTGTTCGGCAAGTGAAGGCCTAGGTGTTCTTGGATCGATAACAAGTAAACATGACGGTGATGGAATATGTGGCTAAGTTCACCAAGCTAGCCCATTTTGCTGACGACTACGTGGCCACCAACTTAGCCAAAGTGAAGAGGTTTGAGAATGGCTTGAAGTTGTCCATCTGGGGCAATATTGTGGGCCACTGCCTACAAGACATAGGCTTAGTGGTTGAGATGGCCATGGCCATTCAGAAGGAAGTAGATACGCTAAGAGCATAAGGGAGACCTATGCTAAAGAAAAGAAGAAGGAGGATTGATCCTCTTCTTTTAGTTTGAGGAAAAAGAATGAGAAGTCTACCCCACAGGGGCAGGGCCAAAGCCAAGGTCAATCCTCCTAAGGTGGGAGAAATTTTATGGCCACCTATCAGACATGCCAAAGGATTTGTTGCATATCCACCAGTCGGGTCACTTAAAGCTAAATTAGTCTCAAAGGCAAGGATCACAGAGTTACATGACATCTTAGTCCCTGTCATCAGTAGGGCATCCATAGACATTCTTCATTTCTCTCTATGCCACCATGGGCCAAGGAAGTTAGTTTTAGTTCTAGGGTGCTACACAGGCCCCTACCACTTCATGAGCGGGGACTCTGCAATCTGGCCAAATGGGCCAAGGCCAAGAATAGGAATTATAGGCAGGGACTTCAGGGACCTATGGATAAGCCTACGCCATCACTTCCCAGACTAATTATGGGGATCAATTAGTGATTCAGGGTACATTTCTACTATCTCGCTTGTGGGCAAGGGTATTATTTGATTTGGGTGTATTCCACTCATTCATTTCTACATTATGTGTGAGAGTCTTGGCCTTAAAGGTTGAGACTTTGGAGCAGTCATTGCATGTGAGTTCTCCAATAGGAGCTAGGGTTTACAATGATCAGATATATCTAGAGTTTGAGTTAGAGATCTCGGGAATTCTACTCACTGTGGACTTTAGGCTCATGAACACGTCAGAGTTTGATGTCATCCTTAGGATGGATTATTTGATATCATATCGAGTCATCATTGATTGTGATCGAAAGAAGGTCACTGCTTATAAACCAGAGAGTGTCTGTTTCAAATTTCAAAGAGAAAGGCACGATGTTTTATCCCAAGCCATATATGATTCCTGTTGGCATGGATAGTAGATGGATTGTCTTACATGCCATACACTTAAGGATGAGGTAAGGTAGGAGTTGGGTCTACCTCTAGTAGTTATGAGTATGTAGATGTTTTCCTAGATTAGTTATTAGGATTACCTCCACATCAAGATGTAGACTTCACTATTGAGTTACAACCCAGTGCATCTCTTATTTCTGTGACACTACATAGGATGGCCCTGCAAAGTTACAAGAACTCAAGGTCTAGTTACAAGAATTATTGGACAAGAGTTTTATGAGGTCAAGTACTTCACCTTAGGGTGTTTATTTGCCAAGAAGAAGGACAAGACCCCTACACTTTGTATAGACTACCGACATTTGAATCGAATCACCATTGAGAACAGGCACCCATTGTAGCACATAAATGACTTGTCTGATCAATTGAGAGGGGCACAGGTCTACCCCAAAATAGATCTGCGTATGGGATACCATCAGCTGAGGATTAGGGAGACTAACATCCCAAAAAAGGCATTTAGGACACAATACGGGTATTTCGAGTTCACAGTTATGTCCTTCGGCTTGACGAATGCCCTGGTGGCATTCATGGACCTTATGCATAGGGTGTTTCATCCATATTTGGATCAGTTTTTTGTGGTCTTTGTTGATGACATTTTGATCTACTCCAAGTCTAAGAAGGAGCATGAGGGTCACTTGAGGATTGTTCTTCAAACCTTGAGAGACCACCAGTTGTACCCCAAGTTCAACAAGTGTCAATTTTGGCTGACGAATGAGAGATTTTTGGAACATGTAGTGTCGACTTCAGGTGTTTCAGTGGACGCGAGAAGGTTAAGACAGTTATGAGTTCGAGGAGGCCTAAGTCAGTCTTTGAGATACGTAGTTTCTTGGTATTGTCAGGATATTATCAGAGGTTCATTGAAGATTTCTCATGATTAATGCACCTATGACTAGGTTGACCAGGAAAGAAATTAAATTCCATTGGGATGACTCATATGAGTGGGCATTCCAATAATTGAAGGGGAGACTTACTTCAGCTTCGATTGTTACAGTCTCGGAGAGGGGGTCAAGGTACACAATTTATTGTGATGTCTCAAAAGATAGACTTAAATGTGTTCTGATGTAATTCGGGAGGGTGGTAGCTTATGGTTCACGACAGTTAAAGAGCCACAAGCAAAACTACCCCACACATGATATGGAGTTGGCGATCGTTGTCTTTGCCTTGAAGACATGGCACCACTATTTGTATGGGGAACAGTTTGAGGTATTTTTGGACCACAAGAGTCTGAAGTATATCTTTATGCAGCGGGACGTTAATATGAGGCAGCGCATATGGATGGAGTGCATGGAGGACTATGACTTCACTTTGTATTACCATCCTATTAAGGCAAATGTGGTGATTGATTCATTCAGCTAGAAGTCATAGGGAGTTTTGGCTAGTGTAGCTTATTGGGAGTGATATATGCTTAAGACTGTGGGACAGTTTAGGCTACACTACGAAGATCAAGCTCAGGGCACTTTGGGAAGCTTAGTGGCTACTCTTTACTTACTAAGTAAGGTGGTTGAGTCCTAGGGGAAGGACACGGTGATATTATTCATTAGGGATTGGGTACACTCAGGTACAGGTGATGAGGGCTAGGCCATTCATGCTTATGGTAGTTTTCGATTTAGGGGAAGGGTTTTGGTTTCCTAGACGACAGAATTGAGATAGGAGATTCTAAGAGAGTTTCATTGCTTCCATTTTTTTGTTCATCCTAGTGGCACGAAGATGTACTACGATCTTTGCCGCCAGTATTATTGGAGTGGGATGAAGAGACACGTCAGAGACTTTGTCAATAGATATCTCACATGTCAACAGGTCAAGATTGAGCACCAGAGACCAGCAGGGTTGTTCGAGGCATTGGAGGTGACTGAGTGGAAGTGGGAGCACGTCAATATGGATTTAATGACCCACTTATCATAGACTTTGTGTGGGCATAATGTGGTGTGGGTGATCATGGACCAGTTTACGAAGTCGACACTCATTTTAGCCATACGGATGAACTTCATATTGGAGGAATTCTACAAGTTGTATATGCGAGAAATAGTTCAATTGCAAGGGGTGCCCATATCTATCGTATTAGATCAGGATCCCAGGTTCACTACCCACTTTTGGGAGAGCTTCCAATGATCCATGGGGACACAACTGATGATGAGTACATCTTTTCATCCCCAAAAGGATGGTCAGTCGAAAAGGACCATCCAAATTCTAGAGGACGTGCTTTGAGCATGCATCCTTGAACGCAAGGATAGTTGGGAAGAGCACTTAACCTTAGTGGAATTTTCTTACAATAATAGTTACAAGGCGAGCATATAGATGATATCCTATAAGCCACTTTATGGGAGGTCGTGTCATTCTCTAGTTTGTTGAATGAAACTTGGAGAGAGGCCCTCTAGGGGTCCGAATTTGATCAGGGACACAACAGAGAAGGTGGATATGATATGGAAGCATCTTCTTACAGTCCAAAGTACGTGGAAGAGCTATGTTGATAGGCAGCGAAGACCTCTGGAGTTTGAGGTTGGAGATCACGTCTTCTTGAAGGTTGTGCCGAAGATGGTAGTGGTCAAGTTCGAAAAGCGAAAAAGTTGTCGCCAAGGTATATTGGACCTTGTAAGGTACTCGAGAGGATTGGTATAATTGCTTACCGATTAGCATTACCGCCAAATTTATCAGGTGTTTACACGGTGTTTCATGTCTCCATGCTCCGCAAGTACACTCTAAATCCTACCCATGTGGTGGATTGGGGTGAGTTAGTTGTTGATGCATATGGGACTTTCGAGAAGGGACCGGTGTATATCATGGATAACCAATATTAAGTTTTGCATGACAAGACTATGAGGTTGGTTAAGGTGTTGTGGAAGCACCGTGGTATGGAGACATGGGAGTGTGAGGACACTATCTGTACTACCTATCCGTTCTTGTTGGAGAATGAAGGTACATTTTTGGTAGTCATGAAGTGTTATATGACTTGTTGCATACGTATATCATTATGTGCGCATGTGTGTGTAATCTCGGGGACGAAATTCCTTTAATGGAGAAGAATGTAAAAATTGGAAAAATTAAATTTTTATTAAAAATGGCCAAAATGATAATTAGCCGTTATGGTACAGATTGAAAACCTGAATTTTTCTAGAACTCGGATGATAAAACGAATCTCACCGTTGAATTTGTTTTATGAAATCTAGCTACCTAGTCAATATTTGTCAAATTCTGAGACAGTCGAATTTTTTGCATTTGAAGATGCAATCAGATGTCGCACAACTAAAATAAATGTGATCAAATTTTATTCACGAAACTCGATAAATAATTTAAAGTTAGTTCAATAAAAATGTACTGAACCTAAAATGGGACGAGATTAAATTGATTCAGAATGAAATTTGATCAGAAAAAGATGGATGTGTGGTGTGTTATAAATCAAGCAACCATGGAGTATAAAATAGGAGAAAATCAGATTTTTTCCCCATTCTACCCAGCCATTTCCAAAAAGAGAGAGAAAAGAGGGAGAAAGGAGAAAACTCTCCCCCTCCTTTACTTCATTCTCCAATCTACGACGATCCGACCGTCGGATCCCTTCGGGCCAAGAACAAAGGTTGTTCTATGCACCGAGAGCTATGCGTACATACCAAATATCGCGGGTTTTTTCACAATCTTGAAGATGGGATTTTTGGGATCAAAGTTTTGGAGCTTATTTTTGGTCTTTTGGAGCTTCTTCTACACGAATATATGCTATGAGAGGTAGGTTCCTTTTCTTAGTAGGTTTATTTCCAACCAAGGGTTGAAATATGAAATGGGTAGGGTGTTAGAGATAATACCTAGGGTTGTTAGAATATGGAAATCGGTATCAAAATGTGTTTAAACTAAATCTTGCATGATTTGGTTTTAGTGAATTTACTTGCTTTGGAATTTCATGAGAAATGTGTTGATTTGGGCATAGTATGTGTTTACATAATCCTTGTGCCCTATAGGTGTTTGATAAAATGCCTAAGAATCATTAAATATGTTATTTAAGATGAATATTATAATGCCTAAGAATGATTAAGTATGCCTAAGAATGTTATTTAAAATGTCTAATAATGATTAAGTATGTTATTTAAGATGAATATTATATAACATGCTTGGTTGAGATTGCAGAAAGTGATTATATGCCTTATGATATAATAGACATTTGAGAGAAATTGAAAATGTTTGTGGAAATCGCATATGTTCATAATATGTTCATGCTATGATGAATATGATATTGTAATTACAATTATACATTACATTTGCATATGCACAGGTAGCATCACATTCGTGAGCATTTGACAGGAGAGCGGGTGTGTGTGCATGTCTTTGATCAAACACCATCCTTGGTGGGTTGATACATAAGCTATGAAAATTTGGACCAAGGTTTGACTAAGTCGCACAGATTGCATTGAAAATAAGGGTCAGATGCTTGATGGTTTTCCCCGACTTCCAACTCTAGAACCCGGATTATGTGTATATGGCTTATAGAAATTGGTGAGTGTCACTTTCCCTCGAGTTCGATGCAAGAAATGGGGAAAATCGTGTGTGTATGAACAAAAATATGTGTGTGTTCAAAAGTGCTCCCCAAGCATAGAGAGACTTGCAATTTCATGTTTTACTTGGAATGAGTATTCCAAGGTCATTCCCTTAGTGAAGGAAGGTCAAATGCTTTTGAAGGTGATTTGTGAAAAGTGAAAATTGGAAAATCTTGTGAATTGTGTTTTGGTGAGTTGTGTTTTGACAAATATGCAAGAAAACAAGGTTGGCTAATCCATAATGGGAATGTCAAATCAACTCAATTCATTTAACCAATGGTGTCTCGATGTTTGATTAATTCGTAGGAAGTGAGGGACTAATATGGTTGTGTTGAACAAAACATACCCTGTGACAAGTCTACAGTGTATCAAGAGCCCACAACCACGTCCACACTCAACCTAATCTGTGACGCCCTAAAAATCGGGGGTCCCGTTTATCGCCCCTCAACCCGCGAAATACCTGTGGATATCGTATAACTCGATACCACACCGTTGTGTCCCATTTACCGGGATTCATAATTTAACAAAATCGGGCAGAGTCTCCTTTGTACAGGGAAACTCTACCCAAAACACAACTTGTGCACCGTACCATCACATGACCATCCGAGGTCCCATATACAAATGTTGACCACACCGGGTCCATTTATAAGAAAACATTGACCACACCGGGTCCAATTATCCATACTTTCACCTCATGAGTTTATACATTAAACATAGTTAATACAAGTTCAAAATTAAAATTCCTTTGCAAATATTACATGACAATACATAGTTTGAACAAAAGTCTATAAAACAGTCATGGTTAAAGGCCACATGTCGGCCCCTCTTCACCCTTGAGGCCCCAAATGATAGTCCTCCGCCGGTACGCACCCTACACCTGAAATGTTTTCCGTATAGGGTGAGCCAATGCTCAGTAGGAAAACTCCTACAGAGGCTACTCCCCACCTAAAATGAGTATGCAATGCGCACATGCCACAAACAACTTCTTCCATTCCAAATAAGAATATGTTATTCAAGATAGAATCTCATGATGCCATGCCAAGTAATGAGACGAAACTCACTCATGCATGTTATCCTGAGCCCACACCGACCCCCACAAAACAATGCGACGCATATGTGTAAAACAAACGTCTTTGATGAAACACATCCAAAGATCATTTTGAAATCAACCGTATGTCATAAAACCAATTTATTCTTGGATGTTTCCCATCAAATGAATAATTTATATATTAAAATCATGTGCCTTTATTGGGTATCGGATTCAGGAATCGTACCTCCGGCTCCATACGTCGTTACACTTTTCTGGAATTTTACCGCTAGTAAGTGTATGAACCAAGTGGCCAGGTTTTTCACCCGAGGGAGTGTCTAGCCCTACTTGCTATACCCGACACAAGTTTTCTTATGCATGTAACCGTGCGACACAATAGGATGTTTCATCCTACTTTCTCGAGCCCACCACCAACCACCAAGGATGATGATTGACCAACCATGCAACCACACACCCATGCTCATGGTTATAGATGTGTTTACGCCGTGCATATGCAATGTAATGCATCATTTCAAACTACTGCCATGTTCAATATGTAATGAATGTCATATAAATAATTTCAACATATCCCATGATCAATTATATCCAAACATATAAATTCCATGATCATCATAATGCTAACTTATCCTTAAGCATACATCAACATAACATTACAATTGTAAATCACATCATAAGCATGTAATTTTGCTTTACCACATTTTTCAAGCATGTTATTTTATCAAACACAACTTCAATCATTCAAGGTATTTTATCAAACACCTTCAAGGCACCAATCATGTAATCACATAATTCACTCATATTCATCGTATAACTCAAGAAATCATATTAAGTGATTTCTACCATTGACCACTCGTCAACCCATGGAAAGATCCATGAATGTCACACAAACTGACATCACGTCAATAATATCTCTTTTGTCCGGGATTTTAACTCACACGTGTAACTCGTGATCCTTTAATCATTTAATCCAATCGAGGTCTAACACACCTCGATATATATCATTTGAAACCAAAGAACACATAGTGATGAGTGCAAAATATTGCATATTTGAAGGCCTCATTACATGCATTTTAACTCAACTTTTGCATATAAGTACTTAGAGTGAGCCGAAATTATGAATAATGTTGATATTTGGATGTTGCAAGTATTTATAGCATAAATCAAGTATTTTAGAACTTTGCAACTATCTTGAATGTGTGGTGGATGTATGGCCACATTACATTAGGATTTGGAGGCTTAGAAGTTAAGACATCAAAGAGGTATTGGTGTTGGTAACAAAGGTACCAGCACTATCTCCCTCTGGTAGAAGTACCTCTTTTTTTATCCATTTTTACCATGATACACTCATAATCTGGAACAGTTCAAACCACAAAAGTTGTATATCTAGATGTGTTCTGCATTGTATCAAAATTTCAGCTCAATCCAACGGTTGGATCAAAAGTTACGGCAATTCTACGACAACTAATCCGGAGCAGAAAAGTGTACCGGCTTTTCTTCACCCAATTTCTATATCCATTGCAAATCCTTTCTTACAAGATTTATTTAGCACATTTAGGCACCCTTTTCCCACACTTAACATACACTAATGGTGCATTCAACAAGATAATTTATCTCAAGTCATGTCACCCATCCTCAATACCCCTTTTTAACTAAACCATCAATTTCAAACTAGAAATTGATTATATCCTTTCTACACCAACTCCATAACCATAGGCAAGTGAATTACATAGTTCCATATGCCTACCATTTTTCCATCCAACCAACTATGGTAGGAAAATTTTAAAATACACAAAATAATCCATGTAAACCCAATTTTTCAAGAGTTTACACTAATAGCTTCCACATATCAAATGTGAGCTAAAACTTGGTTTTTTCTTCCTTCTCTTTTAATCTCCCTCACTTTAGGTTTCTAACAAGCAAGAACACACACACACACACTGATGTATGAGTTAAACACACTCACTTTACTACATATTAAAGTACACATAACTTCCATCCAAGAAATTACACAAGTACTTCCACATAGCAAAACAAAGTAGGACTTGAATCAAACTCATTCTACACCTACTTCCTCAAGGCATAAAATAACATTTGCTATTTAATCACAATTCACAACACACATGTTATACATAGCTCATGCTACTAACACATTCAATTTTCAAGGGATTTCACAAGTGATTCCCACATATCACATACAACTAGAAATTGACCTAAGCCATTTCTACACCCTTTTTCATTTCCATTTTATCTATTTCACATGCATCGGTGAGTGATATATATATATACTCTTTAATAACCTACACATTTCACATACACTATAGGTAGGAAATGAACCAAGGTAGGAAAACCCCTACCTCTTTGAAGTGTGGAGACTTCAAAAACACCAAAACAAGCCCCAAGTTCTTGATTTTCCAAAAATTTGCCTTTGAATCTCCGGTGAAAATCATTGTTTTTGGTACCCACACGTAGCCCTCGTCGCGTAGATCGACTTTAATTCTTGGCCCGACTAATTTCGATCGACGGAACTTCGAGAATCGGCGGAAGAAAACTTGAAAACTCTCTCTCTTCTCTCTTCCTCCAACGTTTGAAACCAGCCAGCAAATGGGTAGGAAATATCTGATTTTTCAGATATTTCACCCTATTTATACTTTTAGAATGCTTGGCCTAAAATGCGCCACACGACCTCTTTTTTTCAGATCCATTTTCATCCTGAAACGATTAAATTTCGTCCCGATTTAAGTTCAAAATATTTTTATTTTAACTTGCCTCAAATTATTTCCTAAATTATAAATTTTTTGTCAAAATCCCATTTTTTTTGGTCACCCGAGACTCAACCGCCTCGAAAAATGCCAAAAATTTGACTATCTCGAAATTCGATGAAATTTGACAGGGTAACTCAATTTCGCGAGATGAATCCAACGGTGAAGTCCATTTCGTCATCCGAGTTCCAAAAAATTTCAGGTTTTTGACCCGTACTGTAGCGACAAAATTACCGTTTTGCCCTTATTTTCAAAAGTTTAAATTTACCGGGTTTTACATTCTCTCCCCCTTAAAAGAATTTTGTCCCGAAATTCACACACACATACATACAATCACATGCATATGCAACAGTCAAATAATACTAAATGACTGTAAGAATGTACCCTGTATCACTGACGGATCTGTTGGCTCAGTCTGTGGTACCATACCGTAGACACGCCCCTGTGTCCCCGAAGTCCAGACTTGTGAACCTTGTCCTTGACCTTGACCTATTGCCTGACCCATCTGGCCAATTTGCGGTGTCCCTGCACGAGAAGTAGTAGGGCCTTGTGCAGCACCCTAGAAGTGGTACTGGCTGCTCTGACCCATGGTGGGGTAGTGAGGAGCAACATACGTCTGTGGTTGCACCACTGAAGTCTGAGACTGCGATGACCCATGACCCTGGGATCCTTGCCTCTGAGGACAATCCCTCTTCATGTGTCCCGGCTGATGGCAATGAAAACATGCCCGTGAGCCTGCCTGGCTAGGAGCCCTAAAGTGTCTCCCGCCTTGCAAAGATTGGCCTTGGCCTTGGCCTTGGCCTGGCTACGGCCCTGATTCCTGAAACCCTTGCGGAAGGAAAAGTCCTCTGCCTCTTTCCAGAACTAGAAGAAGAGGATTGACCCTCCTTCTTCTTGTCCTTCACACCCGCCTCCCGGATGTTTCTTGCATCGTCCACTTCTCTCTCAATGGCCAAAGCTGTCGTGACCTTCAAGTCGAAGTCTTGCAGAAGAAGACTAACAATTTTCCCCCGGATAGATAACTTCAACCCATCCTCAAATTTCTTGACTTTGGCCATATCTGTGGCCATATATTGGTTGGCAAAACATGCTAACTCGGTGAATCTAGCCACGTATTCCATCACTAACATTGTTCCTTGCCTTAGCTCTAGGAACTCTTGGGCTTTCGCATGCCTCGCAGCCGCTATGAAGTATTTCCCCATGAAGAGTTCCTTGAACTCTACCCATGTCATGCCCTCCAAGTTCTTGGAGTCTTTCACCCAATCCTACCATACTTGGGATTCCCCCTCTAGCTGGAATATAGCTAGAGTTATCTTGGTGGCATCGGAGGTGATCTCCATTGCCCGCAACACCATATCCACTTGGCGGAACCAATAGTCAGCCACCATAGGGTCCGCTCCTCCCAGAAACACCAGAGATTGGTGTGCTTTGAACGTCTGGTGGTTGCTTGAGCCTCCTTGTCCCCCACTTGCACTAGTCTATACAATGGTAGCCGTCGTAGCACTAGCTTGTGCAATGGTGGCAGTCGTCGTACCAATAGCCTCCATTAAAGCTTGTTGGTCAAGAGTCAGTGGTGGTTGGTTAGTATTCCGTCCATCTCCATTCCAATGGGTATGCCAAATTGACTCATTTCATTCAACCAATGGTGTCTCGGTGTTTGATTGATTCATAGGTAGTGAAGGACTAATATAGTTGTGTTGGGCAAAATCATACCTCGTGACAAGTCTACGGTGTATCAAGAACCCACAACCGTATACTTACTCAACCTAGTCAAACCAAACACTTTACACTACGAAGGAGAATGAAAGAGAGTCAATTTCACATACCCAAGAGGAAATCCCTCTTGGATTATCCAACTAAAGGTTTAGCTATGCATGGTAAAGGCAAGAACAAACATGAAAGAGAAAAACATGGTAATGAAATAAAACATGAAATTGCATTAATTTAAGGAAAATATCAAACTACAAAAGAAATAGCATTCATACACAAAATGTAAAGCTTAAAGAGAAAATACCGACATACAAGCAATAGAACTAGTAAACCCTAGCTAAACTCAATACAACTTGAAATGAATGAGATTAAAGTGTTAGAAAGAAAGATTACATGTAGATTGAAGCTTACAAGAATGAAAAAGGTGAAGAAAAATCAAGAACCCTAGCTTTCTCTCTCTACACTACTCTTAAGGTAAGTAGTCTCTCTCTCTTTCTAAAAACTTGTCAAAATTGAATAATGGTGTAAGACTTGGTAATTTTCATCCATCCACCTTCCCTTAGCTTGTGTGAACTAAGTTACAATGAGTGGGGAGAGGTTGGATACTTGAACAAGCAAAAACAAACCAAACATGCTCCTCCCATACTTTTCCAACCACCCCTCGTCTCTCTCTTGCTTCCCCTCTCTCTCTCATTTGAAATCTGACTTTAGGGGTTAGGAGAGCATCATGGGGTATCAAAATATGTTAGGGTATGGTTTGGAGGTCAATAGGTGGGCCCCCAGAGTAGGTGGAGTCGTGCGGGGAAGTGTTTGGGCTTTCTAGGAAAGTTCTACCGATAGAATGTCAAAAACCTACCGGTAGGTATTTTCCAGTAGGGTCTTCTACCGGTAACTCTTTTTTCATAAATTTTTCAAGACATAGGACATGAAAATCTACAAATTTAATGTTTTGCACTTGTTCAGATTCAAAGTGGATTATAGTAAAAATGGAGAATACTGAAGTACCGATACCAAATGGTGCGGGTGCTGGTACCAAAATTCCAGTAGGTTTAGATACAGGTACCTATGATACCAAGTACCACTACCTCCTTGATTTCTTTCACTTTAAAGCTTCTTAATCCTCAAGTAATGTGTCCATCTCTTCACCACTCATCCACACTTAGTTACAGGGTTCCGAAAGCCATCATTTACCTATGATTACTTGCAACATCAAAATTTTCACATTATTCATAAATTCGACTAACTCTAATTAATTAAATGTAAAGTTGAGTTAAAATTCCTATAATGAGGCTGTTAAATATGCAATATTACATGCTCATTAGAAAGTCCTCTCAAAAATCCTGGTGACCATCAATTTTAGCAGCTACATAGTCCCACTGAAGTCGTCTAACCTTCCCTTGATCGCATCAAGGCGTTGAGGGACCATCCAAGGTGGGGCAATAGTGGATGGCCCAGGGGTGGGAGGTCCAGCTGTAGGTGTCTCAACTCTTGGTTACCTAACTCTCTCTTCCCTCTATGCAAACCCTCTTGTCATGGCTGACCTCTTGATGCTACTGGACTAGCCTATGGTGCCAAACTCCAGTGGAAGAGTCACATCAGTGGGGATGTCCTTTACCTTGTTATGGTGCCAGATCTTCATGACAAGGTAGGCATAAGGAAGATTCACCTTCAGCTTCTTAACTTGAGCGTATTCCTTCATCACCTACATAATCATGAAGGCAATGTCCATCCTCTTGCCCGACATGAAAGCATGGCAAAGGCTAGCTTCTCCTCCCCTGGAATCTTCTCTGCACCTCGAGGTAACAGATTGTAATAGAGCACTTTGTTCATTACCCCATAAGAGTGCTTGAGTGCCCCAACTTGCATTAGTCCCTTAAACTATCTTGGGTCCTCATACATCAAACTTGTGTATTACTAGAGTGACATCCTCCCATGGGTGTTGAAAGGGTAGACCGTGGTGTTGGGATAAAGTCTCTCGTAATGTAATGCCTCTGCAATGACTCCCAGGGCGACCTCCATCACCTTCCCTCTCATATTGGCCTTCAAAAAACACAAGTCCTCCTCCACCACCCCTAACTTTTGATAAAACTCCATACAGAGGGGAAACAAAAATCCCCCCATGGGCTCAAACCAAACATTGATGCCATGGCCCTCTATCACTCAGACTATGTCATCGTTTGGCCCAAGGGTGGGCCTATCTACCTTCCACTTGCACATCACATTTTTCCCCTTTTATACTTTTTGTGTGAGGGTCATTTTTTTGATTCTTCCTTTGTTCCCCACCACTGGAGCCTACCTCCTTGGTCCTCTTGCTGGATCTGGTTCCTACAGCTAGTGGAGAGCATGGGCCCGTTTGCTTGGTACAAGCCATAACTATCAAAAATGCCCTTAGGGTGACAAAAGCAACAACCAACCCCACACTACATCAAAAATGTCAAAGGACGCATGAGAAGACTTACCCAATATAGCCATTCCTCTAAATTCCAAGCTTTGGGTGAAAATCGAGGACGTTGCTGGTTTGGTGATGCTTTGTGAAGGAAAGAGGGGTTTTTGTGGGGTAGAGGTCAAGGAAATGAGGAGTAATCACTATGAATCAAAAACTTGGGGAAGATAATCGGGTGATTTGATGAATGCCCAAAGTTTCTCTAAGTATTTGGAGGGTTTTGAGAGAGAAGAAAGGGTTTTTAAGGTTGAGATGGATGAGCAAAGTGAAGGGTTTCACCGATTTTTTGGGTTAAAAACCCTCATTTTTGGGTTTCTGGGCAAAACCTACCAGTAGGTTGTCTGGGTTCTACCAGTAGAATAGTGTACTGCAAAATTTCTACCGGTAGATTTCAGCTTTTTGTAAAAATTTTCCTATGCTCTCATCCTCACCCCCACTCCAAGTTTATTCGACTCTAACACATTCTAATGACCTATTTACTAACTCAACTTCACAAAAAACTTAATCCATGCTAGTGAATCACAATGTGTGACCATGCCCAAATTCATTTACAAAATTGTAATGCAATTTGAGTTTTGATACTTTCAGAACAAATGACATGGAATTCTAAATTCAACAAAATGAACACCCAATATGTAAAGCACAAACTAAAGTACAAAAGCATTCCTTTTCCTTTCATATATCTAAGATTTAAACAATATTCCCCTATCCTACCAGCTCATGATTGCCTAACACAATTTTTCAAACACCCAAACCAATCACACTTAAGTTTCATCATAGTTTTAAATGTTATTCTAGAGTATACACCTACCCATTTCTTTTCAAACTCATGTGGGTGTGAAATGAACATGTAATTTAAGCATTTACTCAATGGAATCCACATTCATTTAGCTATCCAAATTCAGCTTTGATGTAATTCTCACCAAGAGTTTCTCTAAAAAATGAATAACTCTGTGATAAACCTGGCATGCTCTCCATGTGTATATGTGAGATAGAATCTTGTGCACAAACCAAAAATGCTCACATATAATCCAAAAATGATATGCATACATAACAATAGAAACGACCTTGCCATAATCTCATGAATGGAATGTTAGGGCAATAGGTAGCAAAACCAACTTTTTTTTTCCATTTAAAGTGTGCTCTCACCATGTTTTCTCTAGATCATTTAGGGTTTCCATGGGTTGTAATGAGGCCTTGGGGTGATTGGGGTGATATTTGGGCTGTGTGAAATGAAGGGTAGAGGGAGACAAAAAAGGGTTATTCCGAAACGTGACCTTTATTATCAAAAATCTCCTTTTGGGGGAATTTTTGGCTTTTCACCTTTACGTCAACTGTGTTATATCTCTTTTTCTTCTTTTCTCAACATTTTTCTTCTCATATCTTTTCTTTTCATTTCTCTTCTTTCTCAACCCTCTTTTTCTCCTTTTCTTGGATTTTTCTCCTTTTTCATTCAAAATTTGAATTTAGCACCATTTATCCCTTTTTGCGTTTCCTCACCACATTTCATTCTCTTCATGGTTAATCATAGTCAATCTTGGAAAAAACCAAGGTGTAATAATTGTAATCATTTTGCACTGGCTTGGTAAAACATGTGGCATGGAAACGATTTTTCAATTAAGCCTCAATCACAACATTAGGGGTAACATTTTCACAAGAAAATGGATATGGCTCAACGTAATTCAAAGATGGTCTAAGATTCTCTCTAGATATGCATGGGGAGGCATATTGACATTTCAAGACAAAGTCAATCAACTATCCACATGCACTCTAACCAAAGCAAGTATAATGAGACTATTGAACAGATTTTGAATTTGAAAAATTATTGATTAAACCTAATTAGTATACAAATTAATAAATTAAATAAGTACATTAAGTAAAATAAATAAGTTAAAAAAATTAAGGTTTGTGCGTAAGCTGGGGTTTTATTTGTATAATGTCTAAAATTTCAGGGTTTTTGTGCAGAACTACTGGAAATTACAAAGAGTAATCTGGAAAAGCTTGAAAGAACTAAGGAGAAAAGTGTAAAATAAAGTAGAATTGGCCAGCACAACAAAGATAAGCACTTCAGCAAAGCAAGATCGTCAGGACGGTGGAGGGGCGTCCGAACGGTGGTCTAAGTCACCTCATGCTTCTTCAATGACTATATAAAGGCCATGCATGGCCTCCTCCTTCAGAGCAAGCAAGAGAGAAGAAGGCCGGAGATAGAGAGAGCTCCAGAGAGAGAAATCCAAAGGAAGAAAACAAAAGAGAAAGAAAAATCCCATACACAAATCCGGTCCATCATACACTCCAGCCAAACTCTATATTTCTACATATCTGTGTTATCTTTCTATTCAGACAGTTGAACTGCCGCCACCTTTGTGTCTTAACAAATATTACGGGTGGTTGTATTTTAGTTGTTCTTTGTGAAAGAAATTTTAGAGTTTGTATTATATTTATTGTTGTAATGAAAGCTATCCACACTCCTTCCTTGTCTGCAGTAATAGGGTATGAGTAGTTACTTATATCCTCCAGTGAGAGGTAAACATATGTATGATGTTGGTTAACTTCTGGAAATGTTGATGTTTTATTCATATATATATATATATATATATATATATATATATATATATATATATATATATATATATATATATATATATATATATATATATATATATATATATTATACACTTCATGCATGATACAGTGATGTATGTAGTTTCGGTATTGTGCCTGAAATTATGTCATCAGTGCATCATCAACCTGCCGGTTAAATATCTATGGTGTTCCATCGGCATGGCTAGTCCTCCATCGGAGCTCTGAGGATGTTCTACTGATGCATGGTACTAAATCTAAATGATCCTCATGAATGGCTTGTCCTTCTAGGTTATTAGGGTTGTTTAACTATTATACATAACTATCAGATTAATGACCTAAGTGATCCTCATGAACGACTTGTCCTTCTGGATTACTAGGGTTTTTTAACTATTATACATAATAATATTGCCAGTAAAATATCTACGGTATTCCATCAATATGGCTAGTCCTCCATCGGAACACTGAAAATGTTTTACTGGTATATATAAAAAGATGACCAATTGAGTAATTCAAGTATTCCTCATGAATGGCTTGTCCATCTGGTTTGCTCGAATAAGTTAATTGGTACATCTATAACTAGGTAATCTAAGAAGTTGTTGTGTTATGATATATTAATACCACCAGCTAACCTAAGAAGTTGTTATGTTATGGTTTATTATGTACACACTTACTGTTATGGAATCAATTGAGTAATTCAAGTATTCCTCATGAATGGCTTGTCCTTCTGATTTGCTTGGATTAATCAATTGTCATAGATACCATCAGCTAACCTAAGAAGTTGTTGTGTGATAATTTATATACATCAGACGTACCAGTTGACTTGCCAGTAACATGGAAGTTAATTGCTGTAAGGTAGCATTTCCAGTATTTGACCAATATAAAGCATATGGGATCCTTAAACTGAAGGATATTGTTTATATTACTATCTTTACACAATCTATCTGCAAACATACGTTCAATTAGACTAGTTATCAATCTAAGCTCACATCACAAGCTATCTCATGTTGTCTTAGTTTAAACAACCATTTCCCTATTTTTATTTTATTTCTTAAATTATTAAAAAAATTTGTAGGATCGATACTTGGACTTAAACTGAGAAAACTACAAGTCGACCACTTATACTTGGGGGTATAATATTAATCAGATCACGAAATAGGTTGAATTAAGTTTTTGGCACCGTTGCAAGGGAGTTACGGTAATTTGAAATCAAATAAAATGTGAAAGTTGTTAAATTAATAATATATATATATATATATATATATATATATATATATATATATATAAATTGTGTGTTTTTCTTTAATAGTTTATGTCTGTTCATTCATCAGTAGGTTCTGTAAATTAGTCATCTCCTTCGTCTTTGTCATCTTCATCTACACAAGAATCATTTGAATTAAGTATGGCTAGAACGTACCTAGGGAAGAACAACCTAGAGAACAAGAAGTAGTTCAAAATATTCGACCATTAAGAGAATATTTACATCCTACACGAACTAATGTCCCATCATGTTTTTCTTTTCAACAGATGCTCCAAATCTTAATATTAAGCCAGGAACAATACAGTTACTACCATAGTTTCATGGTTTGGAAATGAAAATCGTTATGTTTATATGAAAAAATTTGACGAAGTTTGTGAAACGTTGCAAGATAATTCTAAAATGCTTAGATTAAAACTTTTTCTTTTCTTTGAAAGATAAAGTGAAACAGTGGCTTAACTCTTGAAGAGCTAATTCTATCACAAATTGGCAAGTTTTGCAAGCTGAGTTTTTTAAAAAGTTTTTTCCTGTGCATCGTACTAATACCCTAAGACATCAAATAATGAATTTTTCTGTAAAAGAAAGCAAAACTTTTTACCAGTGTTGGAAATATTTAAAGATCTTCTCCAAGCTTTTTCACATCATGCATTTAAAAACTGGACCTTAGTTGGTTTTTTTTTATGATGCTCTTCCACCTACAATGCGACAATTTGTTGAAATAATGGCGCAGGGGGAATTCATGAGTAAAATCCTGAAGAATATTCCAATTTTTTGATACTATTTCTGAGAGTTACCAGATATGGAACTCAACTTCTTCAAATATAGTGGAAACTAAATCATCTACATCTGAAATAGGAAAATATGTATTGAAAGAAGATGATGATTTAAGAGCTAAAATGGCAAATTTATCCTGAAAACTAGAAGCCTTAGAAATGAAAAAAATAAAACAAGTGTCTATTGTGTCAACTACTGATCAAATATGTGAAATTTGTGCGTTGTCAGGACATCCTGCAGCAGAATGTCCAACTATACCTGCATTCAGAGAAGTTTTGATTGAACAATCTAATGCTATTCCAACTTATAATAAGCCTTATTTGAACCCATATTTTGAAACTTACAATCCAGAATGGAGGAATCGTCCAAATTTTAATTGGTGGAATACACAACCTACAAATCAAACACAGGGTCCACCACTACCACAAAATCAACAACAATATCCGCCATATCAACCCCCACAAAGAAGAACTCTGGAAGATACTATGAATCAATTTATTCAAAGTCGAATGAGTTTTAACACTCAAACAACTCAAGCTTTTAATGAATTTAAAGCCCAAACTTCTCAGAATATTGAAGATATCAAGAGTCATCTAGCTAGATTGACTCAGTCCCTCAGTATGTCAGAAAAAGAAAAATTCTCATCTCAGCCTAAACCTCCGCAAAGTCAAAGTCAAGCTAATTTTGTATCATCTGAACCTTCTCCAAGTCAAGTACAAGCAATTACAACATTAAGAATTTGTAAAGTCATTGATAAGACTATTAAACCTAAAATCTCTAAGAAATTGCGCAAGTCAATACCTGTTAATGAACCACTAAAGCCTGAACCTTCAGTTAAAAAGTAACCAAAAATACAGAATGAGGAAAATCAATCATATCCTATTCCCTTACCTTTTCCTCAAAGGGTCAAGAAACTTACATCTGAAAAAGATCAATCTGAGATCATGGAACTATTTAAAAAATTCAAGATTAACATTCCTTTGTTAGATGCCATTAAATGAGTTCCAGCTTATGCTAAGTTTTTAAAAGATCTTTGCACAATAAAAAAAAATGTACCAAAGAAAGCATTTATAACTGAACAAGTCAGTACTATAATACAACATAACGCTCTTCTTAAGTACAAAAATCTAGGAAGTCCAATAGTCTTATGCATCATTGAAAATTTTCAAATTAAAGAAGCTCTGCTAGATCTTGGAGCCAATTGTAATTTAATGTCATATTCAGTGTATACACAATTAGGATTAAGTGAACTAAAATCCACCAGTGTTACACTCTAATTAGCAGACCGATCAATAAAAACTCCAAGAGGGATTGTGGAAGATGTTATCATCCAAGTTGATCAATTCTATTTTTCAGCAGATTTTATCGTTATAGATACGCAACCAAATTTTCATGCATCTGCATACATACCTATTATTCTAGGTCGACCATTCCTAGCTACATCAAATGCGTTAATTAATTGTAGGAATGGAATCATAAAACTTTTATTTGAAAATATGACATTGGAATTAAATATTTTTAACAGTGCAAAACAACCTAGAGAAGAAGATGAAGTACATGAAATAAATTGTGTTGAGTCATTAACTCAAAGTTTTTTCGAAGAAGTTTATCTCGAAAAAGAATTATACACAATAGAATCTGTATTTGATAATGATGAGTATGAAAATGTAGAGAACCCAAAAATGTGAAAATTTATTATCTAATTCTGAAGAGTCCAATTTCAAAATCTTCAAGCCAAATTTAAAACCATTTCCAGTTAATTTGAAATATATTTTCTTAGAAAAAAATAAAATTCATCCCGTGATCATTTCATCAAATTTATCTAAAATTTAAGAAAAATAAATAACAAAAATATTGAAAAATCATGCGAAAATCAAGAACCAATATGAAGCTTATGAAAACGCAAAGATTGCGAAGTCAAGAACAAAAACTTTTCATGATAAAAATATCATGCAAAAATCTTTTGAACCTTCTCAAAAAGTTATGTTATATAATACAAAGCTCATTTATTTATGGGAAAACTAAGATCTAGATGGACAAGTCCTTATATTGTCAAGCAAGTTTTTGATTGTTGAGCAATTGAAATTGAAAATCCATTAATTGGAAATATTTTTAAAGTAAATGGTCTAAGACTTAAATCATATTATGATGGATTTACTCGAGATATAACTTTTGTACAACTTTTTGATCCTGTTTATATACTCTAAAAAGTAAATTAGTACTTAATTCTCAATAATATTACTAATTAGTTGTAATTTATTTTACAAAGTAAATCTCCTAAGTAACAGCCAGATAGCTCAATCGATGAAACGACAACAGATTGTCAGGTTTTATTATCAATGTTGATTATCACTGTTTTTACATTGCAGATAATGTTTAGATTAAGTTGGGTAGGTATGGGTTTGAAATTATTGGTATATTAATTCTATTTTAAATTTGTTTGTCTTTGTGACAGACAGACGTTAAAAAGCTAGATAGTGAATCAGTTTTCAACTTATTTATTGAAAAAAATAATAATAACAATAATAATTTTTATATAATGGTTGAAAAAACTATTTTGGTTAAGTTTAATTCTACTGCATCATCTTCCAAAAGATATACATGCATTGATCATGCAAAAAGCTAAAAGAATAAGAAATTTAGAAATTTTTGAAAGTCAACCAAGACTCCTGTGTGAAAAAAGTACATATGTCAAACACCGACGAGCGAATCGTCTCGGTGGTTACGTAATATCTGGTCGTTTAGAACATTTGAGATAATATAATCAATGTACGAAATCAATTTTAGGTCGAGCATCAGATTGTCTCCGATGGATTAGGTATGGGCAGAGTAAGGATTATCCTGAGACGCCGTCCTATTCTACCCCAATGTTAACAAAATACGTGAGAAATGAAGTTGACCATGTCACTAGTGTTATTGATACAGACAGTTCTAACACTGAATCAGTGTGATCAATGTATAATTTTGGAATAGTGTAAATAATTGTAAATAAATGTAAATAACTATAGATTAATTAATAAAATTAGTAAATAATAAATAACAAATAAAAAATTAATAAAACCAATTTTTGAAAAAAAAAATTGGTTAGGAAAGTTTTGTAGAATAGATAAAATTGTATTTAATTTTGTAAACTGCAGGAATTTACAAGAAAGAACAACAAGAATTACCACCTCCACCACAAGAAGAGCCATTCCACATCCCTGAAGAATTTTTCCCACCATCGCAACCTAAACCACAAGTGGATCAACTATACATACCGGTGGATAACAGAACTGACAGACAAATTCTACTAGGATTACAGACCACAGTTAACCAGCTCGGTACCAGCATCATCCAAATAAATCAACGCTTGACTGATTATGAGCAAAACTATGGAGAGATGTTGAGGATACTTCAAGAGCATTTTAGAGGAGAACCATCTACTTCTTAAAAGACTGGACATTCTACACAAAAACTTTGCTATCTTTCACTCAATCTTTTACATTATGCACTTTTACTTTATGCATTTGAACTTTAATTTATGTTTTGAACTTATGTATGTTTTAAATTTGTTTGCTTTGAACTTAAGTGTGTTTAAATTTATTCTTGTTAAATTATGGAACTTATGTTTTTAAATTAGGAAGACTAGTTCATATAATTCACAGTTAAATTAAGTTATTATTCACATGCTTTGCAAGAATAGTCTTAATCTGATCACATGGGATTTTCATATTTTAGTCGTGTATTATCTCAATATTTTTGTTTAAACTTATTTTAAAAAGCACAATTAGATTTCTTTATTGTTAAAAATCTTGTGAAATATTACACTCTTTTACATATGTAGTAGAGATGTAAGACTTATTGCAGATTTTGAACCAATCTTTATTGGAGAGATATTCTACATCTACTCAAATAAGAATCTTCAATTCAACGATAAACTTTCTTTGAATAATCTCATTAGTTTTTTTTTATTAGCACTTATTAAATTATATTGTTAAGCATTTTCCTTAGACTTCTATTTAAAGATTATACTAATGCATGATCTCTGGAAAATGATCTTAGACCATTTTTTATTAATCTTGAGCCTTAAACATTTCTTTTACAAAATTATATCCTTAGTCAGTCGTGATTGAGCCTGAAAAAGTATACATTCTTTTCTTGAAACCCGAAAAATACCCGAGTCATATAAAAATATATTAAACCTACCTTTGCTATCTAATTTTCTTACACCCTCTTTTAAATCAGCAGAATACGGAAAAACAGAAAAAGAAGAAAAGGTAGAAAAGATCAAAGAATTTCAAAGAAAAAAGGAAGCAAGAAAAGAGCCAAGAAAGTGAAAAATGGAGGAAAAATAAAAAGGATGATCCTGCAAAATCTTGACAGAATAAAACGAGGTGTGCCACAATGCTGAGAAATGATAACTTTTGAATCCCATTGACGTCGTTTCTTAAACCCTAAACCATTAACCACATTACAACCTTAAAAAGTCCTTTTTAATTCCAGGAATCATGCATTAACCTTAGCTATTCTAAAAAGGAAAATGTTAATGATATATTTAAAATATTGTTAATATTCTTTCATGAGATTATGTCAAATTTCAATTTTATTCAAATAATCGCTCTTTTGATTGACTACATGTGAAATTATTTACTTTGTTTACAATACTCCAATCACATGTAGTTATTGAGAAAACAGTCACTATAACATATGTGTTCTTTGCTGAGTGTATTCCAGGAGAGGATTGACATCAAGACAACCATAACAGATGGTAATATTTCTTAAGTGATTTTTAAAAATAAAAAAATCATTACACACACAAAATTTTTTATAAAAATATAAAGATAAATGTTACAACTAATGTGTGTTACTCTTATAGTGATCAAAGAAAATGAAGTATTCAAGCAATGCACAGGAATGTTGATTTAATTTTATTTGAAAAAAAAATTATGAACTCCTAACTACTGAAGTTTGAAGGTATCGTCACTGAAAACCCTCACGAGACAAAACTCATCCACTAGGGATCACCTAGAGGTTTAACGGCTTATTGCATATGCTAAATGCAATCATGAAAAAATCTATGAAAATGATTTTACCTCTGTTTGTATTATATTCTCATTTTGTTAATAGTTTTTATAATTTACAAGGGACTAGTAAAGTTTAAGTTGGGGAGTGTGATTAAACCTAATTAGTATATAAATTAATATAGTAAATAAGTACATTAAGTAAAATAAATAAGTTAAAAATTATTAATTAGGGTTTGTGCATAAGCTAGGGTTTTATTTGCATAATGTCTGAAATTTCAGGATTTTTGTGCGGAACTACTGGAAATTACAAGGAGTAATCTGGCAAAGCTTGAAAGAACTAAGGAGGATAGTGTAAAATAAACTAGAATTGGCAAGCACAACAAAGATAAGCAATCCAGCAAAGCAAGACCATCCGGACGGTGGAGGGGCGTCCGGACGGTGATCCTAGTCGGCTTACACCTACCCTCCACCTCATGCTTCTTCAATGACTATATAAAGGCCATGCATGGCCTCCTCCTTCGGAGCAAGCAAGAGAGAAGAAGGCCGGAGAGAGAGAGAGAGAGCTCCAAAGAGAGAAATCCAAAGGAAGAAAAAAAGGAGAAAAAGAAAGAGAGAAAGAAAAATCCCATACACAAATTAGGTCCATCATACACTCCAACCAAACTCTATATTTCTACATATATGTGTTATCTTTCTATTCGAATAGTTGAACTACCGCCACCATTGTGTCTTAACTATTATTACGGGTGGTTGTATTTCAGTTGTTCTTTGTGAAAGAAATATTAGAGTTTGTATTATATTTATTATTGTAATGAAAGCTATCCACACTCCTTGCTTGTCTGTAGTAATGGGGTGTGAGTAGTTACTTATATCCTCCAGTGAGAGGCAAACATATGTATGATATTGGTTAACTTCTAAAAATGCTGATGTTTTATTCACACACACACATATGTATTATACACTTCATGCATGATACAATGATGTATGTAATTTCGGTGTTGTGCCTGGAATTATGTCATCAGTGCATCATCAACCTGCCAGTTAAATATATACGGTGTTCCATCGGCATGGCTAGTCTACCACCGGAACTCTAACGATGTTCTACTGATGCATGGTACTAAACCTAAATGATACTCATGAATGGCTTGTCCTTCTAGGTTATTAAGGTTGTTTAACTACTATACATAACTATCAGACTAATGACCTAAGTGATTCTCATGAACGACTTGTCCTTCTGGATTACTAAGGTCGTTTAACTGGTATACATAATAATATTTTGGCTTAATTGTATTAGAGGTCCCCAAAATATGGAGTTTCTCTTAATTTGGTCCCCAATATTTCAATTGCATCATTTTGGTCCCTGAAATATTGAATTTGTTTCTATATGGTCCCTCAAGCAGACAGTGTCTAGATTGCTAACGATTTTTTATTATAAACTTGTCATATTATACTTAAATATGGACCAAAAAAAATTTAGATGACTCTTGACCAAATTTTTACTCAAATTTTGATTAAATACCTACCTAAATTACATAGTTTTGATTATGAGCTATCCAAATTTTGGTCAAAAATACACATATTACACATCTTTTTTGTCAAGAGCTATCCAAATTTGTTTAAAAGTTATTAAAATTATTTTTTTTCCATATTTAGCTATTACGTGACAAATTTATGATAAAAAATCATTAGCAATTTGGACATTGTCTGCTTGAAAGACCATATAAAAATATATATCAATACTTCACGGACTAAAATGATGCAATCGAAAGATTGAGGACCAAATTGAGACAGGCCTCATACTTTGAGGACCTCTAATGCAATTAATCCTAATATTTCCAATCAAATATCTACGGTATTCTATCAGTATGGCTAGTCCCCAACTGGAACACTGAGGATATTTTACTGGTATATATAAAAAGATGACCAATTGAGTAATTCAAGTACTCCTCATGAATGGCTTATCCTTTTGGTTTGCTCGAATTAGTCAATTGGCACATCTATAACTAGCTAACCTAAGAAGTTGTTATGTTATGATATATTAATACCACCAGCTAACCTAAGAAGTTGATGTATTATGGTTTATTATGTACGAACTTACTGTTATGGGATCAATTGAGTAATTCAAGTATTCCTGATGAATGGCTTGTCCTTCTGGTTTGCTTGGATTAATCAATTATCTTGGATACCACCAGCTAACCTAAGAAGTTGTTGTGTGATGGTTTATATACATCAGACCTACAAGTTGACTTGCCAGTAACATGGAAGTTAATTGATGTAAGGTAGCATTTTCAGTATTTGACCAATATAAAGCATATGGGATCCTTAAACTGAAGGATACTGTTTATATTATTGTCTTTACACAATCTATCTGCAAACATACATTTAATTAGACTAGTTATCAATCTAAGCTCACATCACAAGTTATCTCATGTTGTCTTAGTTTAAACAACCACTTCCCTATTTTTATTTTATTTCTTAAATTATTAAAACTCTTCGTGGGATCGATAATTTGACTTAAACCGAGAAAACTACAATTCGACCACTTATACTTGGGTATATAATATTAATCAGATCATGAAATAGGTTGAATCAATTATTCCTTTGAGTAAATGTAAGTTTCCTTCAACACGGATTGGCACTAAAGCTCGCATAGGTACTTACTTCATCTCCATTATGTATTTCAAGCTCTAAAATGTGGTTCCAATAAATAAATTGCCGAAATTACACATTCAAGGTGCACTATGGTTGAATTCGAAGGAAAACACATATGTAATACTCAGGCATAGGATAAATTTTTGTGATGTACTCATGTGTTCAAAGTTTAAGATGAAGATCAAACTATCACTAGCCCCATAACACTTTGAATAAGGGAATATGGTTCAACATTCAGATATTTTTCATAAATGTTTTTAAAAATATTCCACCTATCTCCACCTATTCCTATTCTATACAAAAATTGGTAGAAAATGTGAATGGTGCATTTCACCACAAAATGGTATTGTCAACAAAAAAATTGGTGTATCATACAAATGGTGCACCTCACCCCCCAACTTGAACTATGCATTGTCCTCAATATAACAAAAAGATATGGAATGCAATGATAGACTTAAAACGATAAGAAGGGTAAGAGAACACATCGCAATGAGCTTTGACAAAAACACCACTATCTACACATATGAAGAAAGAACATTATGCACATATGAAAGTAAGTAAACAATTTAACTTGCAAAGTAAAGAATAAAGGAAAACAACTGAACAGTAATATTTACTTGAACAATTATGCCTCAACAGGGTCCGGATAGACCTGATCCACCAACTCCTCTTCCATTGTTTGAATTTCAAAACCCTTGAAGAATCGTTTAAGCTTTTGGCCATTAACCTTGAATGTTTTACCGTCTTCAGATTTTTCTATGTCCACAACCCCGTTTGGGTAGGCCACCTTGACAATATGGGGGTCATCCCATCGTGATCAGAGTTTCCCTTAAAATGGAGAGATGATAGAAGAGCATTTTTTGGCCGGGCTCAAATATCTTTCTCAAAATAGATTTGTCATGAAAAAGTTTTGTCCTTTCTTTTTGGATTTTGGAGCTCGCATATGTATCTCTACGAATTTCTTCCAATTCATTCAACTCCAACTTTCTATGTTCCCCAACTTTCTCAAATTGAAGTTCAAGGTTTTTATGGCCCAATATGTGTTGTGCTCTATCCCTATTGACAAGTGACAAGCCTTGTCGTAGACTAGCCGATAGAGAGACATACCAAGGATGGTCTTATAGGCAATTCGGTAAGCCCACAACAAATCGATCAATCTGAGTGACAAATAATTTCGATATGGGTTAACCATTTTCTCTAGTATGTTCTTTGTCTCCCTATTGGCCAACTCAGCTTGGCCATTAGTCTGTGGGTGATAAGCGGTGGACACCTTGTGTGTTACGCCATATTTATGCATCAATGAAGCAAATGGCCTATTGCAAAAATGTGAACCACCAACACTTATCATTGCACGAGGTATCCCAAACCTAGAAAAAATGTTTTCTTGTAAAAACTTGACCACTACTCAATGGTCATTGGTCATTGGTCTTGGTCGGGATTGCCTCTACCCACTTGGACACGTAGTCCACTGCCAATAGGATATAAAGGTAGCAAAGAGACATAGGAAATGGACCCATGTAATTGATGCCCCAACAATCAAAGATTTCAATGACTAGCACGGGGGAAAGGGGCATCATGTTTCTACGGGTTACACTTCCCAACCTTTGACACTTATCACATTGTTTGCAAAAGGAGACACGGTCTTTAATCAATGTAAAAAAAAAAAAATAATCAATGTAGGCCAAAAAAACCACTTTGTAACATCTTAGCTAGAGTTTTCTTAGAAGAGAAATGCCCACCACATGCCTCAGAATGACAGAAGGAGAAGACATACCATTGTTAATTTTTTGGTACACACCTCCTCATGACTTGATCAGAACAATATTTGAACAGGTACAGGTTGTCGAATCTTCTCTTATCTTCTGGGCTCTAATGTAGGGGTATTTGTCATGTGGCAAGGAAATTGCAAATGTCAGCATACTACGGACAAACTGAATGGATAGAAAATAGATGCTCATTAGGGAAAAAATTAGGGATAGGGATGTGCTATTCTGCGTGTTGGACAACAAGCTGTGACAAATGGTTTGCCACCAAATTCTCAACTCCTTTTTTGTCCTTGATGATTAGGTTGAATTATTGAAGGAGGAGGATCCACCTAATGAGTCTCAATTTAGCGTCCTACTTAGACAACAAATACTTTAAAGCAACGTGATCAGTGTAGACTAAAATAGATGAACCAATGATGTATGACCTAAATTTATCCAATGCAAATACTACAGCTAGCATCTCTTTTTCAATGGTATTGTAATTCATTTGTGCTTCATTTAGAGTTTTGCTAGCATAGTATATTACATATGACTTTTTATCTTCCCTTTGACCTAGCATTGTGCCAACCACGTAATCACTCGCATCATACATAAGCTCAAATGGTAGTTCCCATTTGGGTGCTCGCGTGATTGGAGATGAAGTAAGCATGTTTTTAGTCCTCAAGATGGAAATCACTTGCTCGGTAAGGAATTCCTTCTTGTACACATTCAACTTCATCTTCACAGTACGCAAGTTGTTCAATATTTTTGCACAAGACGGTATTTGCTTGATAGCATCAAGGAGAGGAATGTTTATCTTCACCTATTTAAACATTTAAAGAATATTTGAATAGTTAGAAATTTTAGCCGGTGACTTTAAACGTTGGGGAAAAGGGGCCAGGATAGGACAATCATGCATATTCAAATCATCAATCTTTGGTTTTTCAAGTGTTTCACCCTCTTCGGAGCTACCCTTAGTCTCTTTTTCATTTTTCAATGTGGCTTTGGGTGAGACTTTAGGTAAAATGGTTTTATCTATTTCCTTGCCACTCCTTAGGGTGGTGATCACCTTGAGTTACTCGTAACTCTCTTTGGGAGTATCAGACGATTCAATCACATGTTAACCCCTTGGGTTTTCTTGGGGTTGAGCAGAAAATTTTCCTTTCTCTTGTTGTGATGAACCTATAGCATTGGTCTACTTAGTGATTTGAGTCCAAATGTCATTAAAAGTGGTGGTGGTTTGATTGTTGATTGTGGTTTGAATCTGAATGAATTGATGCACAACATCCTCCAAATTTCTCTTGTGAGGAAGTTGGTAGGTGGGCAGGCTGGGTGGTCCTTGTTGACCAAACCCTTGTTGAATGGACTGTGGTTATTGGGTGCTAGATGACAGACCATTACCATAATATGATTGGTTTTGCTTGGGCGGAATGGGAGGTGACAATGTGGTAGACCCATGAGGAATAGGGTTTTCATTCTTCCAACTAAAGTTCGGTGGTTGCTCCATCCCGGATTGTATGTGTTAGAGTATGAGGAGAATGATTACCTACTTTGGTTAAAGGCATTCACTTGCTCATGGTATACCACTTTGAGTGCTGGAATGTTTGGACACTCAGAAAGAGAATGCTCAACACTCTCACATATTGAGCAAGACTCCTTGGCCTTTGTGATATTTGACACCTCATGCCTCCTATTCACCTATAGACTCTCCATCTTATGGGATAATTTTGTTATTCTAGCAAACAAGTCTTCTTGGTCACATAAGTTATACATCCCCCCTCCACTTGGTTGACTACCCAGAGAGGACCTTGGCACATCGGTGGGATCCTTGATATCCCATGATTGGGCATTTTCCACCAATGTGTTAAAGTACTCAAGGGCCTGTGATGCCCCTAGATCCGGGGGTCCCGTTGACCACCGTCAACCTGAGAAAATATCCGTGAGTATCGCATAATCCGACATCACGTAATAGTATCCCTATACCTGGGATTTTAACTCACACGTGTAACCCGTGTTCTTTCAATTAATTAATCCAACCAAAGTTCAATATACCCCAATACATCTCATTTAATGTCCATTTGTATCTTTGGAACCAAGGTCCAAAGGCATAGCACTTTAGTTTTAGAATTTAAAAAATTTGGAAAAACGTACCAGTACTGCGTACCGGTACGGTTTGCCCTCTGGATAGACAGTACCGGCACGCCGTACTGGTACGCTCTATCTTCTGGACCATACGGTACCGATACACTCTGCCTAGTTTTATCCGTTTTACCTATTTTTCATGTCCAATCCATTCCAAACCACCCCAACATCATTTCAAACATATATAATGATGTTTATCGCATAAAACTTGATATCTACAAGTTCTATTACAAACCATTTACACGATTACATATCAAAATGGAAATTAAACCTAAGTTTTACAAAAACTTGTCTCCAAAAGCCACATACCGGCTTTTCTTCACCCTCGAGGCCCCGAGTGAAAGTCCTTCGCCGGTGTTAACCCCGCACCTAAAATGTTTCCAGTATAGGGTGAGCCAACGCCTAGTAGAATATTTCCTACAAAGGCTACTCCCCACCTAAGTGCATATGCAATGGTCTCATGTAACAATCACAAACATAATTCCATTTCATCCAAGAACATGTTATTCAAGATGAAATTCCTCCATGCTATGTCATGATATGAGATGAGACTCACTCATGCATTTCTTTTGCCCAAGCCTACTCCGGCTTCCACAACACTATGCAATGCATGTGTGTAAAACATTTATCTTTGATGAAATACATCCAAAAGATCATTTTGAAACAAAACTCATGAATTCATAAAAATCAATTCATTTCTAGATGTTTCCCATCAAATGAATCATTTATATAACCAAAAACCATGTGTCTTTATTTGGGTAGCAGACTTTTGGTGTTGCACCTCCGGCTCCACAAACCGATACACTTTTTTTGGACTTGCACTGTAGGAAGTGTATAAACCAGTAGACGGGCCTTGCACCCAAGGGGGGATCTATCCCTTCTTGCTATACTCGACACAAGTTTTTCTATGTATGCAACCGTGCGACTCAGTAAGATATTTAACCCCACTTTCTCGAGCCCACCCATCAAACATCAAGTATGGTGATTGACCAAACCATGCACACACACACCCATACTCATGGCCATTGATGCATTTTTTCTGTGCAAATGCAATGTAATGCGTCATTGCTTAAACAATGTCATGTTCTTATGTAAAGAATACCACATGAGCCATTTAACCACATATCTTACATATGTCATGGCAATTTCTATCATCGTATATAATTACTATAAATTTTCACAATGTTAATACATCAATTAGCACATATTAATATTTTCTTCCAACACATTTCATAAGAATGTTAACAACACACTTTATGTACAAGCACTATAAAACACATAGCATGCTCAAGTATCAAGTTTCAAGGGATTACACAAATACTTCCCCAATACCGAACTTTGCTAGGATTTGGTCTAGGTCAATTCCATACCCATTTCCTCTTTTCCTTAACCATAGTCAAGTGACTTAGGCTATTCCAAACCCTTAACCATTTCATAAAACATCCTAGGGTAGAAGTGAACCAAAGTAAGAGAATCCCAACCTTTTGGAGCGTGAGATGAAGGGTAGGCACCTCTAGAACACCAACCAAACCCCAAATCCTTGATTTCTCCAAAGTCTCCTCTTGGAATTTTGGTGAAATCCCTCGTTCTTGATACGTACGCGTAGCCCTCGTTGCGTAGATCAACTTAACTCTTGGTCTGATGCATTCCGACCGACAGAACTCTAGAAATCGAAGGAGGAAGCTTGAAAAAATTGATTTTTCCCTCTTCTCTCTCTTTTCTCTCCTCCAACGTGTGATGTGCTGAATAAGGGGTGAGAAATATCTGATTTTTGAGATATTTTGCCCTACTTATACCTTTTAATTGCGCGGTCCACATTGTCCCGCACGTTTATCACTTCTGTGGTTCATTTTTAACCCGAAATGACTTAATTAAATTTTGATTTTAGTTCAAATTAATTTTATTTGAACTTTCACTCAATTATAAGGAAATTTTATAATTTTTATTTTTGGGGACCTTTGAAAATTCATTCATCACCCAATTGTCTCGAAAAATATGTAAAATCTAACTATCTTAGAATTCGACAAAAATTGACATGGCAGCTCAATTTCGTGATATGAATCCAACGGTGAAGTTCATTGCTTCATCCGAGCTATATAGAAATATGCATTTTAAACCCACATATTAGTGACAAATTACTATTTTACCCTTTTTCGGAAAAGTTTAAATTTTCCCGGGTTTTATGGGGCCTCATCGGGATCCTTACATAGAAACTCTCCATTGCACATCATGCTGATAAATTTTTGATGGATGGTGTAATTCCTTCATAGAAGAAACTCACCAATTGCCATGGTTTGAATCCATTATGTGGAATGGAGTGTAACAAGTCCTTGTATCTATCCCAACATTAATAAAACTGCTCATTTGGTTTTTCTAAAAATTTTTGAATTTATTTCTTAAGAGCAGTCAACTTGGGCACAGGAAAAAATTTATTTAGAAATTCGGATAAAATTTGTGCCCAAGAACTTATCATGCGGGGTTTCAACAAGTTCAACCAAGTTTTTGCTTTGTCCTTGAGGGAGAAGGGAATAATTTCATGCATGCCATGTCTTCCATGGCATGATTTGTAATAAATGTTCCAACTATTTTCTCAAATTCCTTAATGTGTAGGTAGAGATTTTCTCATTCCACTATAGGGAATTGAGAAAGTAATTGCAACATGCTCGGTATAACTAGGAAGCCATGCACTTACACGAGTAGAAGTATGCATGAGGGGGTGGTGTTTCAAGTAGGTTGGAGATAATATCTTATTGATCTCGCCAGAGGATCAATAGGGGGATTATTTACTTCATTTCTTGGAGGGGAAAATGCATTCAGGAGTTTGGCACTCAAGGGTTTTGCATACCGCACCCCTTGGATTATTGGCATTATTATCCCCAAAATTGTCTATGGCATCCTCGGTTGGGTCTTGGTCTATATTCAGATTTGGTCCTAGGGCACGTCTCATTAGTTTATTTTGATTATCACATCTCCACATGAAAAACACAAATTATAATTGAAAAAAGTATACACAACTATGTACAAAGGAGCAACGTACCTCGGCCAATGATGAGAATCATGAGACTTACCTTCGTTATCCCCAAATCACCTTCGAATTCGACGCTTAGCCTTTCCCCGACAATGGTGCAAAAAATGCACGATGGTTTTCCCTAACTTCTAACTCTTGAACCCAAATTATATGTATTTGGGTTATAGAAATTGGTAAGTGTCACTCTCCCTCGAGTTCGATGTGAGAAATGGAGAAAATCGTGTGTGGATGAACAAAAACGAGTGTGTGTGCAAAAGTGCTCCCCAAGCGTAGAGAGACTTGCAATGTAATATTTTACTTGAAATGGGTATTCCAATGTCGTCTCCTCAGGGAAGGATAGGTTAAATGCTTTTGAAGGTGATTTGTGAAAAGTGAAAACTGGAAAATATTGTGAATTGTGTTTTGATGAGTTGTGTTTTAAGAAATATGCAAGAAAGAAAGGTTGGCTACTCCATAGAGGTCATTCTAATGGGAATTCCAAATCCACTCAATTCATTCAACCAATGGTGTCTTGGTGTTTGATTGATTCGTAGAAAGTGAGAGAATAATGTAATTGTGTTGGACAAAAGCATACCCCATGACAAGTCTATAGTGTATCAAGATCCCACAACCACATCCACATTCAACCTAGTCAAATCAAACACTTTACACTACAAGAAAGAATGAAAGAGAGTCGATTTCACATATCCAAGAGAAAATTTCCTTTGAATTATCCAACTAAAAGTTTGGTTACTCATAGTAAAGGCAAGAACCAACATAATGTAAAGAAACATGGTAATGAAATGAAACATGAAACTCGTATTGATGCAAGAAAAGGTTTAAACTACAAGAGCAAAGTCATTCATACCCAAAATACAAAGCTTGAACATAAAAAACCCAAATGTAGAAATGAAAATACAAGAACACTTAGCTAAGCTTGATTACAACTTCAATAAAAGAGTTTAGAGTGAAAGAGGGAAATATTAAAAGTAAAATAAAGCTTACTACAATGAAAATGGTGAAGAAAATGTAAAAACCCAACTCTCTCTCTCTAAAACTTCATCTTCAACCTTGGAGCTTCTTTCTCTAAAAGAATGTATATTCTAAATAATGGTGTCAGACCCTCCAATTTCATTCATCCTTTCTCCCTTAGCATATGTAAACTAAATTAGAATGATTGGAGAGAGGTTGTCTACTTCAACAAGTAAGTTCAGTCCAAGCATGGTCATCCCAGACTTTTCCAACCACCCATATTGTCTCTCTTGCTTTTCCCCTCTTTCTCACTTCAAATCTGAATTTAGGGGTTAGGAGAGCATCATGGGGTGTCAAACATGTCTGGTTATGGCTTAGAGGACAAGAGGTAGGCCCCCGGAGTAGGTAAAGTCATGTGAAGAGGTGTCTAACAGATCTGGGCATGTTCTACTAGTAGAACGTAGAAAACCTACCAGTAGGTTTTTTCTAGTAAGCTTTTCTACTGGTAGGTTTTTGCATAACAAAGGTAGAAGATTTCCAGTAGCATTTTCTACTGGTAGGTATTGAGTACTCCACCGATAGGTTTTGAATGACTTCTACTGGTAGGTCTTGGGTGTCTTCTACTGGTTGGTTTTGTCCTACCTTGGGTTTTCTTTGGTTCCTTGAGGTCTCAACCCATCCGTTAAGCGGTCCCTTCTTCCCCATTGACTTTGAGCACTTGATGGGATGCTTTATACATGACCTTACCCGCTTTTTACCTAAAATCACACATATCTTCATTAATTGTGAATTTGAAACCATTTTTCCCAAATTTCACCACTAAACAAGTAAAATGGGTGCAGTAGAGATGCATGATGTGCAATATTCTATACTCATCATCGGTTTTAGCTAGAAGGGCTAGATTTTCCCTCGAGTGCAAGACCCGGTAACTTTGGATACGCACTCTCGTTGGTATTGAGTCCATAAAGTGTGACGGCGTATGCAGAGCCATTGGTGGAAGTTTATAGATGCCGTGTCGGTTAGGTACCCATTGGTGAAAATCCATAAATACCTACCCCAAGAAAGACCCAAGAGTTTTATAAAATGATCATTTAATGTCTAACATCAAAGGCGAGAGCTTGGAACTCCCGGATGCATACGCATGACATTGCATGTGTTATGGGAGCTAGTGGAGGGCTCGGGTTGCATTGCATGTGTGAGTTTCACCTCATGACATGACATGGTATTGTGGCATTCATTTATGAGTTGTATATTTTTGAATGCATGATTTTTGTGGTAAATTGCATGTGATATTTCATATGCATCTAGGTTAGGGAGTAGTCTCCTTGGGAGATACCCTATTGAGCGTTGCTTGCCCTTTATGAGAACATATTTTAGATGTTGGACAAGCACCGGTGGATGGCCCTCACTTGGGACCTTGTTGATGACAAAGCTGAAATATGGCTCTTAAATTGCATTTTTGTACTATATCATGTAATTCATTTTGAACTTGTAAATTTGTATAAAGGGATATGTAATGAACTCTTTTGGACAACATTTGGATGTAAATGAATGATTGGATGGATATGGTATGAGTTTGGATGAGATGAGATAGAAATTAGAAGGATTTGAAAAAAATCTTGGCTCAGGTATCAGTACCTAAGTGATGAAGTACTGGTACCACACTGTCAGATGACCTAGGTACCGATACCAAGACTTACAGGCACCAATACCTAAATTTCAGTGGACTTAGGTATTGGTACCTAGGCCTCTAGTACCAGTCCCCAGATAGATAGTGAGCTTAGGTACTAGTACCAAGATAGATAGTGTACCGGTACCTAGCAAACACTTGTCTCGAGTACCAATACAAAGACACATAGGTACCAGTACTTGGCAAACAAAAGGCCTAGGTACTTGTACCACGTGTCAGGGGTACCAGTACCTCTTCCCAAAACTTGAAATTTTGAAATAAAATACTAAGGGGCCTAAAGTTCTTGAGTTTTCCTCTTTTGATGATGTGAATAGAGAATAATAAGTCCCATGGGGATTAGATCTTGAAATGGTCCCATGATAATGTTATGCACATGTTACTTATTGGGTAGGACTCTTGTACAAAGGAGACTCTGTCCAAAGTTGTTTTGATTATGATCCCGGTCAATGGGGTGTAATGATGTATCGGATTATACGGTACTCACGGATATACTTCTGTGAGTTGATGGGTGATCAACGGGTTGAGAAATGACCCCCATATTTTGGAGAGTCACAAGCACAAACAGAAATCTATTAGGGATATTATTTATCAAAATATAAACAAAAGTTTTGTAGAATTGTGGTACGACCTTTTAATGTTGTGGAATGTTGCTAAGGTTAAATGCTAGTGCTTGAATTAAAATGAAAAATGTGTATTTTTGCATCAATGAGATTAGGATGAGTATTAATGGGCTACCGATAGGAATTGGGTGAGCAAAGTCATGCATGACATGGAACACACCCTATCATGAGCCATGTTATGTTAGGAGTTGTGCACTAGGGAATAAAGTGTAATGTTTCGATTTCACATGAGGAAAGAGGAACTAGATTATATTTAAGAATTGCACATGGGTGTGCAACCGTAGAATGGAAATAATTGACTTATGTGGGGGTGTGTAGTTGGGAATTGACATAATTCTTAGATTTCAAAAATTTGAGTTTCTCTAGGCTAGTGAGAGATAAATTCATTAAGAATGTTTTATTTGTTTCAGGACTCGAGATAAATCTTATCGTTAATGTCATTACTAAGTTTTGTGTTATACTATGATTTGAGTATAGGAACAATGAGTAATCCTATTAGCGAAATTGAAGTTGGTTGTTGTGATATGCATACGGTTAAGCAACATGTAAGAACCAAACTTGAGGCTTAGTTAAATGATTGGTAATTTCAAAGGAGAAGTGATATATGAGGAATAGGAAATAAGTAGATGTTCTAGTAGTTATACATGATAAGAAATTAGTTTAAATAATCACATATAATTATTGAGTATAAAGAATAATTGAAAGTAATGAATGAAGATAAACTTGGGGACTTAACTAACTACAATGATGGTATGAGTGGAAGGGATGGATTAAAATTGTAGAATATGATATTCTATTTGGATATGGTATTTGATGCTTAACGGATGAATAGACATTGAGACAATATGACCAATTGAAATTGGATAGACTAAGTAGAGGATTAAGTTTCAAGGACGAAACTTTCTTTAAGAGGGGTGCATTGTAGGACCCTGTACAAAATCCATCTATCAGAGAACTTTTAAAAAAATGATAGAAACTTAGAATCGTGATTGAAAGGTGGATCTTGAAGTTGAAGTTTCACGTGAATTGATTTTTAGGTCAAGCTTATTTTTAGAGGTGTTTAAGCTTGAAAAGGGTAGTTAGGTAAGTTTCTAAATGTTTTTAGGCCAAAATAAGGCAATCATTGAATCCTAAAGGTTGAGAAACCATGAGAGAGGTAATATGGAGTGTATTAGAAGTTTGAAAGTATTCCGAAGTTAAAACACACTTTGGGGAGAATTCAGATAGAAAGGAATTTGACACTACCTCAATATTTGGCTCTAACTATTTATCCTAATTTTCAATAGATCCAATTTTTGAACAGTAGAAACTAGACTTCTAGGGCTACAAAAGTATATTTTAATTAAATTTGGAAGAGAGAAAAAGGGATACAAACTAAGTGTAGAGCCCCTATATATATAGCCAATAATGTAAAACTCGGTAAATTTAAACTTTTTACAAAGAGGGCAAAACGGTAAATTGTCGTTACAGTATGGGTTAAAAACCTGAATTTTTCTAGATCTCAGATGATGAAATAGACCTCACTGTTGGATTCATCTCGCGAAATCTAGTTACCATGTCAAATTTCGTCGAATTTTGAGATAGTCGAATTTTTTGCATTTTACGAGGCGGTCAAATCTCGAGTGACCCAAAAACGAGATTTTTGATAAAATTTCAAATTTTAGAAAATTATTTAAGGTAATTTAAAATAAAAATACTTTAAACTTAAATCAGGACAAAATTTAATCGTTTTGAAGTGAAAACGGAGTAGAAAAAATAGGGTCGTGTGACGGATTGTGGGTCAAGTATTAAGAAGTATAAATAGGGGGAAAGTTGTCTTGTCTAGCCGTTAGCCGATAAAGAATAAAGGGAAATAGAGAAAGTTCTCCACCATCTCTCTACGATCTACGACTCCACGGTGCTTGGATCCACTCGGGCCAAGATGAAAAGTTGCTCTCCTCGTCAAGGGCTACGCCTATGTACCAAAAACGAGGATTTTTACCAAAGGTTGAAAAATGGGATTCGATGAAATTAAAGGATTGAGCTTGATTGAAGTTCTTGAAGATTTCTACCAAGTGAATTACACTTCAAGAGGTAGGGTTCCTTCCTACTCGAGTTTATTTTACAACCTAGGGTGTTTTGTGGAATGGGTAGGTTGATAGAGATATATATCGCTTGCCTATGGATGTGGAGTTGATGGAATTGATCAATTTGGTGAATTGGGTATGAGAAATTGACCTAATTTAAATTAAATTCCTAGCATGGAATTGGTATGTGGTAATTACTTGTGTAATTCCATGGAACTTGATATTATGTGGGCATGCTACGTGTTTTAAATATGCCTTAATGAACAAAGTGTTATTGGGATATATATGAGGAAATAACATGTTTGTGAATTATTGTTGGAAATGAAATGTTGACATATGTTCATTGATATATCGACATTGTAATGAAATTGGTGATAAATTGCATGACATATGTATACATGTGGTTAAAGTTACTTATATGACATTCATTACATGTGGGCATGACATTGAGATAGGAATGGTGCATTACATTGCATTTGTACGGGGGCATCACATCCTTGGGCATGAGACATGGGTGTGGGTGTGGGTGAATGCATGGGTTGGTCAAACACCAATCTTGGTGATTGACGAGTGGGCTCGAAAAAGTTGGATTGAATATCCAGTTGAGTCGCACGGTTGCATGAAAAGGAATTGGATTGGGGTTAGTAAGAAGGGCTAGACTATCCCCCGGATGAGAGGCCCGGTGTTCGGATACGCACTTCCGTTGGTATAAGAGCCCATAAAGTGTGTCGGTGTACGCGGAACCGTTGGTGGAAGTCCATGAATTCTGTGTCAGTTGGATGACCGTTGGTGTAAGTCCATAAATACCCACCCCAAGAAAGACCTGGAAAATTTAAATAGTCATTGAGTGTGTAACACAAATGGCGGAGGCTTGAAAAGTCCGATTTTCATACTCACTGCAAAGCAGGGGGTGAAGGTAAACGGTCGGAGCTAGAAAAGCTCGGTTTTATACACATTGGCACTACATTGTTGTGAAGCCAGAAGGGCTCGGGTAAATTGCATGAATGGGTATCATTTCATTTCATGGCATGATATGTTAGATTCCAAATTTGATTTGCTTAAATCTTTGGTGGAATGATTGTTGTTGGAAAATATTGCATAAACATTCATACGCACTTAGGTTGGGGAATAGCCTCTGTAGGAAACATTCTACTGAGCGTTGGCTCACCCTATACGGAAAAATATTTAAAGTGCGGGACACACACTGGTGGAAGGCTCCCAATTCGAACCTCATGGATGAAGAAAGCCGAAATGTGGCTTTTATTTTGAAGTTTTATAAAACTTATGTTAAAAACTACGTTATGACATGTAAACATATGAACTAAATGTGATAGAACTTGTATGGATCATGTATAATGTAGAAAACTATATTTTATATGTTTGAGATGTTTGTGAGAAGGTTTGGAATGAATTGAAAATGAAAAATATGTGAAATAGACAATTTTGGCCAAAACCTTTCGGAAAGTTTGGACAAAGACAAGGAAAAATTGTTGAACAGTGGGTTAAACCTTTCGGAAGGTTGATTCTAACCTTCCGGAAGGTCTTCACATTTTTCTAAAATGAGGGAATCCAGTGTGTAACTTCTTCCGGAAGGTTTTCCAAAAATCTGAAATTTTAAGAATGCTTGGCTAGGCTTTTGGGCTTTGTGTTCCCTCACTCCAAGGATATAAATGGACATCAAATAAGTATAAATTGTAGTATATTGTGCCTCGATCGGGCCAAATGGTAAAACGTACACAAGTTAAACATATAGGTTATAATCCCACTTAAGGGATATAACAGACATGAAGTCGAGTTCTGCAACAATCACGGGTATTTTCGAGGATTGACGGGTGGTCAACGGTTGACAAAAGAACCCCCGATTTTAGGGGCATCACAAATAAAAGTTACAATAACGATAAAAAGCAAAAAAAAGGAAAAAACTCTAATAAACCCTAAGAAACTAAGTTGTTATACCTCCAACACTCCCCCTCAAGTTAAGCGCAAAAATGCCAACTAAGTCAAGCTTAACAACAGAGTCCCAAAGAATGGATAGAGTGACAGGTTTGGTGAAAATATATGTAACCTAATTACTGATCCCCACAAATGAGGAGTGACAATACCACTGCTAACATTCTCCCGAAGAAAGTGAACAATGATCTCTATATGCTTCGTCATCTCGTGTAATACAGAGTCAGAAACAAGCTGAATAGTAGATCGATTATCACAATATAATGTAGATGAAGAAGTCAATAGAAATCCCAACTCGCTAAGAATCGATCTTAGCTAGATAATCTCACATGAGTCAATTGCTAGTGCCCAATACTCTGCCTCTACTGACAAGCGTGAGACAACTAACTGTTTCTTACTCTTCTAAGAGATAAGATGAGTTCCTCAAAAAGCACAAATACTCGTAGTAGATCGACCGTCACACGTTCTCCCATAATCTGAATCTGAATAACAGGCTAGAGAACCAGTCTGAGATCTTGATGCATAGAACAACCTAAGTCCAGGATAAGACTTGAGGTACTGAAGAATATGATAAACTACATAAAGATGAGGCTGACATGGTCTATGCATGAACTGAGTAACTCGACTGACAGCGAATGAAATGTCTGGCCTAGTGTTGGCTTGGTAGATAAGTCTACCAACCAACCTTTGATAGACAGTCGCATCTCTCAACTCCTCACCTTCAGTAGTAAGCTTCAGGTTTGGAATCATGGGTGATGATGTCGGTTTACACCCTAGGATCCCAGTGTCTAAGAGAAGATTTAAAACATATTTTATTTGAGAAAGAACAATACCCTCTGCTGCTACGGGCAACCTCAATCCCAAGAAAGTATTGCAGAAATCCAATGTCCTTCACATCGAAGGCCTTTTACAAGGTCTACCTCGACTTGCGCAGTCCCAGAAACATCATCTCCAGTAATAATAAGATCATCAACACATACTAAAAGGATGACACACTGTCCAGAAGTATTCCGTCGAATAAAGCAGGTGTTATCAGAATGACATCTGGTAAACCCTAAATGTACAACTACACTACTAAAGCGAGAGAACCAGGCTTATGGTGACTGTTTCAGTCCATAAAGAGACTTACGCAGTCGACATACCTTTCCAACATACTCCCCCTCACCACGAAAGCCCGGTGAGACATCCATTTAAATAATCTCGTCCAGATCACCATGAAGAAATGCATTCTTCACATCCAACTGATGAACAGGCCAAGAGTACTCCACAACCAGTGAAATAATCAATCGAACCAATTTTGCCACGAGGGCAAAGGTAGCACCAAAATCACGACTTGGTACTTAAGTAAAGCCCTTCAGGAAGAAACTTCAGGGTATAAACCCAGCGATAGCCAACAGACTTCACCCCTAAAGGTAAAGAGATAAGATCTCATGTATAATTACGCTGAAGAGCGTTCATCTCCGTCTACATGGCAAGAACCCATTGGGGCTCCCTTATAGCCTTTGAAGCAGAGCGAGGAATTGGTGTATCTGATAAGGCCATACTATTAGCTCAAAATGTAGGACAGATCACCATAAGAAACATAAGCAAAGATTGGATATAAAATCCTAACAGTCCAATCATAACAAACAACTAGACGACGATCACGCCGTGAATAACGACACCCTAAATCATCGTCCTCCACTGACAATATCTCATCAGGTAAGTAAATCGCTTAGTACCTGCAATCTCATCAGTACTAACAACAAGTGCATCAATATGCTCAACAAACTGAGAAGTATTACCTGCATCGCTTGAGATAGAGGGGACATTAGTAGGGGGATGAGAGCGAGGGCGACGAACATAAACCTGCAAAGGAAGAGAGACTGGTGAATCTATATAGACAGAAATGAGTGGCTCTGGAGGAGGGGAGACGGATGACTCTGTAGTGATAGTGACCAATGACTCTGGCTCCTGTGGTAATGGAAAATCAAAGGGAGTATCATCAACTGGAGGGGCAGACACAGGATTGGAAGAAAAATGAGGAATATGTCCAAGAAATGTAACATTTAGACTGTGATACATACAGCACCTAATGGGATCATAACACTGATACCCCTTAGACTGATGACAATGACCCACAAAGACACAACAAATCGCTTTATCATCAAGCTTATGACGAGTAAGAGACCGATCCTGAACAAAACATATGCATCCAAAAACACGAGGGGCAACCAAAAAAAGTGTCTGCTCAGGGAATAAAACCTATAAGGGAGTTCTATGCTGAAGAACACGACTCGGTGTATGATTACACAGAAAGGTAGAAGTCAAAATAATAAAATGCTAATAAGATTTTGATACCCCCATACCTCTAAGCATACAATGTACCATCCCTATCAGACTCCTATTTTTCCTTTTAGTAACACCATTTTTCTTAGGAGTATATGGACAAGTGAGTTGTTGAAGAGTACACTGAGAAGCAAGGTGAGACACTAAGGCATCAGACACATATTTTTTGGTATTATTCGAACGAAGAGCACAAACAATGACATCAAATTGTATCTTAATCATCTAGAGAAACTGTGTGATTATAGGGAGTACATCGGACTTCTTATGCAAAAGGTAGACCCAAGTACAACGGGTATGGTCATCTATAGATGTCACATAGTATCGTGCACCTGATAGAGTTGCAATAGGATAGAGTCCCTAAATATCATAGTGTATTAGGTCAAATGGCTTGGGTGACTAATGCATGCAAGGAATATAATTGGTCCTAACATGTTTCGATAGGGAACATATAACACAGTCAAGTTTACCACCAACACAAGCATTACTCAAAGTAGGAAACAGCATACAAAAATATTTGAAATTTGTATGTCCAAAACGGTCATGCCACAAATGAACAGTTTGTGACGAAAAATTATAACGACAACTACTAGGTAAATTACTAGCATGCAAGCTACGAACAGATAAAGACAAAGTAGGTGCATGTGATGTAGGTGGAGGAATTGGTGAAACTGGAGGTGGATCGCCTAGATAATATAGTTCATCTCTTTCATGTCCCCTGATAACAATCCTCTTGGTACTCAAGTCCTACAAATAACACGAATTAGATAAGAACACAACCGCATAGTAAAAATCTCTGGCTAACTGATATACATATAATAGATTCATAGCTAATTTTGGCGCATGAAAAATTGAACGTAATGTAAAGCCATCGGGAGGCGGACTGTGCCCCTACTAACAATAGGGGCATGTGTCCCATCTGCTAGTTGAACCTGTATATATAATTGTTTGTCGAAAGTGGGGAAGTGATGGGTCTCACTTGTCATGTGATCATTCACACCCAAGTCCAGCATTCAAAGGGGAGACGAACTGGCACAAGTATGAAAGGCACGAGGTATACCTGTAGTGGTGGCAACAGCAGTAGTCAGACTCTGAAAATTTAGAGCAGACATAAGTATATCCAATCAAGAATTGATAGCATTCATATCACTCTGCCAAAGAGGAGCAGTAGCAAGAGTAGCGGTAGTAGATGCTGGTACCTCAACAATAGCAGTAGTGTGACTGCAAGGAGGTGGCTTAAGCTCCGAATGGAGCTTCTAGTAAGCAGCCCTAAGATATCCTGGTCAGCCACAATAATCACACTGACGATAATCCTCCTGTTTGCGCTAATGTGGGGTACCCTGACAACGCTGGTCCAAGCACTATCCACCCCTGAACGAGGATCTTGAACGAGACCTTGTAGCAGCAGCAAAGGTCATATGATCAGTCAGAGGAGTCAAGGCCGCAACTGAAAATGATACAATATGGACTCGACGCTCATTCTGCTCAATCATCGCATACACATCATAATGAGAAGGAAACGTCAACATCGACAAGATCTGAGAACGAGATCCCTCAAACTCATCACGAAACCTCATAAGGAACTTGTGAATTCTATCCTCCTACTCTTGAGTATGCAAGAATGATGCTCCCTTGGGCTCTATCCTCGGAATAGCAGCAAGAGAACTTAGAGTCTCATACTCAAGTCAACACTGGATCAAATTGCCACAATAATCCTAAACGGTCATATTTCTTTGCCAAGCATATGAGATCTCTTGAGAAAGCTCATAAACACGAACTCTCCATCCTGACTGAAAATACATCTCTGATAATACTCTTCATAGCTTCGTAATAGAGTTATAAAACTGGTGAATCCTGTAAACAGATTGCTCCATCGAGCCAAATAACCATCCAAGAATGACACAGTTCTCAGAGAATCACGCAAAATATCCAGGGTCAGCATCAGCTGGTTTTGGGTGAGATCCCATCAGCCAACCAAGCTTCCCTACACGGCCTAAGAAAAGCTGGAATGAGCAAGACCACTCGGCAAAGTTATGGCCATTCAACAATTGTGTCGTAATTTTCTGAGAGATGATGCCCACCAGTGCTGGCAATGCAATTATGTCAGTAGGTACTGTATACTGGTCAAACATAAAAGTGGAAGTAGATGTCTCAATGTTAGGGGTCTCAATGGTAGAGGTGTCAATAGTAAGAGTCTCAAGTCCCTCAGTAGTAGACATATCAACAACAATACTAGGGCACTAGTGACAGAAAAATAACTATAAGATAAATAGAGGGATAAAATAAAGGAGAATAATATACCTCCAGTTAAACAATAGCAACAGATAAAGAAGGTTCAAAAAACTCTCAAATAATCAGGTCATAGTGCCTAGAAATCCAGTAAATATAGATATATGATCTACTGCATCAAAAGTAGATTAACGGAGAAGAGGATTCAACCCCTCTTAAAAGGTCTTATGGTCCCAACTAATTAGGCACACGATTGCAAAACACAAAGCTGTGATGAAAAGGGTTTGGGGCTGGACTGGGTTCATCGTTAGGTTGGGCAGTGGGTCGGCCAGTGGGTCGCTGGGTTGGCTGATTTTTGTCATTGACTGAACGTTGAGTTCTGGTCGGTAGTGGGCTGTTTAGTTTTTCTTGCTGGCTGTTCGGGCTGTTTGATTATGACTTGGGTTATCGGTGGTATATGTGGTTTGTGTTGGGTTTGTCAATGGTATATGTGATTTGTGGCTGTGGGTATATGTTGGGTAGGTTTGTTAGTATATGTGGTTTGTGGCTGTTGGTATATGTTAGGTAGGTGGTTTGTGGGCAGTTGGTTTGTGTCACTGGTTTGGGCTGTTCAGTTGGTTTGGTCATGGTAGTGGCTAGTTTTGCTTTGGGTTGGTGGTTTTGTCGCTGGTTTGGTCGGTTTGACATGCTAGAGGGTGGTTTCGGTGGGCACTTGATGGCCTGGGTGGTTCCGACAGTAGCTAGTTTTGGTTGCTAATGATATCGGTGGGGCTACTTGGTTTTGGGTATGACTGAAAGCAATTTTTCGGTGAAGCAGTCTCAGTGGAGTTGTAGGCTGTGGGTACTGTAGGACACTGAGTATGTCGGTGAGGTTAGGTAAGAGTGGAGGCTAGGGTTAGGGAGAAGGTTAGGGTTAGGCTCTGATACCAACTTAAAATATTTGGAAGAGAGAAAAAATGATACAAACTAAGTGTAGAGCCCCCGTATATATAACCAATAAAAGTCACAATAAGGATAAAAAGGAAAAAGGGAAAAACTCTAATAAACTCTAATAAACTAAGCTGCTATAACTTCAACCGAACGCCAATTCACATTCGAATGTGGATCAGACACATAATCGAAGGTCTGATAGAATTGGAGATACTGCGAGTTGAATCTGTTCGAACGCCAATCTAATTTTAAACAATAATATGTGTTTAGTAGGTGTTTAGCAGTGATTAGGTTTGCAAGTTCTATTCAGATTCTAACCCTATAAATACCTAAGATGCCTCCCTTAGCCCTATCTCATCTGTCTTAACCCTAGGCAACCCTAGAAAGTGAAAGAAAAGAAGAAAACACAAGATTAGAAGGGATTGTCACATTGGGAACAGATCAATGCCTCATAAAAAAAACTTTATTTTTCACCATTAATATCTCATAACCTTGTCTAATATTGGCAAGCACATTTTCCTAAAGATTCATGTCTAGCATCCTTTCCATCCTATACCTACTACAACTATAATTGGCTAGTCCACTTCCTATAATTTTCATTTAAGACTTAATCCCTAGACTCTGATACTAACGCTGTCACACCTCATTTTTATAAACAAACTTAATCTAACTAATAACCTTAAAAATCATGAGATCATACCTAATACTACCATTAAATGAGTCAAAACAACAATATCCAACATCATCTAACTAAAAATTTCAAAATATCCCAAAATAATAATTCAACCATGAAAAAGGGAACAACCCAAAAACCTCAACATTATTTAAAAAGAAACTTATATCTAGCTACTTCAATTATGACAACCCATAGCTTATATACAGGGATGAGCCAAAGTTTTTCGGAAGGTAATGAGCCAAAGTTGGATCCAAGAAACTTCTTGAAAGGTGTTCATAGGGAAATAATGGTAAAAACCAGCAATAATCAATGTTACAGAGTTAAAACAAAGGCGCTGAATGTTATACAAAGGGATGTTAGGGAACAATATGCTAGGTTATGGGACTACTGTGAAAATGAATACAACCCTAATAATGTACTAAAAATGTTCTTGGGAAGGGCTACTTTACACGTTTCACCTACATTTCAGAGGTTATATGTGAGGCTTGATGTATAGAAGAAGGGTTTTCTGAGTGTTTATAGACCAGTTATAGGTTTGGATGGTTATTTCCTAAAAAATGTATATGATGGTCAACTATTAAGTGCTATTGGCAAAGATTGGAATGATAAAATGTTCCTCATTTCCATGGTTGTGGTAGAGTTAGAGTGTGGTAATTCATGGAAGCAGTTCTTCGAGGAACTAATGGAAGACATAGGAAGGTGTGAGATATTTGGTTAGACACTTATTTCTGATAAGCAAAAGCGATTAATAGATGTTTTTTGAAGTGATTATGCCTGCAACTGAACACATGTATTACTTATGACATATTTATAACAATTTCAAAATTAGATTCAAAGGTAAAGAGTTGGAGGAGTTTTTCTAGAAGGCCGCTTCAATTGGTAATGTGAGGGAATTTGAACATTATATGAAACTAATTGAGAAGGTTGACCCAAAGATTGGGAACAAAATGAATGTTTCTCAATGTTTGGGAAGGATCAACCCATTTCACTAGGCAAGATCACATTTTCATACTAGGTCAAGATGTGATATATTGGTTAACAACCTTCCAAAATTCATTCAATGGTGTTATTTTATAGGCAAGAAAAACCAGTAGTTGATTTAGTTGAATGGGTTGGTTAACAAACAGGATGCAGATTAAGAGGACTGGAATGGAAAAGTATGAAGGACAAATTTGTCCAACACACATAGGATAAATTAGAAAAAATCAAAGTTCAGTCCAAAAATTGTTTTGTAAGTTGGGATGGTGAGAAATAATTTGAGGTTGAGTGTTATGATAGAATCAATGTTGTTGATGTTGGGTCTAGAACTTGTAGTTGCTAGATGTGGGACCTTACAGGTATATACCTTGTAAGCATGCAATTAGTGCAATTCCTTAACTTAGGTATATTCCAAAAGACTATGTGCATGTGTATTACAAGTAGGATACATATATGAAGGTATACAAGCAAATGATTTACTTGCACCCAGCTATCATGATTGGGTTCTGATAGGGTATGACCCAATATTATCTCATTTGATTATGAAGCAACCTGGAAGGCCCAAGAAACTGAGGAAGAAGGATGCAGATGAGCCTAGGAATCCTTTCAAAGCACCTAAAAAAAACATTCTAGTTTTCATGTGGGAGATGCCTTAAACAAGGACACAACATCTGGTCATGCAAAACTGAAACTCACCCAAAATCAAAGATTGATGTTCCATTTACTTTGTGGTGAACATCCTGTAATCACCACAAGAAGGGACTAATGGAGATGGTGAAGGTTCATAAAATACAGAGGCTAAAACTACTGGGGCAGGAAGAGCTACAAGTGTTGGAGGTCCATCTACAACTACTAGGACAGGAGGTAGCAGAGGTGCAACTGCCATAGGAAGAGGAGCTTCACCTATTAGGGCTAGAGCAGGAAGAGTCGTGACTGTTGAGCATGGAGCTAGAAGAGGTACAACTATTGGAAGTTCATCTGCAAGTACTACGAATGGAGTTGGAAGAGGTGGAGCAGAAAGAGTTATAACCATTGGGAATAGAATAGAGTAGGAAGAGGTTCAATTGTAGGAAATCCATTTGCAAATTTTGGGATTGGAGGTGGAAAAGGTGTAGTTTCAAGTAATGGAGCACCAATTATTTCAAATTTATTGGAGAAAATAGGGTACAGGAAAAAAGGCAGCACACAATGACCATTTTTCGATGAATATGGTTTTGTACCTTTTTGTTTATTATTCAACAAGGAAAACTTATAACCGTTCTAGACACCCAACTGATATTTGGTGATAATTTAGTATTGTTTTGTGGTTGTGAATCAACACTATTTTGTGATTGAGAATTAAATTTGCTTCTAATATTAATGGATTTGGGAATATTGCCCATGGAATTTTTAATTGAGTTGTTAGCTGGTGGAATTTCATCTGTAGAAATGCAGGGAGAAGACTTTGTTAGTGGAAGACATACTGGACCTACCATTTTTATATTAAATGCATGGAAAATGTTATTGTAACACATAAAACTAATGGAAACATGAGAACAAATGAACACATTTCATATCAAACTGCACTTAATTTTTATTAAACCTTCCATCATTCACCATTTTGACATCTCACCAAACACTATCATTAGAAAGCAAAAAACTAAGGTGGCCATTGCCAGCAATTTCAACAATTCAAGTAGGTTCAATTGCCTAAACCCTTATTCCCATATTGTCATGAGTCTCAAGAGTGCAGCTCTCATCCTTAAGCATATGTCGCTCATCTGTTTTCACATCTAGTGGACTCAATTTTACCGTGTGTGGGTTACACCAAGCCTAAAATTTGCATTATTTATTCTCTCACACAAAAATAGAGCTGACACTTGCTTGGTTGTTTTGTCTCGACAACCCTAATAGATGCTCTCACTCGACAAAAGCATTTCCTTGGTTCATACCTACAGTCAATCTTCTTTCCATCACCACCTCCACCTGGACCCATGCTATTGGAACTTGACTTCTATACTACTTCTAAATGTATAAACCTTTTTACTCTTTAACATTTTTTAAATAACCAAACTACCATGCACCTAAATAAATGTACTATAAATTTTGTTTATTACACAATTATATATATGCGCTGAGAAGGTCCAATGACCTTTCAACTCTCTCTCTTTCTGCTCAACAATCACCACCCATTATATTTCACAGAATTCAAATTTAAATACTAATCTATATATCATCTATCTATATCTATTCTATTATAAATTCCAGCTATCTTTCAATACTTTTGATTTTATTTTTTATCTCGCTACAATGCAATTAATTCATTTTAATCCCTCAATAAAAATTAATTATTAACCCTCAATGCATGCCTCTTAATACTATCCCTTCATCTCTCTCACAGTAGTTGTCTGATGTGTTCCTCTACCTAATTGTAACTCATTAAACAAATGGTTCAAGTTCTTTGCCTTATTGTCTTCCCAATTTGAATTGAATATATATTTACAATTGATAACCTGTTAGCCTTTCATTTAGCTACTATCTATTGAGCCTCTTCTTCTTCCTAATTGTTGTGTGTTAGCTAAAAAATTGTCTACATTGATGCTGAGAAAGTTGAGAATAACATGGAAAGCTTAAACTTGAAAGGTCATGCTCGGTTTGCATCTCTAAAAATATCATTCGGTGTTCAGATTGATCAAAATTGTGAATTTATCCAACAGGTGTCATATCCTTTTGTGAGCAGGTTTTAAGTGTTCTTATATTCATATTCAATTGCTAATTTCCTTTACTTATTTCATGGTAGTAGGTGGATTCGAAGACTGGGCAAATTGAGCATAAACAAGTTGGAGGATGAGGCGATGAATTTCAAGCAAAAATTGATTATTTTAGGAAGAAATGTCTACCCAAGGATTAACATTACAAAAGGTTTGAAAGTTTGACAATGTGGATCTCTTTTGCTTTTTTACAAGGCTCATATTAGTCGCCTTGTTGTTGCTCAGTTGTCAATTTTTTTTTAATGTTGTAGTTATTGTTAGCTTTTTGTATTTTAATGGTGTGTATGTGAATATATATTTATTAAAGGGTTTTGCTAATGGATTTGTGGCAATTTTGGTATTGGTTGATAAAATCAGGTTGAATTATGGAGCACAAATTGAAGTTTATTTCAATATAATTCTATGGAGCATTCCCCAAGTCAAGAATTTTAACTATTTTTTTATCTGTCTTTTTTTTATATAAATATTTTTCCTTCTACTTATTTTGTTGTTGAGCTTTTAAGCATGTGGTAATCAAATTATACATAATAATCCACCATATCACCTTAGATTGCGCTCCTAATTATTATGCTGGTTACCAGATTTTGGAAAAAGGTTAAATCTCAGGCATAGGATAAGTGTAGGGGGATTGTGACTCTGACCAAGTGGTTTTTGACATGCTAAGTGGCATACTGGTATTGTTTGGCAGCAATCTTGGATTACGATTTAATGTAGGTTGTACAAAAGGGAGCCGAACTCTACTTCGGATAATGTGCAGTGCTTTTGATATTGGTTTTTGGAGGTGAATTTCAATTTGGTCACATTGTTGATGTACTGAGATATGTCTGGTGCATGGCACACTTTTGCTTTGCCATCAGGCATAACTTTTGATGCTAAAAAGGAAGCATGACCTTCTAGCCTAGCCAAGGAGCCAATGTATGTAACGCCTCAAAATTCAGGGCTCCTTTCTCAACCCATTGATCACCCATCAACCCGCGATAATATCCGTAAGTACCGTATAACTCGATACCACGTCTTGCCACCCATTCACCGGGATCATAACCAAAATAGAGTTTGGGCAGAGTCTCTTTTGCATGGAAATACTACTCAACACATAACCTGTTCACATATTATTCATACGACCATTCCAAGGTCCAAACCCCAATGTTTAAGACTTAATATTTGACCATTTACATCATCTAAGAAAGAAGTTCAATATGTGAAAGCTCGGTAAGATTACATTTAAAATTTCACTCTTCGGGAAAAAGTACCGGTACCTCAGGTAAGTGGTACTGGTACCTGAGACCTCTATTTGCTAGGTACCGGTACCTGTAAGTCGTGGTTCCGATACCTGGGCCCTCGATAGCTTGGTACCAGTACTTGTGAGCTTAGGTACCGGTATTTGAGCCCGCTGTAAGCGGGGGTACTAGTACTTGGAAGCCTAAGTATCGGTACCTAATCTCTCTGGGTGTTAGGTACCTGTGTGGTATCGGTACGTAGAGCTCAGATTTCTCCCACAACTTTCCCAAATCTTAACTTTTTTCTATCCAACTCATACCACACACATTTCATTCATTTGTTTTACAAAAAGAACAATGTCCAAAAGTGTTCCATTACATGTCTTTGTCAAAATACAAGTTTTGTACATAATTTACACAAGGCCAAAATAAAATTACTTAAGTAATTAAAAATTTTAATTTAAGAGTCACAACCCGGCTTTATCATCAACACGGACCCAAGTGAGGGCCATTTGCCAAAATTTGTCCAACATCTAAAATATATCCCTATAAAAGGTCACGCTCAATAGGGTATCTCTTGAGGAGGTGACTCCCCAACCCAGATGTATATGAAATATCATATGAAAATCATCAGCATCCATTCAAGAACATATATTTCATAAATGAATGATACAATTTTCATGTCATATCATGAAATGGAACTCACGTATGCAATGCAACCCGAACCCCCTACCGGCTCCCATAACACATGTCATGTCATTCGTATGCATCCGGGCATTCCAAGCTCCTGTCATTGATGTTAGACATTCAATGATCATTTTATAAAATCTTGTGTCTTTTTTGGAGTAAGTATTTATGGACTTCCACCAATGGTCACCTAACTGACACGACATCTATGAACTTCCACCAACGATTCTACGTACATAAACACATTTTTTGAGCTCAATACCAACGAGAGTGCGTATCCGAAATTTTTGTGTCTTGCACCAAAGGGAGAATTTAGCCCTTTTAACTAACCCCAACACATGTTTTCAATGCAACTCATACGACTCAGTCGAACCTAGGTCCAACTTTCTCGAGCCCACATATGCAAATAGCCACGAATTCGATGCTACCCGTGCATATACAAATGTAATGAATAATTACAATTTACAATATCATGTTCACCATATCATGATCATATTATGAACACATCAAATTTCCACGAACATTCCCAAATTGATCAAGTGTTAATTATATCATAAAACATATAATAGCATTTCACAACACCACTAGGCATGTTATAATATTTTCAATTCAAATAACACACTTAATCATCCATAGGCACAAATGTAAACACATAGCATGCCCAAACAAGTTTTTCGTCATGAAACCCATATCAAGCAATTTCATCAAACTCAAATCATACAAGAATTAATTTTAGCCTTTTCCTCATACCCATTTTTTATATTCTAACAATACTAGGTATGTGTTATACATGAGAATTCATCTCTAACACCTACCCATTTCATATTTCAATCCTAAATTGGAAATAAACCTAGTTAGGAATGGAACTCTACCTCTTGTAGCGTATATTTACATAGAATAAGCCTCAAAGACCCAAAACCAAGCTTCCCAAGCTTTATTCCAAAAATCCCATCTTTGAGATTTTGTAGAAACCCACGATCTTTGGTATGGTTTTGTAGTTTTGGTCACGTAGAACGACTTTAATCGTTGGCTCAAAGCAATCGAACGATTAGATCTTCGTAGATCGGAGGAGAAAGGTTGGAGAACTTAGAGTTTTTTCTCTCTCTCTTTGGCAAATGCAAGTGAAAATAGGAAAGAAATCTGATTTTTTTTTCCTTTTTTATACCCCTGAAACACTTGACTCTCGTTACGTCACACGTCTGGTTTTGTTTGGTCCAATTTTATCCCGAATCAATAAAATCTTGTCTTGTGTTAAGTTCAGTACATTTTTATTGAACTAACTTTAAATTATTTTATGAATTTCGCAAATAAAATCTTATCGCGTTTATTTTAGTCGTGTGACGCCAGATCACATCGTAAAATGTGAATAATTCGATTGTCTTGAAATTCAACAAAAATTGACTGTGTAGTTAGATTTCATAAGACGAACCCAATGGTGAGGTCCATTTCATCATCTAAATTCTAGAAAATTTGAATTTTAATCCGTAACGTAATGACTAATTATCGTTTTGCCATTTTTTATAAAATTTTTATATTTCCCAGAATTTACAATGTGCAACTGTGTTCATTCGTTTTTGGATTGTATCGATTTTAACTTGGTCAAGTCTAATGATTTAGAAGGCATTGTTACTAAGAATTGAACATTCTAATTGAAAAAGGAGCGACATCCAAATTTATCAATGAGGATTTATTTAAAGTTTTGAAACCTTATTGCTCAATTCCATGCAAGATGATAAAATTAGATTTCTAATTGTTTTTGCTTGGAGATATTGAGTATTAAGTTTTGCTTTTTAGGGGAAAATCTTAAAGACAAAGCCCATAACATGTGTATAGACGAGTGAAGCACATTTTCTGTTAACTTGAATTATAAAGTAGTAACGATTTCACTTTAGTACATAACTATAAGAAGTAATGTGCCTAATTTTTAACGTCAAGTAGGTAAAGTGCTTTCAGTTGAAGCTACAAGGCAATAAAAGGTAATAAAAAGGTTAACTTCGAGGGAATTACCTCCCTTAAAACTAACCCTAGCCTCTTCCGAGAGATAATTCTCATTCGAAAAATGTTGCACACACCAACCTCTTAACATAAATAACAGTCAATTAGGACTTGCACAAATCCACACCCAAAGCCTGGATAAGATTTGTCTTGTCAATGGAGGTCGTCTTACTAACCAAATTGTGTTAATCCTCAGAAGATTAACCTAAAATTACCAAATTTTGAACTCTGGACGTCTGATGTTATAACTCGCATCCATCATCACTTGAACTATGGTGTTGATAAAATATAATAACTCTTTTTAAATATGATGCCAAAAAAAAAATATTGAACTCGGATGGGCACACTTCCTTAGGGGTTGTTTGGTAAGAGGATATAGGGGGGTTTGACAAGATGAGTTTGAGAAAAATAGTCTAAAGGACCCCAAACTCCATGTTTGGATTAAAAATTCAATCTTGAATTTTCAAACTCGACCCGTAATTTACTCGAATATTTAACTCATGTTCATGAGTTTCGTCAAACTTATGAGAGAGGCAAGTTTGGAAAGATGAGTTAAACGGTTAAGAATACAAAAAATAATTGTTCTCTTTAACATATGAGTTGGATTGATTAAAGATAAAATAATTATTTATAGGATAAATAATTATAATATATTCGTAGATCTTACACGTGTATGTGTTACATACCAAACATATATATAAATCAAATTTAATATTGAATCACATCAAGAGAAGTTTGAATTTAAAAAGAATTGAAGAAATCAATTCAAATCCTCCCGAATGACTGGCCAAACAAGCCTTTAATGTCCCGACCAGCAGGATAACAATCCAAAAATCCGACACAACCCGACAAACAGCAGACTTTTTTTTTGTTTTAGGCCGCACCTTTTTAGTAGTTTTCAAATTTAGAACAAAGACTTGTAGCGTCAGATTCCTATTAAACTAATTGACAGTTCAAATTCGTTGAGAACAATTAAAAATTTGATGGTTCAAAGGAATCAGTGAGAAGAAGAGACAACCAACCAAGCCGGCCAAAAAGAGACGGAGAGAGAGAGAGAGAGAGAGAGAGAGAGAGAGAGAGAGAGAGAGAGAGAGAGAGAGAGAGAGACCAACCAATGGCCGGAAAGAAGCTAATATCAGATTTCATAATGTCCTTCATGTGGGTATGGTCAAGCGTGATCATCAAGATTTTTGTGTTCAAGGTGTTGGGGATTGGGCATGATGCCAAAGGTGAAGTTGTCAAGTGTGCTCTCTCCATCATCAATATGTTCTTCTTCGCATTCTTGGGTAAGGTCACCAAAGGAGGGGCCTACAATCCCCTCACCATATTGTCAGGTGCCATCTCTGGTGATTTCAGTAACTTCCTCTTCGTTGTTGGTGCTAGAATTCCTGCTCAGGTTAGCTTTCCCTTCGGTTTTTCCGTTATTAAATCAACTGGTGCTTAATTTAGGTCTTTTGACGGGAAATTTGAGTTTTTGCTGCTTGATTGGGATATAGATGGGTTATTGGGATTCTTCTGTTGATTTTGCTATTTGCAGCAACAGCTGATTGTTTTTTGGGTTAAATTTAATGAATACCAATAGGTTTTTCCCTAATTTGTTGGGATTTTTTTTTAAAATTTAATTCTTCATCCTAATTATGATGTGATTGGATATGAAATGTGTCATAATTGAGGTGGGTTATGCTGCTTGGCTGGAATTTAGACTTTTTGGCAATGTTGTGACTGTCTAAACTGGTGCTGTTAATTCAGTCCTACACGAAAAGGTGCCCAAGAGATTATATATACACATTTAGTTTTATAGAACTGATCTACCAATGGAATGAGTATGACCACTATGCCTATATGAAGAAAAAGCTGGCATCAAAGAAACTGAAGAGGCAAAAGGAGTCACGAAGCAACGAAAGAGAAGGATGCAGAGTGGGTTTCACGATTTTGACCAATTTTATAGGGTTTTAAAAATACAAATCTAATTATACGATTGATTTATTCTGACAGTTCATAGTTAAATGTTAATAATTTAATTGTCCAATCTAAACTGAATTACTCTGTTAACAGTTATTTTAAAAAATTTAGTTTGAACATTAGCAAATTTGACAACGGTATATAAAAATTATGATGTTCTAAATGTAAATCATGAATCATATTTCATATTAGGCCTATAGAATTTGGATTTAAAGTTTATTTGAATCAAAGTTTAATGAAAAAAGAATTATAGGTTGCTCTTGGAAATAAAAATGAGTAAGGTGAGGGTGTTTACTGAGATCAGATGATAATATTTTGGAGGTTTTATGACAAAAGTGATAGAAATATTTAATTGGCACAACCAAACCCAAGAAGAAAATTACATTCATGTCAGGCTGGACAAGTTATTTTTGGGTGGTGGCTAGGTTGTGGCAGGGAATTCACTTGATTGTGTTCGCTAAATTGAGAAGCAATCCAAGCCAATGATTATACCTAGTTGTATATCTGGCTGTGGCAGATAGGTAGCCTAAACTTTACTTGAATATTTTTAATTTAATTAAAAGCTCATCCTACAATTACAAAAAACAGAGCACTTAAACAAGGGCAATGAACAAATAGAAAAAGCTCCAAAGTTCCCACAATATCCTACATCTAAGTCTAAAAATCAATAGCTCTTATCGCTCCATCATCTATACTGTTACCATATTAGGGAACTTGAAGCCATCATTCTTAGCCTTTGTCTAAGCCTTCCAGCAAAATAGGTAATGAATAGGATTATGAAGGAGTTTATCTCATATTAGAAGGGAAAGACACCAAAAAATGAAGTCTAGAGTCCTATCGCCTATTCTTTGGAGCGACTGTTCAAGCCATGTCTTGTCCCTGAGGCTTGTCTATCTAATTGACAGATCAACTCTTCAGCTCACCTACGGACTATTACTCCTATCAACTCAATGAGCTTCAAATGATATTCATGGGTGTATATAACCTAAATGCAACTATATGCACATGCATTGATGAAAAATGGATGCAAATGTAATACAATTCTCAAATTTAACTTTAAAATGCACAAAGTCATTAATAATAAAAATCACATATGTTCAAAACATAGTAGCTCAATCCAAAATTTATTATCTTATTACATTACTCGAAGGTATATTAAAGAATATTGACCTCAGTTTGATGCATCCTGAGCAATCTCCCTTCAATTAGATTTATTTCACTTATACGTGTTCAAACTTTGTACATCTTGATCAATTCATATGTAACGTGTGTGAAATAAAACTCCAACGCCATTAGGATTCTGTCTAGGTCAAATCATTAATAAAGCTCTATATGAAGTCCTAATGCATCGTCTAAGTGACTACATAGCCACCTAGTAACATGGTTCAAAGTATCGACTAAAACCGATACGACTTGTTGAGTTATATTCGTCTCGGTTATGACCGATCCGATATCAATACACGATACATAAATATCACGAGTTACCCATGACTCAGCAATGAATCGGTTATAACTTGGTGGTATCGACTTAACTTGGACTCATATCGTTTAAATCGGGTGAGTTACATCGGACTCAGACCGATAATGGTAATAACTTGAGCAAAATCTTTAAAATCAAAATGGCAAAGAAGAAAAGGAAATGGAGTAGAAGATTTGAGACCGAAATGGACATTTTTCAAACCCTAAGTCACAAAAAATACAAGCAAATTCACCTCCTTTTGAGACTACAAAAACAAAATAAAAAATAAAAAAAAATTGAAACAATTGCAACTTGCAACGCGTACTTGTTAAAATCAAAGACACAAAAAGCCCTAGCATCATTGCAGAAGTCCCCTCTTTCTTCTTCTTCATCATCGCGAATGAGTCAGAGACTCAGATCCCTCCCAGCGAGCTTTCAGCGAGCAGCATTGACTCCTAGACCCTCATCGCCTCTCTCTCTCTCTCATTTGTTCTCTGTTCGTCGAAGTATGAGAATTTGAGTCTTTTTTTTTTTCTCAAAATATGTTGGGCTTTGGCCTTTTTAAGGAATGAGACCCCTTTTTCTTTGCCTCCCCCTTTTTCTTCTTTTCTCTTTTGGTTCCCAATAGTCCCACAATTCAAATTGTTTTGATCCAATTTTTTTAATTATATAATTTTTAGTATTTACCATATACTTAACTTATTAAGGTTGCTTTTGTATATGTAATGGAAGATTTAATAATTAAATGTACATAATGAAAAAAATACTTATAATTTCTAGTTAGATACACATTAAATAATTAAATGAAGAATTTCTTTATAAGTATATTTTCATTTTTAAAGCTATTAAGTTAACCATATATATACACATATATGCTTTTATAATTTTTAAAAATTACTAATTAAATTATATTAATATTGAACATAGATGATGACAAATATTTTTCGGTAACGCCCTTGTTATTCTTTTTTGCAATGATTAATGTGTTAAATAATGCCTTCTGGGGACATGATGCATGGATGATGATGTTTACATTTATTACAATGTTTTATAATTTTTTTGAGGCTTTTATATAACATTTTGAGCGTATCGGCCGATATCGCACTGTGACGCCGCGACCGATGTGTCTTAGTGGCCCCCGAGTCAAGGGTTGATATCGCGACCTTGAACCATGGTTAGTAAGTGTCCTATTTAATTTCTTTCTGAAAACTCCCTCTATCTTTTATTTCTTCTACCCATTAGCGCGATTCTGAATTTCGTGCTTTACATAATATAGTTCTAAACATGTTTAGCATTAGCTCTTTGAGCTTTACATGTAAGCAATGATATTAAGTATGTAGCACTCTTAATAATTCAAGTGCAATTGACGTTAGTCATTTATTTTTATGCCTCACTTTTTATTGGCCTCATTGGACTCTTTCCTTACATTTGGTTCTTTGACATCTTTTAAGGGATTGAGGTTTTACTAACCTTTAGCTATGTTTCCACTTATTATCAATACTTAGAGTCATGTAAGGTCATTAATCATTTAAACTAACATGACACCAAAGTATGAATGTAAATGGTTGAGCATACTAGTGTTATTTAATGCATGAAGCGATTAAGTCTCATGAGGCCTAGACTAGAAGCGAGAGGTGAAGCGAGTGCCTCATCGAAACAAAGTGAACATTAAAAAAATAAGCAAATATTTTATATTTAAACCACCACAGGTGAAAATTTTGGTCATTAGTACTCAACCATCACAGATGAAATGCTTTCCGTTATAATTAGGAAACAACAACAAAAATTATATGATTTTTTACTAAATCAGTCCTTTTCGAGAGAAGCAATTGAACTAAGCATAACAAAGCTATAGAATCAAACATGAGTAGTCTAAAAACAAACACAAATGAATCAATCTAAGCAACAAGTGCAAAAAACCAGCATAACAAAGCAGAACATCAATCATAACAAAGCAAAAAACAGAATCATAAAGCAAAAAATCAGTCTAAGCATAATTGCATAACATAGTATCTCAGTAGAAGTAGAGGGGAGGTTCTAGTAGAATTAGAAACATAATTAGCATCACAACATAATCAACAAAAAAAAAATAGAAACAGAGTGGAAGAGGGAGAAATAGAATCAGCATCATAGAAACACAGCCAAAAAAAAAAATAATAGAAAGAGAGTAGAAGAGGAGGAAGTAGAATCAACATCACAACACAACAAAAAAAAGAGGGGTAAATTAGAATGACACCCTTTGTTTTTGACAATTTCATTGCACCCTTTCTTAGTTTGAAAATTACATCTAGATACCTCGTCAGGTAGTGTCCCAACTGGTGTCAACAAAACACCTCGAAGTTACAACTTTACCCTCCAATATATACTTGCCTCTTTGCTACAACTGAACACAATGTCTCTCTCTCTCTTGGATATTGTCGCCGACCATAACACTCCTTCACGATCCCACCACCTTCATATTTCTTCTCTTTCTTCTCTTGTTTGTAAAAACACACACACACACACAGAGGATCACATAGGCGCACGCACCCTATAGCTCTTTACTCCTATGTTATCTTTTCCTCTTACCTCTCACTTAGCTGTTGCTTCCAAAGCTTGGGCCATGTCTAAAGCATCACAATTGCATAGATTAGAGCAGCACACTAGCACCTTGCAATCTAACTGTCGTTGAAGGATTACCATTCAGTTGCTTTAGGAGTCTAAATTTTGTAGTTGAGTAATGGTCGAGTTCAGTTTTGAGGTGGGTTTAGAATTTGGTTTTGATCAATTATAAGCAGGGTCAAACGTTGGGAAGATTCCTTATGCAAAATTTTTTTGGTAATTTTACGTAGATTTTGTTGATAACTTTGGGTATGATTTTGGACCAATTTGTGGATAAAATGTTATGGGCATACTTATAGGTAAATTATTCTGGAAATTATTGACATATTTTTTGATCAATTTTGCTAGTAGATTTGACATTTTTTTGGTAAATTTTTAATAATTTATTTTAGAGAATTTTTTGGGATATTATTAGTAGATTTGTGAGTAGATTTTATAGCCAAACTTGATTTATTGTGGTGTTTGATATTTAATTGAATGAGGTTTTAATTTTGGCAACAATGAATCCAATCTTTGTTTTAATCTCTCACCAATAAGACAAGAAGGTCAAGTCTCAATTTTTTGATTTGGGATGGGGCAAAATGGGTAGTTTAGATTCAAATTTGTTTACATGAATGTTGTCAGACTTGTCTGGTAGCTGCCTCTTAGGTGAGGGGGTGGATTTGATCCAAATTGTCACATTCCAATGGGGTTGGTGTAATTTTAAAAACAAGAAGGGTTGCAGAGAAAGTGTCAGAAATAGTGAGGGATGTCACTATAATTTACCAAAAAAATAAAAACAGAGTAGAAAAGGAGGATGAGGTTCTAGTAGAATCATAAAATCAGAAGAAGAGTGGGAAAATTAGTAGAGGAGGAGAAAAATCAGAAGACATAGAATTAAACAGTTTACTAAAGCAATCTTTTATTCACTTTTTTTGTTTTTTCGGCTTTGTTCGCTTTTCTCTTGCCTCACCAATGCTTACGTCGTCCGGCATGTTTTGGGTAATTTGTTGATAACTTTGGGTAAGATTTTGGACCAATTTGTGCATAAAATGTTATGGGCATACTTATGGGTACATTATTCGGAAAATTATTGGCATATTTTTTGATCAATTTTGCTAGTAGATTTGACATTTTTTTGGTAAATTTTTGATAATTTATTTTGGAGAATTTTTTTGGGATATTATTAGTAGATTTGTGTTTACTAAATTAATCGCTTATTTGCTTCTTCGTTTTTTTGCTTTTCTCTCGCCTTGCCTATGTTCGGTTTGCATGGCATGTTCAAGGCGGCATAGGGTCTCGCTTCTCGTCGATGCTTGCTTTTTACAACACTGGAGGGTACACTTAGTTTTATGAATTTTCTCAAGACTTGCACAATTCAAGCACGCAAGGGTGGAAGAAACTTTGTTCAAGGATAAAGCACTAAGACTTATTATAACCACCAAGTTTTTTATCCCCTAATATGACTCATAGTAATGCATTTTTCAACTTTATCTAAAGGATGTAAAAGCTATGACCCTAATCAAAGAATGATTTACTATGATCAACAACAAAAGAAAATCTTTTTAAACTTTTATTTTATTTTTTTTTTCAATATTTTTGGTTTTTTCACAAATAACCTAAAAGCATAAAATATGCACAAAATGCAACAATAAAGAAAAAATAAAGAATTTACCAATAAATCCTAAAAGGATGGCCAACTAGACATTAAAGATTTTTCTGGTTTTTTATATGCCAAGAGCAAAGTAAATAAACAAAGAAAAAATTATTTACAATGCATGAACCTAGGATATAAGATGCAATGTATGACTATGTATTTAGGTGATTCAATCTTCTTGGTAGCTCATAGTACTTCCAACTTAGTTAAGATGGTGAGCTTTTCAAGGTCCTCACTTCTCACCCACATTTGTTTTCTTTTCAACTTTTTTGGGGTAGTTCGAGTAATGGGTGGAGGATTCTCTCCCTTAACTTCACTTTTTGAAGTTTCTCTCGGGGGAAAGAGTGTGAGCTTATTAAAGCCATGAACTCTTCCTCATCTTCTTGAGAGGAAGTACCCTCTCTTGTTGTCGACTTAGACTCATTTTCTCTTTTTTGGCCTTTATTGCCTTTTTTCTCTCTATGAGCAATCTTTCTTCTTCCGACTATGACATTTCCATGCCATATGTCCAAACTTATGAAGCACGAATATTTCGTCAAGGTCAATGTATCCATATTGAATATCGTATAAGATACGATACTCATTGGATACTCGAGGATACGTATTAGATACATATCCGATAATTAATAAAATATATGGATATTTCGCAGACACTTCTTCGCATGGAGCAAGATGTATAATTTTAAATTTTAGTCTATAACCTTTCTTTTCGAGTTTAAATACAATACAAAACAGTAGCCAAATTCGATTTGATTATTGTCTCCTCCTTTTTGGGGAAATTTAGGTCTACTCGATTTACTTTTCGACCCTAGGGACTAAACTCTTCTAACCTTGATAGACTTCTTAAACTTTCTAGTAAAATAGAATAGGTCTTCTTTTCCCAAACAAGGTAACTTGGATATATCTACCTCTTCTCGAATTGAGTTTAAATCATGTCTATCAGTTTGTTGGGCAGTTGGAGATTCATCAAAAAGTCAAAATAGACCAGACTAAGCCTTCTATTAACACTGTCTCCAAATTTACTCTGGTTTATAAGGTCGTCGCCTTAGCATGAAACATCTCTGGTAGAAATCTCAAAATTTTCTATTTGATCACGGGCTCATCATACTTGGTATCCAATGCAAATGAAGAATTTACAATATCACTCAATCTAGCATAGAAATCGCTAAATATTTCATCCTCGTCCGTAACTAAGAGGTGTACCTTTCGAGACGAGACATCTTCACTAAAGGTGTTCCTTCATGGCAAATTTATAAGATGTTTCATGCCTCTTTAGAAGTTTCACAATTTAGGTCCATCAGAATTCGTAGCGTTTCGAGTTCCACCCCCCTACAGATTCGTACTCGGTCTTAGATCAAGTCTTAAGGGATTTTGGTTCGACGACTAGTTGACCACTTTCCACTGGAGTAGTGACTGTCGGAGGGCTCAAACCTTCTAGCATTTTTAACCAAACACGCTCACCAATCGATTTTAGAAATACCCTCATTCGAGCCTTCCAATAAGCATAATTCATACCATCAAGAAGGTGTGGTCGTTCTATTGAATCTCCTTCTATTTAAGATCCATTCAAGAGTAACTCGTAGTCACAATAAATTTCAAGAAAATAAAACACTAGGTCAAATAGGCAAACATGCAATGATGCCTACACCAAGTGCAATTTAAAAACAAAAAAAACATTGCTCTGGTACCAATTATGGAGGAAAATACTACACTTCAAGTGAAGGATCTTTCTATTCAATTATACATGAAGGGATCGCATGTTAAACCTAGAGGGGGTGAATAGTTTAATTCAAAATTATGCTTAAACAAACACCAAATTTAACCTAATTTTACCACAATTATCAATTTCAAAGTTAATTTGTCAATTAGCCCTTTAAACCCCTTTTAGCGCCCGTAATGTGAATTGATGTATGAATTAGTGATAGAGATCGAAAAGGGCTTGAATCAGCTTAAATTGAATAATTAAATTTTATTATTTGTTTTACTATTATTATATTAGTTAGGGAATATTTGTTTGACTAGGAGTAGTAGTTAGAATTTGATTAGAAAATTATTATAGAGTTTTAGTAATATAAGAGTTTAAGAGTTTGATTATGAAAATCTTTTAGAATTTTAGTAGGAGAATAGTTTTTTAATAATGGTGTAATCCCAACTATTTTTATTAAAGAGAATGATATAATAAAAAATGTTTCTCCGTGGAGAATTGTGTGTTTTTTGATTGATTCCTTGCAAGGATGAGGTAAATCATTTTCACCTCCTCTTATTTCTTCTTTTTTTATTCTCTAATTTCTAGTTCTTCCCGTCCAATATTAATTTGGTTTCAAAGCCCAACTTTGATCATTCTCGATTGTCGTGTTTCTTGAGATTCATTTGACATCCTTATGATTCAGCCCCTTGTTCTAGGCCTAATAACCCATGCCAAAAATCTTACCGTCTAAACCAATCTTTGAAATTGCACAAACACCCCCAAACCTTTCTAAAATTACATATTTGACCCCAAAGTTTAGAAATTATAGTTTCACTCCAAAAGTTTTTGAATTATCACTTCCCATAATTTCAAAATTACAGATCAGCCGCAGAATTTTCAGAAATTATAGTTTGACTAAAATTTTCTACAACTTTTCATGATACTTCTTCAATCAAGATAGTTATCAATGCCAAATTACTTGTCAAACTTGAAGCCCGTAATGCTAAGCTCGATTCACTATAAGCATTAATAGGTTCGCTCCACACATCAATGAAATATATACATGAAGGTGTACACAAGTTGACTGCCTTGTTTGTAGTTAAGCTCCCAAATAAGAATATTGTGAACAAGGTATCTTCTTCACCCATCGATTGTCAACAAATAGTTGAACAAGCTCTGTCCCAAGAAGCTCCTCCACAATTGCAAGCTCTAGTTCAATTGAATAATGAGCTGGAATTAGATACCGTTGATGAGCCTAAAAGTTCTCTTTATCATACATCAATTGCTTTTGATAAGTTGATCTCAAATGATGGTCTTACATAAGAAGTTAAAGGAGTTTCAAAGGGTGCCACTACAAATGGAGTTGTTATTTTGTCTCCATTGGTTTATGTACTTCCTTCACCTATAATAGTGTATGTGGATAAGACTGTGATGTATGCAATGCATGAAGGGATTGTTTTCTATTATGGATATCTACAGTTCTATTTTCTTGGATCATAAACTTTCTCAAATTTTTTAAAGTCCTTGTAGCCTAGGAAGCACAGATACTCCTCAGAGGGTCGACGTGGCGGTGTCGGACTTGTATCCGACACGAATACGCTTGGGACACGGTCGGACACATGTCTGACACTGTCACAAGTGTCCTAAACAGTGAAGAAGTATTTGTTGTGGATGGATACGGCTCGGATATGGGGGTGATACGGCGGGATACGCCCCACAGCCATGGATTTATGTTGAAACCAGAAAAAAAAGTGGGGCGAAGAAGATGATACTTGATCAGCCACTGCGATTGCCATAACCAAAGATCACCTTCTCTTCGAGTAAGTATATCGTCTTCAAATCTCCTCTTCGACCACTCCCACTCTTTCTCTCTCTCTCGGCCAGTTCTTTCGTTCCTCTGCGATAGTGGCATGCCCTAGTTGCTGAAAAGCAACAGTCACGTTGCTTCCTTTTTTTTGTTTTCTTGGTTTTCCATAATTATGTTTCAACCCCTGTTATTTTCTTTTCCTTTTTTCTTTTGCCCTAATTGCTAAATTACACTTTACAAGTAACCCTTAAACTTATTATATTTTATGTTAAATTACAATCATACCTTATTAGTAGTCACCCACTATCCAATTTGGTTCAGCCCAATGCTCATAATTTATTAGTCCACTAATCAAATTTAATATTAGTTCATTTTCTCCAATTATAAAATATTAATTAATTACTCAATTTTATTATTCATTTTCTCCTATATTTTAGAATTTTATTGTATCCTCGTGTTTGTATCGTATCAGATACGACACCCATGTCCGTATCCGTGCTTCCTAGCTTGTAGCCTTCTAACTTTTCGGAGAAGATTTTTTTTTAGCTTAGGAGAATTGATAGAGATCGAAAAGAAATTGGATGAGCTTAAATTGAATAATTAAATATTATTATTTGTTTTATTATTGTTATATTAGTTAGGAAATATTTGTTTGATTAGGAGTAGTAGTTAGAATTTGATTAGAAAATTATTATAGAGTTTTAATAGTATAGGAGTTTAAGAGTTTGATTATGAAACTCTTTTAGAATTTTAATAGGAGAATAGTTTTTAAATAATGGTTTAATCTCAACTATTTTTATTAGAGAGAATAATATAATAAAAAGTGTTTGTTTGTAAAGAATTGTGTGTTTCTTGACTGATTCCTTGTGAGGATGAGGTAAATTTCTTTCACCCCCTCTTCTTTCTTCTTCTCTTTCTATTCTTTGATGTTTAGTCCTTCCTGTCCTATATTAATTAGTCAATTGAAAGGTTAACACTCAATTTCACAAAGATGTAAATCCCCAACCAAAGCCCCACTCACCAAAATCCCTATTTAATAACTTGAAAGATAAACAATCAATTCATCAAAAATATGATGTGTGTGTGTGCATCAATTACAAGCGTTTAAGTAAATAAAGCAATAAAGAGATACAAGCAATTATTAACGCGGAAACTTTTCTCAGGAATAATTGTGTAGAACCACTCTAGAGTTCACCAAAGTCTAATCCACTAACCCAAAGTTAATCAACAGTACTCGAATTTTATACCTCAACTAATTCACATGGCTAGATGCTTTTTTCCTTCAATAGATCATTCCTTTGGAAGTCCTCTTCAAAGTTATTGGTAGTTTCACTTGAACGCCTTCACCGCGTTGGATCGTTTAGGTCTCTAGCAATCGTCAAGGCTTCACACCCAATACTCTCGAAATACACACTTCTGTAAGTGGGTTTTGGTTGACACCAAACAAGATCTTCTTCTTCAATGTCCAACCTTTTTGGACATAGGCATCTAGGGTTGTAGAGGCTTACCCTAGCATGAGAAAGACTCCCTCTACTTATAAACAATGAATTAAGGTTGTCTTGGAAATCAAGAAAACCGTTCGAGTAGTTGGAGGGTGGTACCTATTGGAATGAAAATTTGAGTCAAACCACGTTAGAGGAGCTTGGACCACTTGAGTGACCATGAGACCACTCAGTTGGCCCTCTGCTCCTTTTTTTCAGCCTTTCCCACTTTTTCCCCAAAGTGTTGAGAGACCGCTCTAGCGAAGGTTAGCGAACATTGAGCTGTCCCTATTGGTTGTTTAAGCATAAAACTAAATAAAAAACTAGTCCACTTAAACACTAAAGGTTGCTGCTAAAGTGGGATCCGATAATGACTCAATCTATGTTTTTAAAATACACTTAAGGTTTAGAAAATCTTTTCGTTGAAAAATATTTAGGAGTTATATTCGGATCAATTACCTATTCTATTTTAACACTAATCATTCTAAGTCTAATGAATTAAATCAAGGGATCATTTTGGGTCTCTAAGGCCATTTACCTTTGTCCTAAGTAAGAAGGTGCATACGAAACTTTTCTTTGATGTAGCTTTAAGAAAACTCTCCTTCCTCCTTTTATTTCTGTCGGTTTTTCATCATTGTAGCTTCATGACCATGGAATAGGTTGACATTTACATAGATTTCACGAAATTAGCCAATTACAAAACATGATTTAACAATATGAATTTGGTTCTTATTTAGTTGTTGGACTCATGTTGAATAATTTTGAAATGCGGTCTTGCCAATTTGTTTGCTTTATTTTTTCTATAGGTGGATTTGTTTCTGATTGACTCCTAAATTGGACAATGTTTTCACTTTGGTTTCTAATTGAGTCTTAGTGGTATTACATTTTCTAATTCCTCACACGACGAAGATGGTGGGAGAATATAAATTTCAATTTTTTAGGCTTTTGGACAGTTATAGAAACACACGACATTTGGATTGTTTTTACCTTTCTGCAGTTTTGCAAATGGTCATGAATGTTGCAGGTGGTGGGTTGTACAGATTGATGTACTCATATGATAGGTCTAGGGAGCAAGCTTATTGTCATTCTGTTTTGGGGTTTCCCATAAGATGGTGAAGAGCTCTGGGAAGGAGTTGGTGATAACTGGGGATGCAGGCAGGAAAAATTTATGCTCCATTTCTTTGGAATGTGGAGAAGAAATGATCAGGTACTTTTGTTGGGGAAATCATTTTCTGTGGTGTGTGAGGTCAAATGCATTGAATTTTGTTGGTGAGCTTCATGTAAGTCATGATGTAAATTTGATTGGGTTGTTTGAGAAATTGGGGGTCTGATTTATGATATAATGATTCTTTTTGTTGGCTTGAAGGATAAAGCATGAGACTTTCCTATGCCATCATGAAAGGGTGCCCTGATTAAAAAAGTGGCTGTAGGGAAGCAAAAGAAGTGTTCAGCTCTGAGCTATTGGAAAGGGCATAAAAGCTTTAGTATCCAATTTCAAATGCAATTGGGGCTAGCAGTAGGAATGATTTAGAAAAGAAGTTGAAGGGGCTGGGTTTTATCCATCATGAGAATTGAAGAGCCTCTAGTTGATGTAACTTGGCTCTTGACAATTTGATCAGACAGATGGCGTGCAAATAAAGTTTGATATAACTTGGCTGTTGCTGCTGGTTTTACTCATCAAATGATGTATTTTCAGTTGCATGTGAAAACATCTGGACAAGAACTTAAGTCCCTGGTGAGTTCACAGAGAACTTTCATTGGACTCCTGGTGGGCAGAATATTACCTTAGGCAATCTGGACCTCCCAGACAGTTAACCAAAGATTTTCTGTGCAAAGTCCATCATTATCTCATTAAAGGGGAGGAGAAGGACAAGTTCAGTTCAGGAACTCTCAAAAGAAGAAAAAAAAATAGGAGAAAACCTTGGAAACCACTAGTGGCCTTGAATAGACAAGGAGAAGAAAGGGGAGAAACAATTAGAAAGAATATATGGAAGAGAGATTAGAGAGTAGAAAATAGATCATGGAGGGAATAAGAACCAGGTATTGGAAGAATTACGTAAAAATGAAGAAGAATAGGGATGAAGGGAAGAAGGGGGGAGAGGGAGAGGGAGGGGTGATTTTCTGTATCCTTTGACTTTTTCTAGTGTCTCTGGCCAAATGATTTAGAGAGGGATATCATACAGGCAGAAGTTGATGGAGTACCTCATGTTATTGGAATTATTTGATTTGTCGTGTGTAATTCAAGCAAAAAATAGCCACCAAGAAAGAAATACAAACTCTCTTTGGTTGTCTTGCATTTATTCATCTTCTTGGTTTGGGTTGGGAAAACTTTGGTTTCACTCAGTTAAGTGTGCCTTTTTAGGATATTTTCGTACTCAAAAAAGTTATCGTTGTTATGACTCTGTTTCTCATCGATTCTATGTCAATGTTGATGTTATATTTTTTGAGTCATCTTGCTTCTTTTTTGCATTAGGACGTACACTTTTTCCAAATTTAGTCTTTTCAAGTCTGGGGAGCTCTTGTTGCATCTTGTACCAGAATGTGTTTCTTCCTTCTCCCTAATTACTACTCCTCCGTTATAGATTTATCATCGTTCTCAGGTAGGGCTGTTAATCGAACGAGCTCGAGTCGAGTTTGAGCCGAGTTTGAAAAGCTTGTTTCTTAATCAAGCATTACAAATTGTTCAAGTTCGGCTCGTTTAGGAAACGAGCTGAGCTGAACCCGAGTCGAGCCCGAGTATTTGCACATAAACGAGTCAAGCTTGTTGAGTTTGAGCCGAGTTTGTAGGGCTTGTTTTCTAAACGAGTCTAAAAACTTGTTCAAGTTCGGGCTCGTTTAGAAAACGAACCGAGCCTGAACGAGTCGAACTCAAGCCAAGCTCGAGTAGCTCAGTTTGACTAACAGCCCTATTCTTAGGACCAACAGGCTATTTCATATGCTTCAGATTCACAGTCATCGCTTGATTCTACTGAGGTCTTGCCATAGATGGATTTGATCTTTTGGCCGCAGAATGGTTTGGTTGATGAGGCTGGAAGGCAAGACACATGAACATATGCTCCTCCTTCAAATAAGTTTTAATTAAATTTTCCTTTAGTAAATTGATTGTAATTGGCTAATTTCGTAAAGTCTTAGTGTAAATCTTAACCTAAATCTATAGTCATGATGCATCAAAGATCAAGTTTCGAAAGCTTTGAGAAAGGAGGAGTTGAAGCAACAAAACCAAATCAAGATATCTTTGGTGCATCTTTAATGTTTAGGACATAGGTAATGACCTAGATCAAGGATCAAAATTTCGTTTCGGTGTATTATTTTGGTCACCTACAAAATAGAAATGTTTCGACATGTTTCGAAAACAGAATGAAAAAAAATAAAAATTTAAGAGAAAAACATTTGGTTGAAATATACCAAAATATCTTAAAATACTTATAAGCATTTCGAAATAATTATGCAAATGTATTGAATATAATAAAATATTTTGAAACATTATAAAACACCTCAAAATATTAAAATTTTGATTCTATCACTAGTTCGTTTCGATTTCCTTGAAAATGGAAACGTTTTGGATATTTCGAACGTTTGGAAATGATATTTTGATCCTTGACCTAGATACCTAAAAATCTTTTGTTTTATTTTAGACTTAGGATAAGTAGGTTAAAATGGATTTAGGATAATCCATGAATGATTCTTAGGCTTTTAATGAAAATGATTTTCTAAACCTTAAACGTATTTTGAAAACATAGAGTGATTTATGTGTTGGATCCTATTCGAACAACACTCCTTAGGACTCAATAGGTATAGTTTTTGTTTGGTTTCTAGCTTGAAAACTAGTAGGGACTGCCCTCGGCTCACTCATCTGCACTTAGAGCAGTCTCTGAATACTTAGGAAGACTGAATTGGAGAACTAGTGGAGACGACTGTCTAGCCACCCTCTGACGGTTCAAGCGATTTTGAGATGGCTCGAGCGATCTGCTCCCTAGGTCTAGAATGACTTATTTTTTACCCAAGAAACCACCGCTCTCTGGCTGCTCTCTCACGGGCCAAGCGGTCAATAGTAAGACTGAGTTTTTTTGGGCTTCAATTAATTTTCTATATAAAAGGATATAGTTTTCACTTGGGGTAAGCCTTTATGAGTTAGAAAAGGCTAAAACCCAGTGTTATTTAAGGCGTAAAGCGAACCGAAGCGACCAAGGCTCCTAACGCCTAGGCGAGAAGCGAAGCGACACGCTTTACCGAAGCAAAGCGAACAGTTAAAAAAAAAATATATTTTAGTTTAATTACTTCTAAACAATCTAAGTTCTAATTTTATATATACTAAATATTTAAATGCAAGTAAAACCATAAACATTTAAATTAAAAAAAACACTAATAATATCTCAAATCTTAATAACAGTCATAACTTAAACATTTAAATTCAAACAAATACTAACAATTGTATACATTTTCATATTGACAGGGTAGGACAACAAAAGAAGCAGAATCAGGACAACAGCAGAATTAGCAACAAAAAAAAAAGAAGCAGAATGACAATTAAAAAAAACAAAAGTAACACAGGACAGCAAAATCGAAGCAGCAACAGAATCAACAAAAAAAAAATAGAAGCAGAATGAGCTAAAAAAAAAAACAGAAGCACAATGATCATGACAGGAGCAGAATCAATTGTAAACAATTTCATATGTAATTATATACTGAATAAAAAAAAGCAGAACAGAGGCACATTTCACATGTACTAAAATAATTAAACATGGTATAAGCATAGACCACTTTTTGGTACCATTTGTATATATATAAGAAAAGGGAAAAGTATAACCAAGACATATCAGAGACACTTCTTTGTAGAAGAATTTATTATTTACCCCCATTTCTGATACTCCTGCTTTATTTTTTTATCATAATTGTCATGCAGTGTAGTCGCCTAACTCCCACATCCCACAAATATTCTAAATGAATTCAGCAACACAAGGAAAAAAAAGGAATGTGTTTTGTTCGAAACATTGTTTATTAGAAAAAAAAAAAAAAATAGACCAGCAATAGTCTAAAAAAAAAGTCATTAGTGATTAAATAATAAAAGAGATTACTAACCTGTAATCAGAAAAAAAAAAAAAAAAAAAAGTGAAGCAGAATCGCTTTTTATAATAAAGCGTTCGCTTTTTCGCTTTTTCGCTTTTTCTCGTTTTTTTCTCGCTTCGCTCACGTTTGCTTCGCCTGGGGTCCTCCAGGCGAGATAAGCTCGCCTCGCCTCGCTTCTCGCCTAGGCGAGCGCCTAGGCGAGCTTTTCAAAACACTGCTAAAACCTTCTATAGAGCTTCAAGAACAACCCTAGATCCTTAAGATCGAGAGGCCAAACCAGCTTGATTCTTCAATTCAACTTCACACATTGGAGATAACCTAGTTTGGTGACCAACTAAACCCACATTGGAGAGTGTGCATACTTATAGTTTTGGGTGAGAAACCTTGAAGATTGGTTGTGGGACATAGACGATCCACAGCAGTGAGCGTGTCCAAGTGAACTGAGATTTTAAGTTAAATTCTCCTTTAGTAGTTTAGCTTTAGTGGGAGAATAGTGAGATTTCTAACATCAGTCACATTGTCAATTTTAGCACATCCCATTTGAATGCATAGCGAGAGCTATTGAATGTTTGTTTATGGGTTTTCATATATCATCTCAAAACAACCACGTTCAAACTCCAAAATGGCCATTCAAATGAGGTTTGTACTTTGGCCTTGAAATATTATTTTTGATCCAAAATTGTCAAATCAACACGCAAAATTCTATATGTATTTATGAGATCAATTATGGAATTTGTCACACCCCGGATTGGCCAGGCATGCGACAGGTGTTATTTCGTTCCGTTGGATATTGTAATAACGTAAGGGAACAACAATGTAGGATAGCGGAACAACCTAGCACATTCAAATTACATAATTCTGTATAAATGTGTACATAACATGTATCCTACTAAAACTATTACACATTACATGTCAGATAAGCACATCCTACACATAAAATTCACATATATGTTAATTACATCCTTCTAGTACATTTCCTAAACTATATAAAAGTTCGGGTAGTTCACTATGTACAAATCTTCCTGCCTTGACACATCTGAAAAGGGGAAAGTAATGTAAGGTGAGCATTAACAGCTCAGTGGAGTAACTTAATTTTCAAGTAAATGAGTTTGAAAATATATAGTTTAGCATGATTGGGTAAAAGTGAAATGAACATTTGATATAAATATACATATAAAAATGTCATTTCCTATAAACAGAATCATTTAATTAAAGACTTGACAGTAAAAGAGAGTTTAGGAATATCCTATACAGTGCTACACCGGTGGGCAATCAACCTAATAGACCACTCAAAGTCAATACGAATATACGATCCAACCTTTTAGAGGACTACCACCCCGGGAAAGATAAGATCCCTAATCAAATTCAGCACCTAAGTCAGAAGACCAACTGGGCCAGGCATTTATGAACTCAATGAGAATCCTGTACGGCCTTAAGCTAGAACGTAAACCCTCGGCCCCTCGATCTGTGTGTACTTAAGTTTAGCTTAAAAGGGTCCCAGCATCTCATTTAATACGGATAAAATCATCATTTCGAACAATTATGCGTAACCCCACTCAAAACCCTAATTTGAATTTGAAATTTCAAGTCCAACTTCAAATACCCAATCATATGATTTAAAACATGTTAAACAGTCATAAATATTGTAAGGAATAATTCTAAAAAAAATTTAAAATGTTTCGTATGATCTAAAATTGAGAAACCCTACTTGATGAATTATCTGGACCTAGAATGACCAAAAATGAAATGGTGTTATTTTTTAATGAAATTTCATACACATACTAAATTTAACTAATTAAAATTGAAATTAAAATTTATTTGACAAAAATACCCAAAAACCGGGTCAAATCGACCCTAAAAGGCAAAACAAACATTTTATACTACATATTGATCTGGGTATCGGTTTAACCTCAAATTTTTATCGGGACATCCGCATAGAGTTATGGAACTTTTGACACCGACCAGAGGTCCATTGGACACCAGATGCGCCCTCACGCGCCATTGGGGTGTCCAGTGGTCTTCCAGTCCACTTCATCTTCAACCTCTAGCAAACCTTAGGTTCCCCACTTTATGTTGCAGGAACCCTAATTCTCACTACTATATCTCACTTCACAGTACATCTTTTTCCCTATTTTTAAAACTCACACACCACATTGCACTCTTTAGATTCTCATTGGGAAGACACTTTGAATCAAACTCTAACCCATCTAAAAATTAAACCAAAGTTTAAGAAAAATAAGGTTTTCAAGTTATGGCCAAACGTGCAACTGCCATTTTTACCCGCCAAATGAACTCTAAATTCATTTTTAAGGTTACCAATGGATTTCTAGGGTTCGTTTTAGTCTAGATCAATACCTCTTACATTTTAAAAACACAAGATTCAATGTGTCAAATTTCCAAGAACACAAACCCTAGCCTTTAACTTCACCTTCTTGAAACCACCTCCACAAACCATGGCCACCCTTCAAACAACCATCAAACTTCAAAGCAAACATTTAGCAGTCGTTTCCAAACTCAAAATTAAACCAAAACTCTAAAAATTCAAACTCGTTTTAAAACTCATTAAAACCCAAAATTTCGAAATAGTATGTAAAACATGTTTTAAACATAAAAAATGGACTCCTAACATCCTAATTAGGTAAGAATGATACCCTTTGATGCTTGAAGTGACTCTGACGAAGTTTTGCTGTTCTCAGTTTCTCTTTCTCTCTCTCTAACTTCTCTCCTCAGTATGTCTCTCCTCCAAACGGTTCTTCCAGATCCATTGCTGTGGTTGGAGACTTCAGCACCTCCTCAAGGCTTCTGGAGGCTTGGAGAAGGACGGGGAGCCTCTTGTTGTAGTTACGCAATAGCTTGGATAAAAATGTCATTCAATGATATTTTTGTAATTATTTAAAAATCCAAAATTAATTTTAAATATATATATATTTTTATAATCATATACATATTAAAACATGCCCTAGAAAAATATGCACCTACTTTTAAAAATTAAAATAAATATTTATTTTTGTCTCTAAATATTTCGTTTTGCACCCCTAACTATCTGATTCGCGTTAAACCTACTTCACCAGATCCACACTCTGGCTTCCTCCCAACTCACCAATCAAATTCCTACCCAATTTTTGCATCCCAATCATCGTTAAAACACCCTCCAACACACAAACACACTCTAATGATCCTCTGTTCACAGTCCAACTCCCCGACATCCAAACCCCTAGTCACTCACATCCAAATCTTGATCCGATTCTTGGTCTCCGAATATCAGGTTATTACAGAATTAAGTTATGTTTACTCACTTTAAATTGATTATCCGTTTCCTTCACTTTCCTGGTAGGATTGGGAATCCTGTAGTTTACATATCCATATGATTGAGTCCTTGGGTTTTCCAAAAAGTATAAAATGAAGTGCTTCAAATCATTGTCATTTGACTCGGACCTGTTCTAAAAAAGTTGAGGTATTTCGAATTGTTTGTTGACACGAACAAAGTCAGAGAAATCCCTAAGCCACTTATGATCTCTTTTTGCTAAATTTAAACAATTTCAACTCAATACACAAGTAAAGCTTATCGTTCAAGGTTGCGGTAGTAGCCATTGACTTATAGAGTAGTGAGAAGCAACAATCACCGTGTAATAAAACAATTGGGCAATACGCAAAAATTGTTAGATTAAAGAAGTTACACATGAAAGAGATTCAAGCCATATCACGGTGTCGTAGAGTGGTATCAATCGATTTTTGATGACTATGACTCAAACAACTCAAAGTTAACTTGGACACATCTTAAATGGTTCAACTGAGTAACATGAGAATCGTTGTTATGTGGAAGGTATCAGATCTGAAGGTATTGAGTCAGATACGATTTGGCAGAGACACATTGCTGTTGGCCAAACATTTTAATCATGCTAAGGCTCACCAGGTCGCTAGGTTTACTTAACAACCTACATAACATCTAGTCGTTTTGACATTGGCCGATCCTTTGAAGCATGCTAAGGTTAACCAGGTCTCTAGGTTTACATAATAGCCTACATAGCGTCTATCATATGATGAAGTCTTCAAATTTCTTCAACATATTCTAGCTTCGATCTTCAATCTTCAATAACAAAGAACTATAAAACTTTTATTGATGTCACTCGTGTAATTTTCAAACACAAGTTTGAATTTTCAAACTTATGACATCATTCTACGAAAAACTTGGATTTGACTAGGTGCATTTGAACCTGTATTTCTGTTTTGGAAGAGACAGCATTATTTTAGGCGTAAAGCAAACGGAGATGCTCAGGTTTCCTGAGGTCTAAGCGAGAGGTGAGAGGCAAAGCAAGCCCTTCATCAATGCGAGGTGAACAAAATGAAAACTGAGCAGACATTTTATGATTATCATTCTAAATACTAACTATTCAAGTTTCAACTTCTCAAATTCTAGATATTCAAATACAACCAAAAGCATAAACATTTAAATTCAAACAAGCAACAAGAATTTCTCAAACCTTAACATTGGATAATACACAAGTCAAACTGTTAAAACGATTAAACATTCATTCAATTTCCGTTTATCCCTCTCCCGCAGGCCCTTAATTTGGTCCAAACCTGTCGAGATTCAAGAGAAAATTTTAGGGTTCACATAAATATTCATGGAACCTCAATTTGCTGTATTAGTGCACATCAAAAAAATTTTCCAATTTAGTAGATTTAAGGTCCATAACAGATCAACATAGCAAAAAAAAAAGAAAAAAAAATAGAAAAGTGCTTGCGTCGTCACCTAGAAATTAATCTTGAGCACTCGCTTTTTCAGCTTAAGCTTCGGTTGTGGCACATCGCCTCACCTTGGAGCACTTGAGGCAAGCTGCTTCACTTGACTTCGCCAATCACCTAAGAAATTGCCTAAGTGCACTTTTGATAACACTTGGGGAGGCCATATTCCTCTCAGTTTTGGGACTAATTGTATGAGAAGGAATGGCTCTAAATCGATGTGTTAGTTGAGACACGATTATTGAAAAAAACAACCGCTGATGACTTGCAATCTTGGCATCGACAAGAACATACGATGAGTAGACAGGCAAAATCTCATTATTGAAAACTAAATATATATTTTCAATTTTCTAGCTATATAATATTGTTGTTAATTTTTCTTATTCTTCTCATGGATGTTTCTGGTATCTTTTTTTTTTTCACTTGGTTAGGTCATTGGATCAATCGCTGGGGTAAGGCTTCTCATTGAGACCTTTCCTGAAGTAGGACATGGGCCACGTTTGAATGTTGACATCCATCAAGGTGCACTGACAGAAGGATTTCTAACGTTTACAATTGTAATTATATCACTGGGGCTTGCTAGAAACATTCCAGGAAGTTTCTTCATGAAAACTTGGATCTCCAGTGTCTCTAAACTCACTCTCCATATACTTGGCTCTGATCTAACTGGTGGATGTATGAACCCAGCCTCTGTAAGTACTTTTACCATGTCTAGTTGCTCTGTTCTATGTTTTCTCCTGAACATTCAGATTTCAGATATTTTGCTTAGTATTTGGAGTGAAGATCTATGCATTTCTTAGGTAATGGGTTGGGCTTATGCTCGTGGGGATCATATAACCAAGGAGCATATACTTGTTTATTGGCTTGCCCCAATTGAGGCGACTCTATTGGCAGTATGGACATTTAGGTTGCTAGTCCAGCCACTGAAAGAAGGAAAGGAAAACATGAAGACTAGAAAACTGGACTGAAGGGATTTCCTTCTTTCGGATTTTGATTGTATTGGATATAGTCTAACCTGTGATTATCAGGGAATCAGAACATGCAGAAGGTAGCTACAAGATTAAAATTCGACCAGTGGAGTTCATTCTCTTTGGAATTTGATTTCTTTCAGTTCATCCAATGTGTAATTATTGTAAATTATGTTCACTGTTCCAATTTTTTGTGGACAAAATTTTAAAATTTCCCACATGCATGCATGCCCTAGTAGCATCCTTAGGATGATATGATTTGTACATTGAGGAGCTAATATCATTGCTGTAATTGGAAAAAATTTTCCATTTTGAATGACATTTGGCAGAATTGTAGAAACATTGTGAATGGCAATCTCTGTTCTTTGGCAAATGCCTGAGCCTGCCACCAATGTATTTGACAACCAAAACTAGCTTGCATGAACAGAGATCCAGTTTCCTTTGAAAAAGAAATGTACTGATTACAAAAGGTTAGCCGGACAACTGGGATTTTTGGGAGCATCATAATGAATGTACAATACTTGAGCTAGAAAATTGAAGAAATGTTCCTTAACTCGAAGCATATTCCTAAGGCACACCATGGTAAAATTCTTGTTAGAATTCATTTTCGTTTATACCAACCACTGGTGTGTAAATCATAATGAATATACACAGGTGCTCTGGTATTCTCCTTACTGTGGCTGCTTTGGCTTGTGTGGTTCCTTATTTTCAAATTGACTGTTTATATGTTGAAATTTGTTTGTCATGATAGACATAACAGACGATGTAAGGAAGACAAGTGTCAAGAGATATTCTCGCCTGTGGACAAGTGTCCAGAATGAATCATGTTATATTAGATGAGTTCAGTCACGTTATCATGTTAATTTTAAGGATTTCAGTTTATGTTAAATTTGGATTTAGTAAGCATGTTTTGGGCTTGAAGAAGGAAACAAGGCAAGGTGATGTAGTGAGTCTTCAGGAGGCATGGCTGATGTTTAATCAGAAGAGTTCATTGTAGATTGCATGTCTATCCTCCTGGAAGAAATGTTGAAATGCCAATTAGATAACCTCATTGGAATCTTTTGTGCATGTATTTTAACTTAATTGGAGTAGCTTTTCTGGTACACACAGTGGAGTATTGCATTTTTCAACCGAATCCAAAGCCCTGAGTTCTGTTAATTTGTGAGCCGGTTGCAGATTAGGATTGTTACCCCTAATCATGGTCTGGTACGGAGGCTTTGTCATGTTATAAAGTCTATGTAGTTAAAGCCTAGTTTGATATGAAGCTTAAAGGCAGTTTGATTGTAGTAGAGCTGGATGAAGTCACCTTGCCCGTGTGATACCAGTATTATGCGACTCCATTCATGTATGTATCAGCATACTCACAGACGGCAAAGCCGTTCTTTAATTGCACCGAGTACCTTAAAATGTAATTAACTAGGTAGCACGTTATAAAAACTGTTATAAAACAGAGCACCCCTTACTGATTTGGTGATCATATGGTTGTTTGTTGTTGGCGATGACCTTCTGAATGACATTTGCTAATGCTCATCAATGAAATTTTACCTTCTGAGAGAGCTGTTTTAGCTAACTAAAGTTGAGTTTGAAATGCTCACAGGATCGCGGCAAAAGGACTTCAGTTGGAATACTAAGATAAAATAAAGGCTTAGCAGATTTTTCAACAGATTCAGTTACCTTGTTATGGACATTGGCATCAAACTATTCCTTTCTCCACATTTTATAATTTTGGGCAAATTTCATTTTATTCCTTACAGTTTGCCCTTTATGCACATCAACCCCTTCACATTTAAAAATAAACATACTTTGTGGACCAAAGTGCACTATTAACTATGCTGACGGTGAATAAAAATGGCCTAAATGCCCCCACCCTCTCCCTCTTTCATCTTTGACAGAGCTAACCCCATTCTTCACCTTCATCCCCACTGCTGCCATCCTCCAAAAACCACCGCAAACAATACCTACGGCAAAACACAGCCCCCAAACATCCACGGCACCCCATCTCCCTCTAGCACAACCGCCAGAGAGAAACCCATTAAAAACAACATCACTTGAAGAGAGAGCAAAGCTAAGAACTCAGATAGAAATAAAAAAAAATGTACCTATTTGAAGGGATGTGGACGGGGATGTCAGTCATAAATTGACATATGGCTACTTACAGCCAGCAAAGTGCGTCACTTGGGCCCCCAATGACCAAGATCGGGTAAAGAACGTCATAGAACGATAGTGTACATCAAGCAGAGGAATGGACATGAATACGGTCTGTGCTGAGTGTTGAAGTATGTATACTTTCGGTAGTGAGGAGAACTTTCTAGTGGTGGTCAGCTCATCGTGCATGAACTGAAATGTCAATAAAGAGAACCGTAGTGAATGAAGGTAGTAAGTGCAGAAGATTCTAGGTGACTATGCTGATGATGATGGGCCACTATCGTAACTCCTCCCAAGTAACCTCGGGATCTCTCTTTGGTTCTCCTCGTACTTGTTCATTCTTTTATAAAGCTGAGTCATCCTTGTCTTGAAATCCAATAAAATATACTTGTCAATCAAATCATTTACTAGAATATAGGACTGTTGCTATAGCTCCTTAGGCAATTGAAAATCTGCATGTTCTAGATACGGCCTACTTGTGGTTCTGGCGGCACTTATTACTACACCTCTGCCTGAATTCCATGACTCTTTTTCAACGAAATTTTATCCAAGGGTGCAAAATGTTCCACAATAGACCATAATATATCTGATATCACTCCATTTTGCGTACATAATTCAATTGCTAAAACAACAAAAGGAAATGAGGGCTTTTTATTTTGCACGACTAGTATCATTTGATCTATAATCAGAGTCGGTTGGTCAATAGTATGTCTCATTCCAAAAGCATATAGAAAATATGCTTTCTCATAGAAGACTTGATTTTTCTAGGATTAGGGTAGCAAATTGTTCACAATAATCAAATTCAAAATCCGATATTTATCAATCAACTCTCCCTACTTAATGTATTTGTTTGGCTTACCTGAGACATAATTCAGATTCCTAGTCAACTCAATCCCAACAGTATACATACTAGACAATGTGGTAATGGAATATTGGGGATAAGGGTGTCTCGACATAGGGTTCAAATAATTAATAATAGTAGACATTGTAACTTGAAATTTAATCCCCCTAACATTAGATCATCTCGACTAGATTAAGTATGAGCAGAGTAAGGATTATCCTGAGACGTCATCCTATTACAGTCACATGCTTTCAAGATATGTGCGACCAAAAATTAATCGATTCACTAATGTTCTTAATTTAGAAGATTTCGATTAAAATTAATTATGATCAAAGTTGTATAATCTTAGTATGTGTATGAATGTATATAATTATAGGTTGAATTAATGTATTAATTTAGAATTATGGTTGATTAGATAGTTAAATGTGAAGATTTTTGAATTTAAACTGATTATTTGTAACTGCAAGTTGTGTAAAACCCAGGTAAATTTGAATTTTTTTTGAAAAAGGGCAAAACCATAATTTGTCACTATAATGAGATTGAAAATCCGTATTTTTCTAGAGCTCGGATGACGCAACGGACCTCACCATTGAATTCGTCTCACAAAACTTAGTTACCCAAACAATTTTCGTTGAATTCCGAGATAGTCGAATTTTTTATGTTTTACGAGACAACTAGGTGTCGGGTGACCTCACAAACGTCCCCAAAAATAAATTTTATAAATTTTTCTTAAAATTAAAGGAAAGTTCAAATAAAAATTATTTGAACTTAAATCGGGACAAAATTAAGTCATTTCGAGACAGAAACGGACCTAAAAATGGGGAACGTGCGGCACAATGTGGACCGCACAACTAAAGGGTATAAATAAGGAGAAATATCTGATTTTCTGCCTATTTTCGTCAGATCTCACACGTTAGAAGAGAAAGAGAGAGAAGAGAGAAAAAGAAAAAAAATTCTTGCTTTCTTTCTTCGATCCACGGAGTTCTGTCGGTCGGAATCCCTCTGACTAAGAGTTAAAGTTGATCACCGTGACGAGGGCTATGCAGCCATACCAAGAATGAGAGATTTTACCGAAGATTCAAGGGTTTGGGGAAATCAAAGTTTTTGGGGCTTGAGAGGTGTTCTTGGACTTAGGAAGCACTCTTAAAGGTTCTACCCTTCATTTTACGCTCCAAGAGGTAGGGTTTCCTCCTACATTGGTTTATTTCTTACCTAGAATGTTTTATGAAATGGGTAAGTATGTAGAATAACCTAGGTCACTTGACTGTAGTTATAGAAATGAGGAAATGGGTATGGAAATGACTTAGACCAATTCCTAGATAAGCTTGGTATAGGGAAAAGTGCGTGTGTAATTTCCTTAGAACATGATATTTATGTGGGAAATTTGTGTGATAACATGAATTGTTTGCCTTGAAAGTATTTTGCTAAATGCCTATGTGGAATTAAGTTTGTTATGACATGAGTTTTGTATAACATGTTTGTGACTTTTGTTGAGGATAAACGAGTAGAGATATGTTGTTAATTCCTTAACATCATAATAATTTATAGTAATTATATGCATTTGATATAAATTGTTATGACATATGTTGAAATATGTGGTTAAATTGTTCATCAGCATTCATTGCATTTTGGGTATAAAGTTGACATCACATTCATGGGCATTATGCATGAGTGTGGGTGCGTGAGTACATAGTTTAATCAAACACCACACTTGGTAGTTGATGGGTGGGCTCAGAAAGGTTAGATTGAATATCTGACTGAGTCGCATGTTGCATTAAAAACTTGTGTCGGATATAGTAAGAAGGGCTAAACACGTCCTCGAATATAAGACCCGGCTACTTGGTTCATACAATCTCTTGAGGTGAAATTCCGAAAAAGTGTAATGGTGTGTGGAACCGGCGGTGAGACTCCGAGAATCCGAATACCCAAATAAAGACACATGAACTTGTTTATAAAATAGTCATTCGGTGTGAAACATCAATGACGGGGGCTTGGAACTCCCTGGGTTTTTCATACATGTAGCATTGCATGGTGTAAAGGGAGCTGGGAAGGCTCGAGGTATATTGCATGAGTGAGTCTCACTTCATTTTATGGCTTGATATGGTAGAATTCCAATATTGAATGATATACTATTGTTTGGAATGAAAAATAATTGTTGATTGTGGCATGTGCACTCTTCATATGCATCTAGGGGGGGGGGAGTAGCCACTGTAGGAGATACTCTATTGAGCGTAACTTATCCTATACGAAAAAAAATTTCAGGTGGGGGATGCACACCAGTGAACAACTCTCATTCAAGACCCCAGTGATGAAGAAAGGCCGACTTGTGGCCTTGAATCGTTTTCTTGTAAAACTATAGTGAAAAATTATATTTGGGCATGTAATCGTAAGTAATTACTTGTAATAGAACTTGTATAAAATAGGTTTTATGTGAAAAACCTTATTAAGTATGTTTTGGATGGTTTTGGAATAGATTGGAATGGATTGAAAATTGACAACAGGCGAAATAGACAAAATTTGACAAAGTGTACCGGTATAACCTATCACATACCGGTACGGCCTTGTCCAGAAGACAAACCGTACCGGTACAACGAGTTTCAATGGGTTACTCGTATCGGTACAGATTTTTAGTGGGTTATCTGTACTGGTACAACCTTTTCAGTGGGCAACCCATACCGGTACGCAATACCGATACACTTTCCAAAATTTTAAAATTTTAAAATTACTTTGCCAAGCTCTTGGGCTATGGTTTATTTGGTTCCAAGGATATAAATTGACATAAAATATGTATGAAATGTGGTAGTTTGGACCACGATACAAATAAATGATAAAAGGTACACGTGTGAGTTATAATCCTGATTAAGGAGATGTTATTGACGTGACATCGAGTTTGCAACAAACACGAGTATTTTTGCGGGTTGACGGATGGTCAACGGTTAACAAATGACCCCGATTTTAGGGGCGTCACAGGTTGGAAACTAAAGTTGGAAATCTGGAGAAGATCAAGGGTTAGCAGCCAAGAAGCTTGAGCAAATTCCAGATGATCAGCACCGAGCGTCTGGACGGTACTAGCCAATATAAAACCCCAAATTCACGAAACTGAATAGTCCAAGAGTTCCCTCGCAGCAGGAATTTAAAAAACCAAAAATTTCTCCACCTTCTCTCTTCAGATTCACTTCACCCATAAACTTTTCCTTAATTCTACTCCGATTAAATACTTACCCATCATCTTTTACAGGTTTTTACCAAACAAAAGTCCTTGAAACCTTATATTAAGCAAGAAATTCAAGAATTCATGGATCCAAGATCAAGAACAAGAGTCTCATCAAACTGAGCAAGGCGAGGAGCCTCTCTATCGCCTGAAGCAGTCCTGCAACAAAAAGAACAACCGCATGGTCAGAATCTATTCGACACTGCTATGTTTGAAAGCATTGATCAACAAATTTGGTATGATACTCACTTTTATTTTAAGCCTATTATTGTTGAGAGACCTGTGATATCTGAGAATTTTGAACAAATTGGGGTTAGGAAAAATCTAATAGCACGGGGTTGGCTTAATTTTGTGAAATTGGTAGGTTCTGCCTATGAATGTTTAGTCCGGGAATTCTATAGTAATGCAAAGGAAACTAGGTCAAGGCAATTTCATGCATATGTTAGGGGAATTGTGTTTCAAGTTACACCGGCTACCATTACTAATTTCCTAAACCCGATACCAAGGCATCAACATCCTCAATATCCCTATACCACATTGCCTGACATGACTACCATTGGGAGTGAGTTGACTGGGAATCTGGAGTATGTATGGGGTAGGTCGAACAAGTATATTAAGCAAGGAGACTTAACGGATAAATACAGAATCTTGAATTTGATCACTTTGAACAACTTGCTGCCCTAGTCTCAGAAAAATCAATTCTACACTGTGAGAACTTATTTTCTGTATGCTTTTAGAATAGGAGATACTATTGACTAGTCAATATTGATAATGGACCAAATGGTGGTAACTGTTAAGACTAAGAAGCCCTCACTCTCATTTGTTATTTTAGTATTTGAGTTATGTAGGATAAAAGGAGTAATTGCAGATCCAATATAACTGATAATGGAGCATTTGACACCATTGGATAAAACCTCGCTGAAAAAGAGCCATGGAGGGCAGGCATAAGAGCAACAGGAAACACCACTAGAACTACAACCAAATCCATTCCCAAAAAGGTGCAAATTTTCAACCGCTGGAGGAGCCCCAACAACCAGAAAAACAACCTTATATTCCTGTTGATGATCGGATTGACCACCAGATTTTGTTGGGATTAAAGACTCGCATCACCCAGTTAGATCAAAGGATGACTACCTATGAAGAGAACCAGAATAAAATCCTGAGGCTACTTCTAGGGCAATATAGTGGTGGGGTTGTCAGCCTAGTGACCAGAGTTTTCGAAAATATCTATGTTCTTTCTACTTTTATCGAACTTGTTATTATGTACTTTATTTCAGTTTAATGTTTTGAATAGTTGGTTTGGTTTGGTTTAATTAATTTGGTTGGTCTATGATTTTGCTTAAGTTTTGTTGTGCTAGGATACTTATTTCATATGACTCAAGATAGGAATTATGTTATCATTCTAATGCTTTGCAGGTATAACCCTAACTAGATTAAACAAAATTTTCATACATTATTTGTACACTTTCTTTATATTTTCGTAGAAACTCCTCATCTTGAGCACATAATAATTTCTTATTTTGAAAACCTTTTTGAAATAGCATGATCCTTTATAAAAAAAACTTACATATATAGTGGAGATGTAAAACCAATGTTCAAATTTTGATCCAATCTTCCTTGGAGAGATTTTTCACATTTACTTAGAGTAAGAATTTTAGTTAACTGGTAATGTTTCGTTGAATAATTTTATTATCCTTGTTTTGGTTAGCACTCATTGACTAACATGGTTAGCATTTTCCCTTAAAATTTAACTAGAAATCATACAAGCGTATAAATTATGGAAAATTATCTTAGGTCATTTGTGATTTTATTGAGCCTTAGCCATTTCTTTTACAAAATTATGTCCCTGGTAAGCCGTGATTGAGCCCAAGTGAAATTTTTTTTTCTTAAACCCATTAGTTAAGCAAGCCACAAAAAAATATTTATCTGATATTTGTTATCTAATTTTCTTGCACCCTTTCCTAAAAAAAGGCATTATACAAAAAAAAGGAGAAAATGGTGACTACGGTTCAAGAAAAAAAATCTATGAAAGAAACAAAAGAAAATAGAAAGGGAAAAAGAAAGGAAGCAACGAAAGAAAATAGCCAAGAAATTGCAAATATGGGATTGAAAGGAGAAAAGAGAATACGATGTGTAAAAACTTTGGAAAAATAGGAGAGATATGTGTTGCACAAATCGAAAAAGGGTAGCTTTTTGAATACCTTAGACATTGTTTCTTAACCTAATACCCTTTAGTCACGTTATAACCCTAACAAAGTCTTTTTTAATTTCAGAAAGCATGCACATGTATGATTTTCACCTATTCATTAATAGGGGAATATTGATAATGTTGTTTGATATAATGTTAATATCCTTCCATGAGATTATGTCAAATTTTAGTTTTGTTCAAATAACCTTCTTTTGGGATATTACATGTGTTATTATCTTGCTTTGATAGCAATATTCTTATCATATGTAATTTTTGAGTGATAGCCACTAAAACTTGAGTGTATTCTTTGCTGAGTGATTTCTAGGAAATGATTGACATTGAGGCTAATTCTTGTACAACAGAATGAAGGATTGTGATATTTCTTAAGTATTTTCGAAATAAAGAAATCTCTACACCTACACACGAGTTTTTCTAAAAATATATAGAATAGTGTTACAACTAATGTGTGTTACTCTTGTAGTAATAAGGATAAGGGAAATATCCTAGTAAAAGAATAGAATGGTGATTTAATCTTATATATGAAAAGTATGAATTATGAAATCCTAACCTTTAAGGTTTGTAGATATCTTCACTAGAAACCTTCACAAGACAAAACTCGTCCACTATGGATCACCTAGGAGTTTAACGACTTGTTGCATGAGCTAAATGCAATCGTGATATCTACGAAAGTAATTTTGTTTTATTTGTTTTATTACTAGGGACTAGTAATGTTAGGTTGGGGGTTTGATTAACCCTAAATAGTGCAATAATGAATTAGAATTTAGGGTTAAGAGTGTGAATAAATTAGGTTAAAGAAATTGATTTGTGTCGTATTAGGGTTAATGACTGATTCTTTTATTTTAAAGGGTTTCGAGGATAATTAAGGAAATTCAAAAGGCTAAAAGTGCAAAGGCTGGAATAGACAAGGGAGGCAAGTGAAATTAAGAAGTCAACAAAGGTGGCTACCAAGCATGGAAAATCAAAGGTCTAGCACCATTCGGGCAGTGGTGGTGGCATCCGGATGGTGGCTAAGCCGTCTTTCTCCTCCTTTTCTTCCTATTGGTCCATTTAAGAAACAAGAGCACCCTATTGGCCAGCTTGGGTGTTGTCACCTCTACCCCCTCCTTCTGGTGCCTATAAATAGCCTGCTTCAGCCAGTTTCAAGGGAGTTCAGTCCAGTTCAGAGAGGAAAAGAAAGGAGGTAAGGAAAGAGAGAATTCAGGGAGTGTTTCAGTCAGAGAGAGAACGAAGCCTTACCCTAATCTCTTCCCAGCTAGAATTTTCTCTACTTCTACATTTCTGTTTATCCTTTCTACTTGGAGAGTTGAACATCTCTCACTTTTGTGCCCTAACTGGTAATAAAAGTGACAATGTTTCAACTATTCATCGGGAAAGGACTTGTTGTATTTTATATTTTGTTGTAATGGGATTATCTCATTCTTTTTGTTCTTCTATAGCAATGAAACGTGAGTAGTCCGTTTATACTCTTCGATAAAGGATGAATGCATGCGTAATATTGTTTGAGTTATGAAAATGCCAATGTTTTATGTATGTGTTAATGTTTATATATCCCTTAATTGATGGATGGTTATTATTATAATATGCTCATGGCTATGAACATCAAGCAAAGTTTATTACTATATACCATTCTATCTATAAGTTATTACGTACTTCAGGCATGGTTCAATGATGCATCTAGTTGGGTTTTATGAAGCAGTCAGGAGATTGGTTATAGACGGGTTAAATATCGTCATAGCTAATGTTTTTAATTCAATGCATAAACTGGAACTGCTTCTTCATTAAATCATTAACCTACCTACCGATTGAATAGTTAGAGTAAATCTTTTGAATAGTTCACCTTTGGGTTTACTAGGGTTATTTGGTTGTTACATGGTACATAGACCTTCCGACTAACCTAACTAGTTGTGATATGGTTCAATTATACATCAAATCTACAGGTTAACCTTTCAGTCAAATGGGAGTTAATTATTGTAAGGTGGCATTTTCATAAATAAGCAATATAATGTATGTTGGATTCCCGAATTGAAGAGTACCTTTAATCATTGTTATTCAAAGTTCAGTTAAGTGTCTATTTGAAAATTTTAAGCTCACACCACAAGCTATTACATTGCACACAACACACACAACAATCTTACCATTTTTCTGTTTTGAATACCAACAGTTAGCTACTTATGGGTTTGACCTCAGACTTAACCGAGAAATACTACAATTTGACCACTTATACTTGGGCGTATGATTTAAACCAGGTCAATAATTTAGAAATCATGAAAAATAGATAAGTCTCAATTTGTAAATAACATATATGCTTTGAAGTAAAGAAGCGACATTTAGTAATGATCTTGAGTTTCTGGTAGATAAACAGTAAAAACATGACCAATTTAGAAAAACAACAATTTATACCCATAATATCTTATATATGTAGGTTGACTAGCATGACACACTGAACCTATTTGATCCATCCACAACAAACACAAACTATTGAATCAATCCTCGTAGGGCCACAACACTTTAAGAGTGATATATACTGACACATCAACAGTGATGAATCCTTTAGTATACTAGCTCTTAGCCTTGAATCTACTTGAACAAATAGTAGTTTGGCCCTCACAAGGAACCAACCCCCACTATGACTGATAGGAAACCATCAAACCCCTTCGAGCAAAAAAACTTCTAACACTCTGCGAAACAAATTCAAGTGTAATCCACGTTCATCACACCCACCTATACAAGAGATAATTCCATACTTATTATAAAATCCTCATATCAAACAATTTGTAATTCAATAATTCTCAAATAGATGAGTAATCAAATCAAAACATACAAGAGATCATAAAAAGAAGCATTTATGTTTACAATATTCAAGATCTAGAGTTTTTAATCAAGAACCTTCAATTTTGGATGTAAATTGTGACGCCCCAAAAATCGAAGAGTCCTTTCTCAACCAATTGATCACCCATCAATCCGTGAAATACCCATGACCATTCCACGGTCCAATATCCCAAAGTCTAAATATTCGACATTAACTATTCATCCACAACTATCATTATACAACATTCATTCATTAAAAGAATAAATGTCCATACATAAAGTCTCATTACAAGCCTTTAACAAAATACAAGTCTTATACTTAGATTTATACAAGACCAAAATATAGACATACATAAAGGACTACAAAATCTATAATGAGAGCCACAACCCGGCTCTGTCCTCAACATGGGCCCATAAGTGGGCCGTCAGCAGAAACTCGTTCAATACCTAAAAAATGTTCCCACAACAAGGTGAGCCAAAGCCCAGTAGGATATCTCCTATAGAAGAATACCTTCCAATCTCAATGTATATGATATAAATGTGCACCAAAAATACACCAAGCATATATCTCAAGTAACATATGAATGTTACCATGCATGTCAAACATGAATAATGTTTCATGAGTGCATGTCCAACACCGAACCCTCGGGTTCCCATGCTCGGAACATGATACAATGTCGTGACATGAACTGGACATTCCAAGCCCCCGCCTTTAATGCTTGATACAATGTCCATTTTATCAAATTCTTATGTCTTTCTTGAATAGGTTTTTTGTGGACATCACACAAACATGCTATTAAACTGACACGATATTTGAGGGCATCCCACATTCGATTTCGAGTATATCGACGCACTTTTTCTAGAATTACATCGTTGAGTAAGTGTGTGAACCAAATAACCGGGCCTTGCACTCGAGAGAAAATCTATCTCTTCTTACTATACCCAACACATTTTCCATGCAATGTTCCATGCGACTCAACTGGACATTTGTCCAATTTTTTTGAGCCCACCAATCAACTCACCATATGGTGATTTACCTAACTCATGCACACACACTCACACTCATGCCAGTACTCATGAATATAGTGCAACTCGTGCATATCCAATGTAATGTACAATTGTAATTTTTTGCGCCATATGTCTTGTTTGAATAATGTCCCATAAAATATCAAAATCATTTATATTGTGGGTCCCATGACTAAAACCAAGTTACTGGAATTTAATCGCGTGTCACTCACTCAATCACACCTTTTGTCTCATTTTACATAAAAATTTCAACTATATCAGAATTTAATGAAAATTGATTGGCTAACTCAATTTTGGAAGATGAATCCAACGACGATGTCCGTTTTTTATTCGAGTTATATACAAATTTAAATTTCCAACCCATACTTTAAACGACTGAGTTACCGTATTAACTCTTTAATTAAGATTTTAATTTTTTCCGGATTTACATAAATCATGTGTTTAGTCAAGAAAATTATACATATAATTAAACAAAAAGTCGATGCCTTGGTTTTCTAATTACATAATATAACACAGGCTGAGCAATAAACACGTCATCCCTATATTTTGATTAAGGATAGAAAAAAGTTGTTCCCTAGTTTTCAAAAAATAGACAAGTTTATCACACACAAAAAAAAAAAAAAATCATTACCATATATAGTTTTTAATTTCAGTTAAAGTTTTTCTTTTTCTTAATCACAAAATGAAAAACAAAAGCAATACCAAATAGACTCTTAGTTGATTCTCCCTTAATTTATTTTTAATTAATGTTGTTTTATATCTTCAGAATATTCTCATTCCCAAAGTTTATTCTTATTGTTGTATCACTCCTTCATACTAAAATTTTCGTCTCTGCCATACTTAGTTCTTGCAGTGCTATTTTGGTAAAGTTTGTAATTTGTGTAGAAGTACTTGTTTTTGATATTCTATTCTATAAATAATAACAAAGACTAAGTCAATCATTGTAAATAGAAGTGTTTGGATGGGTTTTCTTTTATATTTTTCCTAAGCCGAAATTTCTTCCATTCACTTCACTAGTTGCCATTTTAACTTTTGTCTATGATGTGTTAATGAGAGATTAAGAGATTTTATATTAGTTTGTTAAGGTTTGGGCAGCTTTACTTACTCCACCAGCAAAAAAAGTCACAAGGAGACTTGTATGATGATTTATTGACTAGAAGTAGCGAGCCGCCTTTTTTTGACCAAGCCAATTTTCTAATCCTTTAGAGATGTATTTTCACTAAACTCTATTTTTAGAGAGTCAACTAAAAAATTTAAGTTCTAATAGGTTCTCTATTTAAATTAGTTAAAATAAAGAATTTAATTTGATTTTTTATATTTGAAGGCCCTATTCCACTTTTAATTTTTTTTTAATGAATGAAAGGATGTCACGTACATATTTTTCATTAAATGTTATTGGATATAAGACTTTTGTACTAGAATAGAAAGTCCATTGGAATTGTATAAAAATATTTACTCTCTATTATAAATTTTTATCGAAGGTATTCATTATTTAAAAAAATGATCTTTAAAATGAAGAGTACTATTGAAGATTCTCTCGGTGAACAAAGCCAAATAATGAGAAAATTATTGAAAACTATAAAATTTGGTACCTAATTTGTAAACAAGTTTAGACTTTTACTTTTTAAGGTGTAAGGTCCAATTCAGCTGGACTTTTAAGGCGAGAAGTCCAAACTAATTTTTCTGTCTTGCACTTTGTCCAACCAAGAGTCATCCAACACAAAACGATTCAATTTGAGTCCAAAGACTCAAAACCCTAGCCATTACCACCGCCAAGACACCCTTTCTTCCCCAAGTTATTCTCCTCTCTTTCTCTCCCAAATTATTTTGCTGATGCTACGAGATTGGATCTTGATCTAAGATTTAGATCGACAAGATCACCAGAGAGATCGAATATGTCGACAAAAGTAAACAAAATAATAAACTTATATTCTTAACGGGGCTGTAGGAAATTCTTAAAAATGAGTACAAAAAATAATACCGGTGATTGGCAAACATCAACCTCAATGGGGTTGATATAGTCCACAAAAAGGATGGGAAGATTTGTTGGTATAGTTCATAGTCAGTGTGGTGGGGGTGGTGGTGAAATTTTTAAATAACCTCTTTTATTAAGAATATATTTTTGTCAATTGTGTATTTTTTGTACCTTTTGCTTTAAAAGTATTTAAGGTGGATCGCTTACCTTAAAATTTCAGTACTTTGTAATTGTCGCATGCGTTCCTAAAATAAACTCAAAAAAAGAGAAATCCATCATTTCCTAACTTCACCTAATTAAGGTGAAATCCCTCCAAATGAGTTTGAATGAATTTTACATTCATTATGCCGTATCCTTTTTCATCCGAACAGTCCATCCCATTTGGTCGATCCGCATCAACTTAATTTACAAGTTTGTCGATTTTGGTCAACCATAGTGACGCACCATCAAATTAGTGGAGGATAATATATTTTTCTATATCCTATTGAATGGTCCTATTGGATTTTTTATGGATCTCATTGACAATTATTGATTCCGCTGATCGTTTTTAGATTACAATATATAGATGCTTTCCAACTTTAACACCCATTTCAACCTCTCTCTTTAATTTTAATATATCTCAATTTTAACCTTATATTTTTAAAGCTTGAGCAAGTAGCCCATTCTGTCTTAGTTTATTCAATGAAAACTTACAAAAAGACTTTTTTCGGTGAGTTCACACGACAATTATGCATAGGCTTTTCAATTAGTTTTAATGAGATTGTAGCACATAAGAGATTAATTACCACAACTTTAAAATTACTAACTTAAAAATAGGATAAATTAAAGGTTAGATGGGACAAATCAAAATAAGGAGAAAAATTCATAAATTAGTATGTTATTTATTTGTCTTACTTTTTATGGATCTCATTTAAGAGCTTTAGTAGATTACTATAACCTCACATAGTTTCATCAAAAAATTATATAACTAATAATTTTTTAAGAAGGATGATTGAGTATGGTAGAAAATTAACCAAATTTGAAGTTGTTAGGATTAATTATTTCCCCATTCGGTCTTCAAACCATAAAACATACCAAACCAAATCGCCGAATAAAACCAGATTTTAATTGAGAAAAAAAAAATTAGAACTTTTTGTAGAAATTGTTAGAATACTTCATAAAATTAAACTTTCCACACCACCCCACTCCTCCTCATGACCGAAGCACCACCTGCACTCCACCCGCACCACTAAAACCAAAATCAATTGATTATAAAATCAACCAAAAAGATTCCTCCCTGTCCCATCTCTTCCTCCGTCATTCCCGAAGCCGATCCTCCCTAAGAATTCATCTCTCTCTCTCTCTCTCTCTCTCTCTCACACACACGCACACACACATCATCTAGACTTTTTCTTCTTGTGCTGGTGAGAATCAATCAATTGATCAAAACCTTAGCTAGCTGAGCTTGGGAAGAAGTAATTGTTAAGTCATGGCTGGGTTCACTGCCAGCCGAAACTTGAAAGTGTGTGTTGTGAATTTTTTTGCTCTGGTATTAGTATCTGTGGTGAGTGGGAATTCGGAAGGGGATGCCCTCTACGCGCTGCGGCAGAGCCTATCTGATCCGGATCACGTGCTGCAGAGCTGGGATCCAAACCTCGTCAATCCTTGCACCTGGTTCCACATCACCTGCAATCAAAATAACCACGTTACTCGCGTGTATGACACCCCTAATCTCTCTCTCTCTCTATGTATGTATGTATACGTACTGGGTTTCCAACCTGATTGTTATTTTGGTAAATTGTTCAGCTAATTTCCAGGGGTTTAGACGGTACTGGATGGTTCTGCAATTTTATTGTTAGTTTTAGCTTGAAATTGAAGTAGGATTATTTGTTCCAAAAGAAACAACTTGCGTTTATCTTTTGAAGATAGATTAACGTTTTACGCAATTTCCGTTTTTTATTTTGCAACTAAAATGTAATAATTCAAAAGGGTTTTAAGCTTTTAGCCTTGGTGTTTATTCTGATATTTTCTTTTGGTCTTGAAATTGAATTTAGGATTCTTTCACCGTTAAGAATACTATTTTAATTTAGGCATTTTTTTTGGTTTGTCCAATTCAGGTTGACTTGTTTTGCTTGATGTTGTTTCTGCATTTGGTGAAGGGGATTTCATGTTTTTGCTCCCTTTTGTTCTAAAGCTCTATCTTTCTATTAATTAAATCCCAGTTTTTATCAACCAAAAGAAAAAAAAGAAAATACAGATTTAATTTGGGTGTGTTATGTGCAAGATAGTCTCTTAATTAAGAGAAGATTGGGGTTGCTGCAAAAGAGGAGTACTGATTGATGAAGGCTGCTGCTGAAGTCAAGGGGGATTTTTAGTTTCAATTTGACAAGTGAATGTGAATCCATTATCTGCAAGATAATGGATGCCTCAATTTTGCTTTTGAATTAATAGGTCAATAATAGTGAGCATAATTATAGGAATAATGAAGCTCCTTTGAACCTTATAAGGGGAGCTGTAGAATGGGTTTTGGGCATCAGAAAATTGAATCATCAAATCTCCTTGGAAGGTTTCCCACTAGAATTGGTAATTGACTTAAGTTTTTTGTTCTCTTCTTTCTGGTCATATCAGGGTGATTGAAGGTCTTCGGTGAAAAGAATGGTTTCATTTATTTCCTGAAGCATTTGAAATGAGTTTATTATATTCACTGGTTCTATTTTTTTTTCTTTCAACATTTTCTACCACCTCCGCTGTTACTAAGATTTCCAATTTTTTGCTGTAAATTATGAATGGAAACACCTTTCGAAGGACATTTCACCTGAAGATTAAGCGAATGATTTATTTTCATGACACATCTAAACAAAGTTTGTTGTAGTTTCTTTTTGTTAAAATTTTATATTCAAATAGAATTGTGTTATGAACAAAGTTTCGTAGCAATTGGTGCTTTTGTGCTTGTTATGAAAAAGTTGGAAATTTGGGACCATTTGGCAATAAAAAAATTTGGAATTTGAGATTTATTCATTGTAATATTATCTTAGAGAAGATTATGAATAAAACTCTGAGTAATATGCTTTGAACACAACTCAACAATGCCTTTATCCCAATTATTTGTGGTTGTTCACTTGAATCCTATTCCTTTATTGTGCTCTATCAAGTGTCATATTTTTTATTATTTCGTAAGCTATCATGTTCTTTTCTTTTATATCTTGTAAAGAATTAATTTTGACCTTCCCAACCCTCTTGGATTACCATCAATATATCTCACATGACTTTCTCATGAGTGCAAAATTAGGATTTTGAGAAATATATACAAACCACCTAGTATATTTTCTCTTAATTTATATCGGTATTGAAAGGAATCATATAATAAATGCAGAGGAATTTAAAAGATCTATTCTTGTTTAATATAAACTGAACCCTAGATCTATATAGAAGATTAAGAGTTACCTCTTGAAACGTGCGTTCAAGTTTTAACAATCTTCAAGTTTTCTCAAAAATTTTGAATCTTCAAATTTGAATTTGATATTTACCCCAAGCCTTTTAATTGTTTATCCTTTATCGGTATCCACAAATTGATAAACTTAAAGGATCTACCTTAACTTTTGATAAACTAGTAGAGGGAGAGAATGATGTGTGGATTTTCTTATACTAGCAAGAGAAAGTTGTTATCTCATATATTCATTTCCTATATGAAGATATTTATAGACCCTTAGAAGACTCTAAATCCTTTGGGTCTAGTTGCAATGATCTCATATTTATATATATTCCCTTTATTAACCATTAATTGTAATAAAGTCACTAATTAACTTTTAACTACTTTTTCATTCAAATTAATTCTTAATTGATTTTCTCTTCTTTATCCTTTAGTTTTCAATCAATTATATTGTGTATGACCTTATAAGTTCAAACATACACGATTGTAGACATTCGATGCTAACTACAAGTAACATCTCAAATTAGAACTCTTCTAATTTTTCCGTTATGAACAAAAATTAATATATATTTATATTAATTTCATTCTTTGTGCTTCTATTGATCATGAGTGACTCCTAAATGTATATCATGATCAATCTCCATATAGTACGAAGTTGGTAAAGAATCCATTCAGTATACAATTATCATATAATTCAATCCTTGTGTCACGCAATGCCCCATTTAAATTACTAGGGTATGGTATTTCTGTCAAACCCTAACTCAATCTTATGTGTTCGATCTTAGGACTATGACTCATAATGATCAATTAGAAACTCTTTTTTAATTGTCTTTCTGGCAAGGACTCCTTGAATCATATCTTAGAAGATTACATAGAACATTCTCCCTTTATTTACTAAGTGTGATTGATGTCATGTTGTACACTCATAAGTTTCCATGTATGTCTAACTATGTCCAATAATATATATCCAAGTTACATGGTTAGTATGAATATGATGTGTAGTTCAAGCATATAAGTTCGTGCATAAGACAACTATGGTGTCTTAAGTCTAAGGATCAATTACGTAACTGTAACATTAAGTTTTAACACTGACAGGTATGTAAAACTTCATATGAAAAATCTTACGTTAGTTAATGGTCACGTTTAGTATACTTGTTCTCTAATAGGCACCCTTACACCTCTTCAATGTTCCTACACTAGTGACGTGAACGAGTCACTTCATATCAAATATGAGAAAACATAGTGTATGCTAGTCTATCGGGATTACATAGTGCCCACATAGTAATCTTATGAGTAGGAACATTTAAGAGTTAAGTACTAAGAAGTATAGGTCTCCTTTTCTCAACTCCTTGAGAAACCATCTTCTTAACTTATACTTTATGGATTAAATCAAGTTATATTAAAATGAAATAAAGGAAAATCATGATAAATAAACTTTTCCTTTTATTAATTAAGTAATGAATGTTGCTAGTACAACCCTAAATTATTATCTATATGATTGGTCTTAGAGTATACTACTAACAGTATTACTTCTGTGCTTTCATGAATATGTTCATTTCTAATTCTATCATTTTTGCTTTTAGCACAAATCCATCTTACTATTCTCATTTCTGCAACACTTGGTCGTTGAGCATGTTGGTTATTAATTGTCAAACATTCTACATCATAAAGCATTGGTATTATGGTGACTATCTTGTAAACCTTACATTTGAACTTGAGAGATATATGCTGGTTACATACCCTTAGTCCGTACTGCATTACTTCTATGATTAACATCGTCCTCAGTTTTTTGCTCTCTATGGATACTTGACCTCTAAAAACGAGAGCATTCACTTTTGATATTTCTTGATATTTGATTTTTTTATACTTTATAATTTGAATTTCTACTATTACTAAAATTAAAATCTATATATTCAATTTTGTGAAAAGATATGAATAGGGTGAATCACACTTTGCACCTCGAAAGATTTTAAAATTCCTGTTAAAAATTCTATCCAAATCAGTGGATCGGAGATGTTGCATTTAAAAAAAATTCCCTCCAAAATTGATATGTTCAACAGACAGAAACACCTTTATAATTAACATACAAAATCACCAAACTCAACCCTCAAACTAGCCCTACGCAAACATGATCCAACAAATCTTCTTTTTCTTCCTCATCGTTGCGAGCATCACAGTGACATCTAAAGAGATTGTTTCAAGGTATACAAAAGTACTTATTGCTGCACAACTGATTCCCTAAAGTTATTTGTAAAATGTTAGGTTATTTCAATTAATGGTATTATTGTAATCTTCACTTTATTATGAGTTAATATAAATATGGGTGATGAGAGGAGAGGTTGATTAATCTCATTCTCTATTTTCTAATTCTTCCTTATCTTTTCTCTTCTCTTGCCTCTTCTCACTTTGAACTCTTAAGATTTAAGATCTTTAGATTTCAACTTGGTATTAGAGCAATCAAACAAAAGTTTGAAGTCATGGAAGGCGTTGGGAGGCTATTGGTGTCGTTGACCTCATCACCTGGAATGATGATGTCATTGGTGGAAGTGACCAAATTCGACATGGTCTGAGTCAGTTTTGTCTCCAGAGTATGATGATGATTTTTTTGGAGCATCTGAGATATTTTTTTAAATTTTGAATGTATTTCAGGTTTTTTGGGTCTTATTTGCGATTTGGCTAAGTTTTATGTTATTCCAATGACCCTAGTAAAACGTATAGGTGCCGATTAAGTCTCTAAGGAGCTTTGGTGGAGTTCCGAGCACAACCCACTACTTTTTTGGGCATTTGTTGGCTTCAATAGTTTGTTTTCGAGCTCTAGTAGCCCTTTTTTCCTGCGGCAGTGGTACCCTCTTGTTCCAGCGATAGTGCTTTGCTCCGACAGTTGTGTTTCTTGCACCTGGTGTGGCAATTGGCTCTAGGCAATGGTGCTTTGGCCCCAATAGTCAATCTCTAATCCATGGTTCTAAATAATGGTAGCGCCTACCGCAATTGTAACAATAATGGTGTAACGGACGCGGGGTCCAAAACTCAATTTTGGGCAAGTGGCTTCCTCATTATTTCACATCAAAACTCATCGGTTGTGGTGTTTTGCATAAGTGCAAAATATTGTTTTATTTCTCTTTGTGCCTACCCATTGTTTGCGCCCCTATAGTTGCAGTTGATGATCTGAACTAGAAGGAAGAAGGAACTATGGAGGAAACCACCTTCTTTGTCCGTAAACTCCATGAAATAAAGGGATTTTGTGGCCAATGCATGGTACCCATGGCAAAGAGACTTCAAAATACTGGTCGAAGAGATTAGTGTTGGTGCCGAAGAAGCCCGTGTTACAGATATCTATGGGTGAGCTTCGTTGATTTTGTGACATTTTTCTTAAAGAACTAATTTTTTTGGCTATTTACCAAACCAATTGATTTGGTTGAAAATTGTGGCCTTTTTTATTAAGGTAAAGTTTGCAATTTTTGGGATTTTTTTTTAGAATTGTTTTGATTTTTGAGAAAAATTAGAAAAGGGTAAAAATGTCACGGGTTGAATGTTATGAATTGATAACGACAATTACGGACCCGTTATGACCCAAAAATGGCCGTTGCCTACGTGAATTTTATTCTATCGGTTATATTGGCCCTTAACGAGAACGAAGTCTTTCAATTTCGTTATGTAACGAACATTTTTCAAAACTATAGTCCAGCCCTTGCTTAGCTTGGATAGTGACAGGTTTTTGCCCTTTACACAGATTTATAAGCTCCGAAAGAAGTTCATGACACTAAATAGAAGGATATGATTCTCGCTGAGTATTATGCAAGATTGACTAGTTTGTGGTAGTAGCTGGATTATTACTAAGATTTTCGAGCAGATTGTGCCAAAGGATATGACTCTCGCTGAGTATTATGCAAGATTGACTAGTTTGTGGTAGTAACTGGATTATTACTAAGATTTTCGAGCAGATTGTGCCGGAGATAATGCTAAGTTTCAGAGGTTAATAGAAAGAGAACAAACATATGATTTTTTTGCAAGGTCTCAATGTCAATTATAATCAGATCCGTATATAGGTTTTGAGTAGAGATCCTTTTCCTTTCTTGAGGCAAGCTTTTATTCTTATGTATAGCAAGAGGAGAGTGTCATGATTTATACTCCTACTCATCGGTCTACTATAGCAGCTATTCTACAGAGAGAGAATAGATCCTTTCAGCCTTATGGTGATGGTAATAATTGGAGCATGGAGAAGGATTTGTTAAAATGTGTCTACTATGGAAAGACTAGGTATACTAATGAACATTGTTGGAAGCTACATGTCGTCCTTTTAGGGGCGTGGTGGTAATAAGGTGATCTTGTGTGCTCTCATGCCCATTTGACTGAGATTGCGGATCTTACCCCCGGTGTCCATCTCCATCAATCGGTATTGATAGTGCAAGTTTTAATGCAAATGAGATGTAGACTCTCAGGCATCTGATGGCCTGGTCAGTGTTATTTATGCGTAAAACGAATTGAAGTGATTCGGTTACCTGAGGCCTAGGATGGAAGCGAGAAGCGAAACAAACGTTTCATCGAAGCGAAACAAATAGTTTAAAAACAAGCAAGTAATTTAGTGAAATTATTTCTAAATATTCAAGTTCTAACTTCACAAATGCTAAATATTCATATGCAACCAAAACTATAACACTAATAATATCTCAAAAAAATAAAAAAATAAAAAAAAAGAAGATTTCTAGCAAAACAAAGAGAACATACATGTTGAAAAAAAGAAATCTAGAATTAAAATTCAGAGCCAATTAAGAGAAGAGAACATATCAGTCCAAGAATAGATGGATGAACCCGATAGACAGAAGTAGTAGTAGAGAAGAGTCTATCAATCCAGTAAAAGAGTCGAATGGATGAACCTAGTTGCAACTTTGGAAGCAAATTCTGGTCTCCAATTGATCAATCCACAATAGCAGAAGAGTCCAAGAAGATTAGAAGAAGAAAAACACGCCATTCAAAAAAGAGCAGTAGTGAAGTAGCGCCTGGTCTCCAATCAATCAATCTAGCTAAGCCAGAGTGGATTTAGGGATTAGTGTTAGATATATATAGGGTGAAGGAGCAATCAATTGTTATAGACATATCAAATTTTTAATCCAATTGATCAATCCAACGGTCCAAAATAACCAAAGACAATAGCTTTAAAAACTTCAGTAAAGTGCTTGTTTTTTGCTTAATCGCGTTTGCCTGGATTGATTTTTGCTTGCCTCACTGAAGCTTGCTTTGACTTGTTCTTGCAAGGTAACTTGGGCTTGCCTGGACTTGTTTCTCGCCTAGGCGAGTGCCTAGGCACGACTTTTGCAACACTGGCTAGTGAGAGCCTTGGCGCGACTTTCACAATACTGCTCGACTTTGATACTTTTGCATCTACTTCCACTTTTGTTGTTTTCAATTTTACTCACATTGGTATGCATGCCAGTGCTTTTATTGCATATTATACCCAACAACATGCTAAGCAGATTACTATCCATAAGTCACCAAGTCAGTCATCATTTCCGAACTCAATTCCTGAGATCTCCTCTTTTATCAGGTAATGAGTTTCTTTGTAGTAATCTTGTTGATGATAGTTTTTTACCTATTGCTATTCGAAAAGGTGTTTGGATTTGTACCCAATATCCTATTTCTAAATTTGTTTGTTATGACTCTTTATCTTTCTCTTATTGTGCTTTCTTTTTGTCTTTGTCTTCTATATCTCTTCCTCAGAGTTGGCATGAAGCCCTTGCAGAACCCAAGTGGAAAGCAACCATAGTCGAAGAATGAGAGTTTTGAGAATGAATGAAACTTAGGAGCTTATATCTCTTCCAATTAGAAAAAAATCAATAGGTTGTAAGTGGGTGTTCACTGTCAAGTAGAATGTAGATGATACAGTGGATAGATACAAAATAAGGCTGATAGCTAAGGGGTTTACTCAGACATATGACATTTACTATTAGGAGACATTTGCTCCTGTAGCGAATATGAATTCTATTCATGCTAATCTTTCATGTGCTGTCAATCTGGAATGAGATTTACAACAACTGAACGTAAATAATGCATTCCTTCATGGGGACTTAGAGGAGGAAGTGTACATGTATATTTTTCCAAGTTTTTCTTCTTCAGCTCCAGAGGAAAAATTATGTAAGCTAAATAAATCCCTTCATGGACTAAAGCAGTCTTCTAGAGTGTGGTTTGATAGATTTTATAAGGCAATGACCAAGTTTGGGTATAGGCAGAGTTATGCAGAGCACACAATATTCATCAAACAAGGGAGTGATAAGATCTCAATTCTTATAGTATATGTTAATGACATAATACTTATAGGATGACATGGAGGAAGTGTCCAAATTAGAAGTCCATCTTGCTAAAGAATTTGAGATCAAGAATTTGGGGTAGTTATGCTATTTCCTATGGATTGAAGTGGTCAGATGAGATAAATACATTTGCATCTCACTGAGGAAATATATCTTTGATCTCTTAAAGAAATTGACATCTAGGTTGTAGACCTACTGACTCACTTATTGAGATGAACCACAAATTGAAAATTGATAAAGGTGATCATATTGATAGAGGAAGATATTAGAGGTTTGTTGAGAGACTTATATATCTTTCTCACACTCGCCCAAACATAGTATATACAGAGGGTGTTATGCATGTCCTCGGTTCCCCATCAACTTACAGTTCATCGTATACCGAGGTAACTCAAATCATCTCTAGACAAAGGAATATTGTTCTCAAAGTAAGGTCATTTGAGAATAAAAGCTTTCACAGATGTAGATTGGGTAGACTCAATTGAGGATAGGAGGTCCATTACAGGTGACTGTATTTTTGTAGGAGGAAATCTAGTTTCTTGGCGGAGCAAGAAGCAAACAATGGTGGCTAGATCGAGTGCAGAGGCCACTAATGGTATTTATGAGGTATATGGTTGAAGACCTTAATGAAAGACTTGGATGTCCATAATGGTGAACCTATGTGCCTATATTGTGATGATAATGCTGCTATAAATATTGCTTACAACCTGATTCAACATGAAAGAATAAAGCATATTGAGATTGACAGACACTTCATTAAAGAGAATTTAAATGATGGGTTGATTTGCATGCCATTTGTGATGACCAAGGAACAACTAGATGATGTATTTACCAAGTGGCTTAGTAGTAGAATCTTTCATTTCGATGCATACAGGTGGGACAGGATATCTATGCTCCAACTTGAGGGAAAGTGTAGAATGTTAGATTATTTCAATTAAGGGTATTATTGTAATCTTCACTTTATTATTAGTTAATATAAATATAGGTGATGAGTAGAGAGACTAATTAACTCTCATTCTCCTAAACCCTATTTTCTAATCTCTTCCTTCTCTTCCCTCTTCCATTGCCTCTTCTCAATCTAAACCCTAATTTTTAAGATTTTTAAATTTCAACTATAAAAAAAGATATAAAACATACATACTATGGGGTGTTTCATAGTGTAACAACTCTCAAGATTTTAGAAAACCTGCTAACAAAGAATTGGAAATAGTTTGACAATCACCATGTCTTCTAAACGTCTTTCTCGAGACATAACATATCGTGAGAGTGCGGATACTAGGACGGATCGTAGCATCAAATCCCACGATCTAGATAGGGATTATGATAATCAAAGATTAAAATATCGTTTCGAAACGATCGAAACATCCGAAACGTTTCCGTTTTCAGAGAGACCGAAACGAATCAGTGATGAAATCAAAATTTTAACATTTTGAGGTGTTTCATATTGTTTTGAATATTTAGTTCTATTTCAATGCATTTGCACAATTATTTCAGAATGTTTCAAGGTATTTTCAGATATTTTAGTATATTTTGACTAATGTTTTGAAAAAAATAATTTTTAATTTTTTTTTTTCATTATGTTTTCAAAAGGGGTCGAAACGTTTTCGAAACATGTCGAAATGTTTACATTTCCTAAGTGACCGAAACAATGCGCCAAAACTAAATTTTGATCCTTAATGATAACCACAAAATGGCATACCACTTAGTATATCATAGAGAGTATTTTACCACCTACCCGTTCTTGTATCAGATTCCAAATCAACATGCAATCTAGCTATCATTTGAGTGAGGATGAGGGAAAACAAATGGCAACATCAAAGCCAATAGAAAAGGGAGCAACATTTTCCTACCAATGCGGAGTAGTACTCTCCTTACTTGTGATAAGATACGTTTTCTGTGAAGAATCAAAGGACAAAACTAATCATATTTTTCCTCGCTATCCACATCTGTACTCAGAAAATAAAAGAATAATAATTAATACCACAAGAAGCCTCCAATCCTGACAATGTACTTCATTTTTGGTGGAGCAACCACCTTAATGTTCATGTTGCTTGGGGGTGATGTGGCAATTTTCCTTCCTCATGTTGTTAACAATGCCAGGGAACATAGGTAACCGGCGGTTCACCAACAGAATCAGTCTGGCAAAATCTATGAATTCAAAAAAATATGAAAGAGAAAGCAAGACGGAGAAGATGAGGGTATATAGGTAGTTTTTTGAATCTTGTTTATGTAATTAATGGTGCATTTTGGTCCAAATACCACATGAGAATTATGACTATTTTTTAAAGGTGGGGGAGGTGACATACATTGGCGGTCTAACTTCAAGGAAGTAAAATGAAGCTTTCCTGAGAAATTTATTTGTTTCTTTGGAAAATAATAGTGGATTCTAGAGGCACGAGAATGATTGTTAGATATATTGACAGGATACACTACAATATGGTGTGGCTGTGATTAAAGTGAATTGTTACCCACTGTTTCTTTTGCCCCATAAATGGATTAATAGCATAGATACATCAAGATGAGGCTTCATAGATTATGCTATTTGCTGATAATATTGTCTTGATTGGTGGAACTAAAATAGGAATTAATAGTAGATTATAGATTTGGAGATAAATATTGAAATCAGGATGGTTTAAAATATGTTGGACTGAAAAAAAATGTGGAGTTGTAAAGGTAGAACTAGAAATGTAGAGCTTCTGCAGATTGAAATCTCATTGATACCAAAGAGTGACCAATTTCATCATGTATGTTTGATTGTTAATGAGTAGAAGATTAGAGATGCTACTTGTCATAATATTATAATTGACAGTCTCAATTACGGGAATGCTTCCGGCATATTATGCAATTGACAGATGCTGGTGAAATTGAAAGTAAAATTTCACAGGATGGCTATAAGGCCAACAAAGCTTTACATGTCAGAAGGTTGGACATTATGGTGAGATGAGCATAGTAAAATGAATACGTGATAAATAAAAAGATGAAATTAGAAATCACAAAACAATATGCAAAGCAACAATGAAATTAAATTGATACAAAAGCACTTGAAACGACTTGAACATATACAACGGAGAGCCATAGATGTATTTGTGAAAAATATTGACATCATAATCATTATTGGAAGTACTAGGTGAACAGGAAGACCTAGATGAACAAAGAATGTAGTGAAAAAGGATTTGGTCACTTGTAATTGGACATATTGTTTCTGACCTTGCAGGAGGGGAAAATTCATATAGCTGATCCCATATATTTGAGAGAAATCAGTGTTGTGTTTGGTTTGGTTTGGTCTATCCTTAGTTATCAAATAATGAAAAAAAGGAGTGTATTTGGGGTTCATGGTTTGGCTAACCGAGAAGTTATTTTTGAAAATTTCATTGTTTCTTTACATTTCTTTTTTTGTCTTTGTAAATTTCTATATTATATTGCTTTGTGCTTACAAGTCTGGTTTCTGTTTTCCTTAAATATATTTTTGCAGGGATCTTGGCAATTCAAATTTGTCTGGTTACCTGGTAGCTGACCTTGGGAAACTTGAACATCTGCAGTATCTGTGAGTATATTTTTATTCTTGGCTAGTCTATTTGCTAGAATGGATGCATAGGTGGGGTTATGAATACTACCATTTTTGCAAATCATTTTCAACAAATCAGTAGTTGGTTGCAATGATATTGATGGTATTTTGTGCATAGCTGGTACATATATTTCAGCCTATTGGAATTCTAATGAACCTTTTGTTGATGCAGGGAGCTTTACAAAAACAACCTTCAAGGGAGAATCCCCATTGAGCTTGGTAACTTGAAGAGCCTAATAAGCTTGGATTTGTACAACAACAATATCTCTGGAAGCATTCCTCCATCACTCGGGAAGTTGAAATCTCTTGTGTTTTTGTAAGTTGAACCATAGCATATTTGTCTTTTCAATACCGGATTCAAGAATGTGTATGTTAAAGAGAAACTGCTGATATATTAGTTGTCATCCATTTAGTTGTGCATAAACCATCATTGAGATTTTATACTAAACTCTGTCTCTCTCTCGGAAATAGAAATGTTTGAGAAACGTAGTGGAAATAAAGAATTTTTTTTAAAAAAAATATGGAAACATAAGAATCAAATATGCAATTTGGTGTATAGTTTCCGTGGAACATCTGGAAACACACACGAGGATCAAACATGCATTTCAGTGTATAGTTTTGGTCCGTTTGAAAGCAGAAATGTTTTCAGAAACGCAGTGGAAACAATTTTTTTTTTTTTTTGAAAACATGTGGAAACATACTGAAAGATAAATTGAAATCTGTTTATTTATATTGATAAGTTTAATAATTGATAAATTGAACTTGTTTATTGTCTTGACATCCATTTATACTAGATATCCTAAAGTTGGAGAAGGGGAAAAAAAAGTTAATATGAGGCGAAAATCATTTCAACTTTCAAACACTTAAATTTTATCAAATAGAAACGCTTAAAGGAAAGTTAAGTTCTTAGGAATATTAACGTCTCATACTAGAATTGAAGTGCTCATGAGCATCTTAAGAATTGAATGTATTTATAGTAGAAAACCACATCCATTCTGCCGTAGAAATAATTTGGAAGCATAATGAAAACAAAGGAAAATTGTTGAAAATTTATTTGCAAAACATTCTAAAAGATTGATTGAAATATACCGAAGCACACATAGTATACCATAACACCTCGAAGCAATGAATGTTGATTTTCAATCAGTAACTAGTTTTAGTTTCCATAAATGGAGAAACGTTTTGGCTCTTTCAACCATTTTGAAACAAAATCAGTTCTTTGGACACACATATATACAACTCAACTAAACAAAGCCTTTGTCCCAATATTTTGGGATTGGCTATATGAATTCTATTTTCTCCATTGTGATCTACAAGGGGCTTTTTTGTAAAATTGCAAGCTATAATATCCTTTATTATCATACAAAGTTAATTTTGGCGTGCTTCTACCTCAGTCATTGCCACTGATATTACATATGTACACACTTGTGTATTTGTATTTGAGACATAAGTACACAGTACACAGAAACATGCATATTGCACACACTTGGATGCGCATCTTCTTGCATTAATTATGAGTCAGTAATCCCTAGTTTTTGGCAGGCGTCTTAATGATAATCATTTGACTGGGCGAATCCCGAGGGAACTTGCTGATATTTCCAGCCTAAAAGTTGTGTAAGTTACTCCACTTATGTTTTCCTTGGAATAATTGATATTGCATTCATGGACGTCAGGTTATAAAAATATCTCCATATCTTCTCCAGGGATGTCTCAAACAACAATTTGTGTGGAACAATTCCTATTAAAGGTCCATTTGAGCACATCCCATTGAACAAGTAAGGTTTCCTTGATTGATATCCTCCTCCAGTATTGTTTCTTGTCCTTGGCCAGTCCTCCACATCCAGTTGAATTGAGGATGTTGTTTCGAACATTTTGTGTCGAAATTTTAAACCTCGGACATTGGAATGCACTTTTCCCTTTTATATTATTTTAATTCTTACATCTTAGTATTAGACATTGATCTTATGAACCTTGCATATGGAGAAGATTCTGTGACTTATTAACACATATTTTCATTTAAACACTGCACATATGAATTATTGATGTGAGACATATACTGCTCAACTAGTTTTCTTAGGACTGTTTACGGTGTCAACAAAACTTATGTTGATTTTGTTGTAATTTGTTTTTGATAATAGTAGTCTTGTTTTCCTAATAAATGCAACAATCAATATCAATAACATGGTTGTAATGGTTACAACCAAATCAAAATCACCAAAACCAAAAAAAGATGTGGTTGGCAAATTTCTAAAATAAAACCGTCTCTTGTTAGTGGCCTCAAAAGATACATCCTATTAATTGAAAATCTAGTTCATATGTAACTGAGCAATTGTTGAAGTCAAGGTGGGAATAAGATCTCTCTCTCACGTACACGTATGCATGTACTCCCTGAAGATCTCGCAATCCATATGTTTTCTGGAATCTCAACTCAACTCAACTCATCTCGGTCGTAATCTTAACTATATGGGGTTAGCTGCATGAATTCTATTTCTCCATTGCGCCCTATCAAGGGCTATTCCGTTACCATAAGCTATCATATTTTTTTTTTTTAACTATTTCGTTTACAATTATTTCAGACCTCCTTTTACCTCTCGCATTAGTATCGATATGTATCAAATCACTCTTCCTTACTAGGGCATTATTAGGTCTTCTATAAACATGTCCAACCACCTAAGTCCAGTGTCTCTTAATTTATCTCATACTAGTGTTACTTCTATGGTTTTACTAATACAATCATTTCCAATTCTATCATTTCTTATTTTATCACACATTCATCTTAACATTCTCCTTTCTACAACACAGTTTTTTAGCGTGTTATTTCTTAATTGCCCAACTTCTAGTCCATAAAACATTGTTGTTCTAAAGGTTGTCATATAAAACCTACCTTGCCTCGGGGGTATATATCGATCACATAATACACCAGAAGCATTCCTTCATTTAGTCCATCCTGCTTTAATTCTATGATTAACATCATTTTCAATCTCTCCCTCTGATAATTGATCCCAAATACTTAAAGTGTTTGCTCTTCGGTATCTCTTGATCTTTGATCTTTACTACCTCCCTATTTGGGTTTCTACTATTACTAAAACTTCATTCCATATATTTGGTTTTATTTCTCCTTATCCTACATTGTTTTGATTCTAAAGTTTCTGTTGGTAGTTCCTACTTTAATTGCTTCAATCAAGACTATATTATCGGGAAATAATATACACCATGGAACTTTATCGTGAATGTTTCTAATCAATTCATCCATAATTAAGACAAAGAGATACAGTCTTAAAGCAAAACCCTGATGTAGGCCTACCATGGTTGTGAATTCATTACTTTCTGCTACAGTTGTTATAACTAAGGTCACTGCATTCTTATACATATCCTCAATCACTTAAATATATTTATCCGTAACTCTTTTCTTGTCTAAAACCTGTCATATTACGTCCTTAGACACTCTATCATACGCCTCTTTTAGGTCTATGAACACTATAAGGATAAATGATATTCTGTTTGCGGAATGGATTGCCCCTCACGATTATAAACGTGGGATTATAAACTACCTAAAGGGGGGTTGAATATGTTGATTAAAATTATACTTAAACTTAATTTTCACCTATTTACCATAATTACCTCTTCTCAAAAATTAATTCATTGATTGAATTTGAGAACCCTTTTTATACTAGAACAACCCAATTTATCATGATGATGGATGTAATGAATTTCTTCAATTTTATTGATTAACACTCAATCAGTCAAGGTGATCCCAACCATCGCAATAACTTACGACCAAACTACTATGTATGATAAGATGCTAAATCTATCATATCAACAAACACAGTGTCCGTGTGTGCTACAAATCATGAGTGTATCAAATAAAGCAATAAAGACCACAAGAGATTTGTTGACGTAGAAATACTCATCGAAAAAAACTGCGAGGAACCACCTGGGGACACCAACGTATAATCCACTACCCCACAATTAATTTACAAGTACTTGAGTTTATATCTCAACCAATACCATGATTAGACATTCATTTCATTTAGCAGATATCTCAACTGGATACACCCACCTAGTGCTATTTTAAGCGTAAAGTGAATCGAAGTGAATTAGTCACCAGAGGCCTAGGTGAGTAGTGAAAGGCGAAGTGAGCAGAAAAACCATCACAAAAAAAAAAAAAAATCAACAAAAGAAGCAAACCATCAATTAAAAAAAAAAACAGATGCAGGATTTTAGTAGAAGCAACATCATAGCAAAAAAAAATAAATAAATAAAAACAAAGTTCAAGTAGGAGAAGAAAGGGGAAGAAGTAGAAGAGGAGAAGAAGAACTAGAAAATTCAAAAGAAGAAGAAAGTTAGATTATCAAGTTAAGAAGGTTTAGAGAGGAGAGGAAAAAAGAGAAGAAGAATATGGAAAAGAGTAGTGTGTTAGGTTACACAGCTACACCCTGTTGTTATATACAATCACAAAGTACAAAATTACCCATAGTCTAGAAATAACATATAACATAACACTCCCCCTTGAGTTAGTGTATAACTATCCCTTATGTCCAACTTGTAAGCAATGGGATGAAAAATTTTACTACCAAGGCCCTTTATGAAAACATTAGTCAATTGGACTTCTAGTTTCAAAAAAAGGCATACAAATCAAACCCTTATTTAACTTCTCTTTGATGAAATGCCGATCAATTTCTACATGTTTGGTCTTGTCATGTTGAATTGAATTATGAGCTATATTAGTAGCAGCCTTCTTGTCACAATATAATCTCATAGGTCCATCATTATGAATTCCCAGCTTTCCTAATAGTGTTTGGAGCCATATAAGCTCACAGATTTCATGGGACATTGCTTTGTATTCAGCTTCTGTACTAGATGTAGCCACTGCTGCTTGCTTCCACCAACACTACTACTCAGTCGATGGTTGACTTCAATAGGAGAATCTGTAGGTTTGTATCCCAACATCTCTGTCTCTTTAAAAAGGTCATGAACATACTTTGTCTGGGATATAAAGATATCTCAATCTGATTTGGCAATCTTAATTCTAATGAAATATCTCAGTAAACCTAAGTTTTTGATTTCGAACCCCTTGGCCAACTCACTATATCATACACCTGTACAATAAGAACTGTAATCTTTCCATCAACCCGTCTGACGAATAAGGTATAATCTGCCTGACTCTATTTGTATCTAAATTTTAGCATAGCTTTGGAAAACCTATCAAACTAAGCTCTAGGAGATTGCTTCAACCCATAAAGAGATTTCTTCAACCTACACACTTTTCCTTCGGTCATTGGAGATGAAAAACCTGGACTAATCTCCATGTATACTTACCCCCCAAAATCTCTGTAAAGAAAGACATTCTTCACATCCAATTATTGTAAACTCTACCCCAAATTTGCTCCACAAGAGATAAGAGCACGTGGACTTCATCTTTGCCATAGGAGCAAAAGTATCTTGATAATCAATACCATATGTCTGAGTAAATCCCTTAACAACCAACCTAGCTTTGTATCTCTCAACAGTCCCATCAACTTCTTGTTTGATAGAATGGTTCCTTTACTATAGCTACTCTTCAGTTAGAATTAGTGAGAGCTTCTTTTCAACCTTGAGGAATGGACATAGTAGATAAGGAGGAAATAAAAGTATGATAAGATGGAGACTGGGAATCATAATTGACAAAATTTGAGATAGGATATTGCGAACAAGCTCGAACACCCTTTCTGACTGTAATAGGCAGATCATAGTCATCAACAATTAGATTATCAATAATAAGAGTAACATCTGGAGGTTCATTACGTGGTAAATCAATGGAGGATGGAATTGGAGTGGAGGAATTCGACTAATGCGGCGGCACATGGGTAATATGTACTTTTTGACGTTGAGAGTAAGTCTTCAAATTATCCTTGTGAAGGTGAAAGCCATATGAATTACTACCATCATCTCTTTTCTCCATAAAGATGTTTTACAAAATCTCTTCCCCTATAGTTGTATTCTCCCCAGAGATGTCTGGTTAGTAGAGGACTCAAATTCACGAAAGGTAACATCCATGTTAACATGATAACATTTATGTCCCTTGTGGATGACAGAGTAACCAACAAAAACACATCGTAGAGCCTTAGGGTTAAGTTTTTCCTTAGAGGGTTTGTAATCGTATACAAAACAAACACACTCAAAAATTTTAGAGGAAGGGAAGAAATAGAAGGAATGGAAAAAGGCTTAGAAAGATACTCGATAGGAGACCTAAACTGGAGGACACTCGAGGGTAAACGATTAATAAGATAAGCAAGAAGAACTACATTCCCCCAAAAAGATTGAAGAACATTCAAGGCAAACATTAATGAGTGAGTAACCTTAAGAAGTTGACAATTTTTTGCTTAGCAACACCATTTTGCTTAGGGGTACGCATATAAGTGGTTTGGTACAAGATTCTATTTTCATTGAGATAAGAACGAAATTCTCCATGAATAAACTTGGTTCCATTATCACTTCAAAGAATTTTGATTTTGGCGTCAAACTGAGTTCTAATCATTTTATGGAAAGATTTAAAGCATGGGAAAACTTCATGTTTACTGCGTAATAGCGAAACTCAAGTAAGATAAGAATAACAATCAATAAAGGCAACTAACTAACAATAACTAGAAGTAGACACAATACGGGAAAGCCCCACACATCTGAATGAATAATGGTAAAAGGTGCAGTGCTTTTATGGTTAGTACTTCGGATAAAATGAATGTTTGTGCTTGGCAAATTTACAAGCATCACAAACAAATGATTGTCTACTATACTGTTTCACTAGGCTAGGAAAAAGATGTTCTAAAACACTGAATGATGGATACCCCAAATGTCTATGCCACTAATGTAAGAGCTGAAGAGCTGAAATACCATCTACCTGGAGAGCTTGATAGATAGACTGAGAAGAAGTTTCAGCATCGAAGAGGTATAGACTGCCATGTGCTGTACCACTACCAATCGTTTTCCCTTATTTTAGTTCCTGAAAGATAAAATGAGTAAGAAAAAAGGTCATTGAACAATTTAAGAATTTGGTAAATACTGCTCACAAACAATAAATTAGTGTAGAAATTGGGAATATGAAGAACAAATGAGAAAGATAAAGAAGGTGAATAATTAATTGAACCTTCCCTATAAATAGAGGATAAAGATCTATCTGCCACCCTAACTTTATCCCTAACAAAACAAGTAGAATATGAAGAGAAAAGGCTAAAAGCACTTGTTATATGAGTTGTGGCTCCAAAATCTATTATCCAAGGAGTATTTGATGATGATGCACTAAACACACCAGTAGGTATACCTGTATGAGCACAGTTGGAAGAAGAGATAAGATTAGGAGCTTTAGTAGATGAAAAATCAAGTCGATCCATCAAACACCTAAGAGTTGACATCTCATCTTGAGTGAAATTACTAGAAACTATACTCCCTCTTGACATGTCCACAAAATAGGGTCAAAATATCAGAGTGGCAAGTCACAAAACAGAAAAATAGCCAACACTTCCACTAGTGGCCAAAAATACACAAAACCAAGAAGCAAATACAGTCCAAGTAATATGCGTCAACCAGAATAAAACCCAGAGACAGAGAGAACAAATAGTGAAATAGGAGTGGCCAAAAAGGATCAAGAAGTGGCCGAAGAATTCATCTCGTAGCCCCGAAATAGCAGAGCAGAAGGGCCTCAAACGGCAACAAAGAAGTGTGGAACGGTACCCCTGAAACTGGATAAGTTAAAAAAAAAACCCCAGAAACACTGCCGAAACTGAAAGAAGGCCAAAAAAGTCACTGGCTGCACTGAATAAGCGGCCAAAACAGATCTGATTTAACAGCAACAAAGCTTCTGGACAGCAGCTAAAGTACCACCAGAGGCCAAAATACAGGAACCCATTAGCAAAACAATGGTTAGAAACACAAATAGAGGCCAAAACAAGAGGGCTGACACTCAGTTTTCTTGCCAAAAAACCTCCCAGATCCACTCCAACTGCAACAAGAACTTATGGACAATCCAAAATCGCCATAATCGATTATCGTTGGTACAAGAAAGGCAAACAACTTAAGTTATACCACTAGAGGTAGTCAGCATCACTTGAACAGTGAAAACTTCACTGCCAACAACCAAAAACAAGCCAAAACATGTACTAATCTACTCCAAATGCAAGAACAAGGTTTGGGCATTGTAGATCTACCTTAGTCGAGCCAAATCCAACAGGTTGGGTCCAAAAAAAGTTCCCAGATTGCTCAAGAACAGCAAATCTGGGTGTAAACCGAGAAAATCCCGAGATTCCTTAAAAAATAAAGAAAATCAGCCAGATGTCTTCAAAAAATTTCCAAAAAATCACCAGAATTCTTAAAAGGCCAAGTCAAATCTCCCCTAAGAATTTTGAAAATTTTTGACAAAGTTCGATGCTAACATCAGCATTCCAATCTCTATCAATGATTGTGATGCTTTGTGACGATTTTCGACGATATTCAACAACTATAGGGCTTCAAATCTGAACTGATTCTTTGATACCAAGTTAGATTATCAAGTTAAGAGGGTTTAGAGAGGAGAGGAAGAGAGAGAATAAGAATATTGAGGAGAGTAGTGTGTTAGGTTACACAGCTACACGCAACTTTTATATATAATCACAAAGTACAAAACTACCTTTTAGTCTAGAAATAATACATAACATAACAAAGAACAAGGGGGGAAGAAGTTGAAGAGGAGAACAAGAAGTAGAAGAACTAGAAAATCATAAGAAGAAGAAGAAGAATCAAAATCAGAAGAAGAATAAGAAAACAAAAAATCAAAAGAGAAGATAAGAGAAGAGAAAATACCTTCGGAGTGTGGAGCAGATCTGGTGAGCTTCCTAGAAAATTTCAATCAGGGGCTCACTTAGCTCGTTTCTCTGAAGTTCGCTTCGCCTAGATTGTTCTAGGCGACCTGTGCTTGCCTAGGCTTTTCTCTCACCTAGGCGCACTTTTTAAAATACTGACCCACCGATGTTGTGGATAACTTCACTTGAACATTCCGTCTCAAGGTTCGTTTAGGCCTCGAGTACTCCTAGGACACACCTAATAATCTCAGTATGAACATTCTTCAAGTGGGTTTGTTAGAACCAAACAAGTTATTCTTCTTTAGTGTGTGATTTTGGATATGAATCAAAAGATGAGTTTTGACCTTTGGATTTAGGAATCTAAGGTTGCTTACAAGCTCGCAAGGTTTTTTGATATGTAGAAAATATTTTCAAGAGGCTTACCCTAGCATAGGAAAGACACCCTTTATTTATAGGCTCAAAATAGGGCTTGTCTTGCAGACCAAGAAAACACAAATTCGTGAATGACTGCTCGAGCAATGGAATGAAAGTGATTGTTGGAATGAAAAAGAATTTCAAATCAAGACTGTAAAGCAGGGATGCCAGGGATTGATTGGCTTGAGAAAGACCCAAAGGGTAGTCTCCATTGCCCACTAGTTTAGCCTTTTCTGATTTTATCCCTAAGTGTTTAGAGATCGCTCTAGCGAACATAGGATGGTCCTTACTAGTTTTTAAGCTAGAAACCAATCAAAAACTTGTTTCCTTTGAGTGCTAAAGATTGTTGGTCAAGTGCGATCCGATTAATGACTCAAGTCAATTTTTCAAAACACATTTAAGGTTTAAATTTTTTTTCTTGAAAAGCACTTGGGAGTCATTAACAGATCAATCACCGATTCCATTTTACCTAATCAACCTAAGTCTAATAAATTAAATTAAAGGTGCTAAGGCCTCTAGGTCATTATTTTTGTCCTAACAAACACCATATAAAGATCTTTCTTTTTTCTCTCTATCCTTTCCATTAGTCACCTAAGTTAGTATATCGCTTCTATAGTTGACCTTCCCGGGATAAACCCAAATTGATTCTCACATACAGTTGTTTCAAGCCATAGTCGATCACTTTCTCTCAAAGTTTCATTTTATGACTCATTAACTTAATACCTCGATAGCTTGTACCACTCTGAATATCCCCTTTGTTTTTATATATGAGTTCTAATATACTCTTCCTTCACTTGTCTGACATCTTATTAGTTATAATTTTGTTAAATAATTTCGTTAACCAAGATACCCGACATCTTCTAAACACTTTTAAACTTCAATTAGTACAACATCTAGTCCTAATGCTCTTCCAATTTTTTATTTTTTTTTTCATTCTTTACTTTAGACACCCTAATTTTTCGAAAAAACTTATTTTCGTTAATTTACATTTGGTTATTATTTTGTTCGACCTCTAAATCTCCCATATGGTTGTCATTTAATAACTTCTCAAAATAATTTTTTCAACTTTCTCTAATTTTGTTATTTTTACCAATACTCTTGAATCTCGTTTTTAATATACTTAATATGGTTAACATCTCTAGTTCTTCTTTTCCTTACTTTGACAAGTCTATGTATTTCCTTCTACATCCTTTGTATTTAGCTTAGAATAAAAATTATCATATGATTTATTCTTAGTTTTTCTTACCTTTTTTTTAACTTCTTTATTTGCAATCTTATATTGTTTAAAATTTTCTTTTTTTTAAATTTTTGCTATATTTTATAACATTATTTTGTTTTTATCTTACTTTGGACATCATTATTTTTACACCACCAAGTTTCTTTTGCTAATGGTCGATTACCTTTTGATTCTCCAAGAGAACCTCTATTGATATTCTTTTGATATTTCTTACCATCTTATTGCACATTACATTAGTTTTATTTTTAAAATTTCATGTTGGTTCTTTTAACATTTTATCCTTAAATAAAATTAGTTTTTCTCCTTTTAAATTCCACAGTCTAGTTCTTAGGTTTTAAACATCTTTTCTTATTCTTGAACAAAGTAATACCATTATCCTTTGTTGTGTTGTCAAACTCTCTTGTGGAATGACCTAGAGTCCTTACGTGATAAACGATCTACTTTTCTACTTAAAAAAAAAATCTATTAAATGTTCATCTCTGTTTTTGAAGATCCTACTACAAAATCTAAAATAGCATCTCCATCAGTATTCCTATCTCCAAACCCATATCCACCAAGAACCATATCATATCCTCTCTAATCTTGTCTCATATGACCATTAAAGTCTCCTCCGACGTATACTCTCTTCTGTAAAGGTATTTCTTGCATTGATTCATCAATTTGTTCCCAAAATTGAGTTTTAATATGTTCATCCAATCTTACTTAAGGAGCATAATTAGTAGCATTTCCTAAGAACGGTTATTACTTCTTGCTTAAGATTTTGATCCACTATTATTACAACTCCATATCTATGTCTATTTTTTCCAATATAGTAAAGTTTATAACTAGTGTTTTCTATTTCTCTTGATTTCTATCCTACCCACTTAGTTTCTTATAAACATACTATATTAACTTTGTTTTTAATCATAGTTGCAACTAACTTTATTCCTTTATATTTAAGTGATCCTATATTCCAAATTGCTAACCTAAGTTTAGTATCTTGGACTAACTTCTTTACCCGTGTTCGTCCAAAGTGACATGGGAACTCTTGCTGATTTTTTTACTGCATTTGAGCATATATGATGCGGCGCTGCTCTCCCCGTTGAGATTATGAAGTCACTTAGTCGAACTATAAAGAAAGGGAGGCTAAGGTTACAAAAAGTAAGGTTAGATGGTCAAGGAAAGCTTAGGGTTTGAAATTGCTTAGCCGTCAATGAATTGAATTTATTTAGTAGTGAGATATTAGTACGGAACCTTTCACTATTTTTCAAACACCGAGGTGCGGGCGCAACGGATCGCTAAGTTAATGCCCTAGTATTTACACGTATATTCTTTGGATTGATGTTTATATTGGATCTTTTAAAGTTTTATGCACCATCTGTTATCCTCGTTGCAAGTTTTAACCAGTCTGTTGAGTACAAATCCGATAACTATGAATTTTATATTTGTTAATGATGATTTTAGTCTCCTGAGGACCATGCCATTGTCTTTCCTATCCATTGCCTCGTCCTAGCAATGATCAAAATTCCTTTTTGTTGCTACCAGAAAAAACCAAACATTTTGGTGGAAATTGATACCTGGTATGATGGAAATTCAAAATTTCCATGATTCGGAATGTCTAAGGTTGTTCTGGAATGATTTGGTCAATGTGTAATCACAATTTTGAATTTTTTCTTTGGTAATGTTATGTTTCCAAAATGTTTTTGTTTCCTAGTTTACTAAAATTTTGGACCTAAACGAAATTTTGACCCCTGGATTTTAGTAATTATATTTATGTTTTGAAAGTGCTAACAGTTTCTTAATTTACGGGTTTTGTGCATTAGCTTTTCGGGGAAATTTTTTGCATCCCTTTAATTAAGGTGTAATATGAGTTTTTGGCCTTTTATTCTTTCTTACATCTCTTGGTCATAAACATCCAATATGTTTTCAGTAGGCTACAATGGAAGGACACATGACACTTTAATCGTAATGATATCAAAAGTGATAATGTGTGTCCAAAGATATCTCACATCAGAGATTAGGGGATTCAGTCGCCAAAAAATAACACAAATCGAGTAGAAACAATCTCGCAAAAGTTATATTTTAGGATAAGGAGTGAAGGAGCTGAAATTCATTGATAGATCTAATTAGTAACAGTTGGCATCAATTCATGAAAATAATTAGAAATAATTGCAATAAAATATTATATACTAATTATTGGGAAAAAAAAATTGGTAACTTGTCTATTATACTTGTTTTCTTTAATCTTTCCATGTGGTGTAAAGTTTGATGGCAAATTATTAAAATATGCTTTTTCCATCTTTTATGTTTGATTTACATGAGACCACCTCAAAATCTGCTAGTTGAATTTTTTGTCTTGTGTTGTGACATGTCCAAACCACCATTGGTCGGAAGGATTATGGGATCGGACTTATTTCTTAGCGTCTAGGAATCATGGATATGAGATATGGGTACGATATGATACAGATACGGCGATATGACAAAACTTGAAAAAAAAAATAAAATATAGGTACGACTAGTATACATTTATAATAAAATATATTTTATATTTTACTATTATTTAACCACTTAAAAATTATAATTTTTAATAATCATTTAACAATAACACGCAAAATTAGTAATTTTAACCTTGAAAAAGGTGTAATATCATCTCATTATAATATATCCATAAAGTGAATGTGACCAATTAAAGGAATTAGAACTAACATTTAACTAGTTAGTTTGTTTACAAAAGCCTTTCTCCCCGATGGTTATCTTATCTTACACCACAACTCATACAACTTATAAAAAAGAATGTCGCCAAGGTGTGGGATAGTCTACTATGACCCACTTTCTTGTTGTTTCTGTTTTTTTGCTTCTTTCTTGATGTTGTTCTTTGTATCTTTGGTTTTTTCAATGAAATCATAGTTCGTGACCAAAAAAAAAAGATTGTAGTGTAATTAGCTCATTTCTTTATACTCTTTTGATATGTAATAATGGATAATACTTAAACAACACTCGTGTCTTCAAAATTAAATGGAATTTTATTGATGTATTGTATTGTATGTGAACTCGAAAGGAGAGGGTATAGATTAAAATTATAAATTATAAATCTGGCTCTATGTGTAGAAGTATCCACATATTTTATTAATTATCGGATAAGTATGATGTATATCTGATATGTATCTTTGAGTATCTGACGAGTATTATATCCAATACAAGTACGTCAATCTTGACGAAGTATCAATGTTTCATAGCTTAGCGTCTTTTTGGGCATGGGTAACCAGGGACTTTACAGGAATACCGTTTTTTGCTAATCTAGCAGATTGGAGAATTTCATGTAATTTATAGGCTTTTATGTCTTTTTCTATTATATTTTTTTCAAATTCATGGTTGGATTCCTTATCCTACTTTTTTGATGTACCTTATCCAAACCACCCTTGTGAATTAAGTGTTGAAGACCTCGATCAACTTATCAAACAGCTCCTACATGAGTAGCTTAGTTTTTAAGTTTTCATTATCTACTAGAACCAATTACTAGAGGAGCTCCCAAAACATAAACAAGGTTGGTATAGGAGACCAATTTCCTCAAAAGGTGCTGGTATTGTGCTGAAATGATGTTTAATAAGTGAGGTCGTTGTGGTACAAAAGCTATGATGTCTAGCCACCGTGTACTGCGATGGTTAGTTACAATAGTATTCAACTTTTTGAAGGTTATTTGACTTGAAAAGTTTCTGACTGTATTTTTTGTTATAGTTGATGACGATGTATATTTGTTTTCTATTTGAATGGAATTTATATTCATGTGAGGTAGCAAATTTTGGAGGTACGCAAAACATGGGCCTTACTAAAATTGCACTTGATGTGAGATATAGGCTTAGAGTAGCATAGGAAAAAAGGGAGATGGTGTGGCTGCACAAGATTTCATTGCAACTTAAATTTTTGAAATGTGATCACCAGGGTACTCGGCCTAAGTGGGTTTCTTGGTGGGCTTATGTTAAGGATAGTCTTGAGTTCAGGTTTCTGAGAAGGGAAGGGTGATGTAGGGTTCGGGGACGAGAATAGGCTGCTATAGGCTAGATTCAGAAGGGTTTGGTTCTTTGAAATTTGGAAAATAAGGTTCTACCAGAAACTAAATATGTAATATAAATTTTGATTTGATAATCTGTTAGGGAAAAAGTGACTTGATTAGAACTTGAAAAGATGGACATCAGACTTGATTAGAACTTGTAATATAAATGTTAATTTGGAAAATAAGGTTCTACCAGAAACTAATTATGTAATATAAATGTTGATTGGATAATCTGTTAGGAAAAAAGTTGATTGATTAGAACTTGAAAAGATGGACATCAGAGAAGAAGAAAATAATTTGAAGTATAAGAAGAATCTAGATATATTTCCTTGAGCTCTGTAAGATAACCTCCTAAAGTAATGTCAAGAAGACTCTTGGAGTCTTTCCTTAATATTCCCTACAATTTATGGTAAGGTTGTATTGACTCTTGGGCTTTCTTACCTTAAATCAAGAAGACATCCAAGTCTTCATAAGTGAGATGTCTCTATTCACCATTTTATAGCAAAGCTGATTCAACAATATATTTTGGGAAATTATAGCCTAGAGATCAAAAGAACTTGGGGGAAAAGCAATCTTTGGAGGGCAGGGCAAGTAATTCATGGTGGCCTTTTTAGGCCAAAGGTGTTGACTATTATACCAAAAACTATCATATCTTTTTTTTTTTTTTGCTATGTCATGCAAAGTTAATTTCGTCTATTTATACTTCTCGCAATGTTATCCAATGAGTAGTACATGATTCTTATTCGTTATTACATTAATAGGCCTTTCACAAATGTTTCTAAGCCACTTAAATCGATTATCTCTTAGTTAAATCTTTTATTTGTGTTACTTCTATCTTTTATGTATATATTGAGCCTAATTTTCTCCTCTTTAATTTTACTACACATTCATAGTAACATTCGCCTTTTAGACGCATTTAGTTTCTAAAGATGTTTTTAGTCATCCAATATTCTGCATAACAAAGTACGATTGGTATTATAGCTGTCTTACAAAATTCTCTTTCAGTTTAAGAGACATACCTTGATCACAAAATAGACTAGATGCACTCGTCCACTTAATTTGTCAATGTTAATTTTAAGAGTAACTTCATCTTTGGTCTCAACTTGCCTCATGGATTCACCATTTGCCTCATACTATTTGTGTTGCTTTTACTAAACAACACAAATACCACTCAATTTTGGCCCAAATTTTGATTAGACGAGGTGTTAAGAGAGTTTCATATGAAATTTAAATTTTTCTATTGTCTGTATATCATGGTCTGCATCATGCATTGTTGTGTTGTGTGGATATGCTCTTTTGATAAGACGGATATGACTATATGACAAAATTTAAAAAAAATTCATACGGGTACAGTTAAGAAACGTTTATAATAAAATATATTTTATATTTTACTATTATTTAACCACTTAAAAATTATAATTTTTAACAATTATTTAACATTAGAAAGAAAATTAGTAATTTTAATATTGAAAAATGTGTAATATCGTCTTATTATGATATATATCCATAAAGTTAACGTGACCAATTAAAGGAATCAGAACTAACATTTAACTAGTTAATTTGTTTACAAGTATTTGTTTCTAAGATTGTAGTGTAACTAACTCATTTCTTTATACTCTTTTGACATGTAATAGTAGATAATATTTAAAAAATACTCATGTCTTCAAAATCAAGTAGATTTTTTTTGATATATTGTATTGTATGTGAACTCGAAAGTAGAGGGTATAGATTCAAATTAAAATTGTAAATCTGGCTCCATGTGTAGAAATATCCACATATTTTATTAATTATTATATACATATGATGTGTATCCGATGCATATCTTTGAGTATCCGACGAGATATAATATCCAATATGGGTATGTCGACCTTAACAAAGAACTAGTGCTTCATAGATTTTGATAGCTTCCTAGTTCCAAGTTCCAACTTCAGCAGCCATGCAAATTTGACCACATTGTCAATATCATATTTTTCTATATATTCCACTACCATATATTGTATCTATATTTTCAATGGTAATATAGCTCCCTGATTTTGTCCTTGCATAATTAGCTTTCTTTGCTTGATTTTTCTGTCCATGGACATGAGGGGTGCTTGGTGCCCCAAATTGTTTTGTTTTGGTTGGGGTTGGGGGAGGGGGTTGGTGTGTTGGTGGATTCGGGTCTAAATTTGGGGTGGCTGCTGTCCAACATTTTTAGCAATGGGGCTAACCTATGGGTTAGGGTAAGAGAAAATATTGCAATGATCATTATGAAAAGGTTTAGTGAATTGTACCCCAGCCAATGATTTAGAGACATCTGAAAACAGTTTGCTATGCCTGGATTAAGATTGTTAAATAATTTGTTGATGGAAGTGAAAGGTCATTTCGTTACATAGATTTATGGTCTTTTCAGAGACTGAAATTTTGTTACTTTGGAATTGGTCGGAGCATCTTAGACCACTTACAGGTTTGTACGTTTTGGTTTGTTGCCATGATTAGGACATTATTTGTCTGCCGAGTGTATCGTCTATGCATATTTTTTCACCAATGGTATATGTAAACATCGCTTATAATTTAAAATATTCAGCTATTATTTTACTATCTAATTGTTCATAATCTAGATTTGTCCAACTGTGTGATATATTCATCCACTTCGTTCTCTGAACACTTGAACAAGAAGATATGTCTGCTGTTGCCACATTAATTTCCTCGTCATGCTTGTGACACTACTTTTTTGTTCTTGAAATGAGCAGCTTTGAGAACAATCCTCGACTGGAAGGTCCAGAGTTGCAGGGACTTGCAAGTTATGATACAAACTGCTCATGAAAAGCGGGGTATGAGATGCAGCAATTGACAACTGTTCCTTAGTGTTTATTTGGTGTGTTTTGCCTTAAAAATGTTTGTGTGCTGTAGCTTAAGATGGTTGGAAATTGTAATTCCTTATGAAATATTGTCAGGTTAAGTTGTGTTGTATTGTAACTATAGTTGTATGGTGTAAGAGATTTGCATTAATGACATATGAAACATTTAAATTACCGGATTACTTTGGTAGGGCATATATGTAGTTATCAAACTATGACTTTTGTGTCAATTAAGTACTTGAAATTTTTTTTTTTTTTGTCAATGAGTCGCTAAACTCTCTAATTGTCAATTGAGCCCTTATGTCTGTCTTCGTTCGAATGTGTAACTCATTGACTATATGGCACAAAAAGACAAAATGACTCAATTGACATAATTAGAAAGTTGAATGACACAATTGACTAAATAATAAAGTTCAGGGACTTAATTGACACAAGGGTCATAGTTTGAGAGTTATATGTATAGTTTATTTCTACTATTTATGTCACGCGAATGACATTTCACCATTCTAACGGAGGCAAATGGAGGGTTTAATTGATACAACCAGAGAGTTCAAGGGTTAAATTGACAAAAAAAAGTGCAAGGACTTAATTAACACAAGGGTTATAATTTGAGGGTCATATGTGTAAGTTACTCAAATTAAAACGGGCAGGTGAAGCGTAGCACATGCAATGAGTTTTTTTTTTTTTTTGATGCACAAAATGTGGTTTTTCATCACTTGTCAAGTATTAAATGTAGTAATAAATGATTGAGAGTCAATCACAAGTAAAGCACAGTTTAAGTGTTCGGTTTTGGTGACCTATTCTACTATCAAGGGTTAAGATGACTTGAGTATTTTATTGCTCAAGGGGTGTAGAGTGCTTATATATGAGTGAGATGTGAGAGATGCCCATTTGTGGAGGTAGAGTTTACAATTTATAGGCGCTTCTTAATAGATTAATGTGTCTTTCTTGTATCATGTGAGGTAGTTTTGTGGATGTGGCATCCTTTTCAAAGCAGGTGAGACAATTTCATGGAGGTGGTGATGTGTGCGTTCCAAGGAGATCTTTTCGAATATCAGTTATGGATTGAGTTTCTTGCTATGAGGCGGCTAACCCGACTCTCTCTCAAGATGGTGCGGTTGACCTGACCTAACTTCCTCCTTCCTATGACGTGTCTGACCTGCATTTCTAAACTAGGCTTTTGCATTGGTCTAGTCTGTAATTCTGGGCATTGTTCGTAATCCTAAGCTTGGTCTAGGTCAGGCCCATCATTTGGCCCTATGCCACGAGCCCAATGGATTTGAGGGAGAGGGCAGTAACAAAGATAAACTCCTGCTCTTTACTCTTTTTCCCAAGTATTGACAGTGTCCTAGTAGATATTACTTTGAGATTTGAATTCCTGAGTTGGCGAACACTCTCTGTTGGCAGAGACTTATTGTTGTTTTGACTTTCTTCTAGGGAGCTTATCTCTTACCTTAAGTCTTTAGATAAGCTCTTTATCTCTCTTCCTTCCACCTTGATTAGAAGACTTTATCCCAATCCTATTGAGACTCCCAACTTGATTAGGATGTTGCCAAATCTGAAACTTTGGCTATAAATAGGGTCCTTTCATCAATTCTCCCAACTCAATATGATAAATAATAAAGAGAGATGAGATGTCGACTAGATTGGGACTCAAGGAGTAGGCCTTAGGTAAGGGGACACCAAGAGGCACCACAGAAGGCGCGGGTGAGAGTGCCACAGCACGGGCTAGCTGTAGAGCAAGCATAGGCAAGGGCGATGCGGGTGAAGGTGTCGTGGAGGCGGGCGCCGTCACAGGCACTGTAGGTGCTAGCATAGGGAGGGGTGTTGCGGGGCGCTATGGAGACAGGCGTAGGTAGGGGCGCTGTGGAGGTTGGCACAAGCAGGGGCATCGTAGGTGCGGACGAGGGTGTCGAGGATGCCCAGATAAGCGTGGGCACATGTGTAGGCGCATGCACGGGGGTTGGCATGGTTGCCTGAGCGTAGTGGTAGGTGCTGCGACGTAAACAGACGGGCTCGGTGCCAAGAAAGAGCTACGAATGGAGCTAGTCGTTGGGCAAGAGACGAGAGGTGATGAAGGTAGTGTTCCCCTACATCTACAATGACGCAAGTATCGTGGTTAGGTGGCTGTTGATGACGATGAATTTAAGGTGAGCTCTATTTCTAGCTCCCTCAATACTGATGTTGAGATTGCTAGAATTAAATCCACTTTTTGCATTCCCCCTGTGGTGTTGTGCTACTGGAATGAGATGGGCAAGCTACTCTCTAATGACTCCTTCGAGGACCTTATTGTGTATGAGAAGGTGTTAGAAGCAGGTGTAAGGTTCTTGATGCCTTCACCTGTGAGCCACATCGTAGCAAACTCGTCAATCGTGCTGGGGTGGTTGGTCCCTAATGGTTGGAGAGTGTTGTTGGGATTTCTCGCGTTGTGGAGATGTGGTCATGGCGAATGTGCCTCTCCCTCATGTGAGGATTTTTTGGCTACTTATACATTGCCTGAGAACCCCACTCCCAATTGAGGCTGGTACAACTTTTTCTCCGAGGGCAGGAAGTTGATCATTGGACTATACTCCAACTGCCATAGTTGGAGGACTCGATTTTTGTTTGTAGGAGGAAAGTGGGCTACTGAGGAGGACCAGACTTTGATTCCCATGGGATGGGGTGCACCTAAGAGGATAGGTATAAATTTCTCCCTTTTTTTTATTGATGTGTCCCTTTTGCCTTTACTATATTTTCAACTCCTTTTTAGGCCTGCCAGAGTTGTCGACAGACAAAGAGGGAAGGCTTCAAGTTGTGAGGGCTCACCTTGTAAAAGACCATGAGACCCTTATGTCTAGAGCGGGTAAAGCTGGGGGATCCCTTTTTGGAGATGATTTACCTTCTTCCTAGGCCCGCGACTCTTCCTCCAAAAAGAGATGTATATCATCTTTTACAATGACTTTTTGACAGTATTTTCAACTTGGAAAACTTACTCCTTTTATTATGGTTCCATAGTAAATAGGTCCAGGGTGGAGGCTCTTTAATCCACTAGGGTTGTCTAGGCGACTCCTCCACCTAAGAAGGTGAGGCAGGATGAGACTCCTATGGGTTCCCAACAAGTGACTCCACCTGTTCTAGTTGTCCAAGCACCTTCTCTAGCACAAATTAGGACGCCACCTATGCCTTCTGTGTCCATGCTTCAGAATGTGAATGTAGCTAGGGAGTGGCTTTCGAGGTTCGTGACACCCTTGGATATTTGAGAAGTCAACCATTAGAGTATCGAGGGTGTTATTAACACCGTGATGGAGGGCTTGGTCAGGACAATCTATGTACTTCTATGGAATTTCATTCTTTTATGTTCTCTAATGGCACTAACCTTTTCCTATTTCTATATGTTAGTGGGTGAGAAATATGTTTGTAGGTGTCCACAACCACTACATACCTTTTTGCGAGGGCTACCCATCATGATCACGTATCGAGGGTTTTGATGAAGGAGAGACAAACTTTGCAAGTTGTTGAGGTGCAATTGAGGGCAGCACACGAAAAAGCTACACCTCTTGAGGTCGATCTTTTGGCGACTTGTGAGAGAGCCGCTAAGTTAGAGGTTAACAGTGAGGCTATCCGTACAAGACCAGAGGCAAAGTTGTTGTAAACCCCCACACTCTTATATTTATATAGCAAGTAATCATTTCTTTTTGAATGCTAATATGGTAAAACCTGGGTAAATATATGAAATCGTTTGTAATAGAACTTGTACCAACTATATTTGATGAAAAAATTTATGTTGTATAAGTTTGGGTTGGTGTTGGAAGGGTTTAGAATGTATTGGAAATGAAAAATCAGGCATTCTGGGCAGCGTACCGGTATTGTGAACACCAGAAGCTAAAGTGTACCAGTATTGTCTACTCTGGACTAATTTTGGTAGAATTGTCATAACTTTTGATCCAATCATCCGATTGAGCTGCAATTTTGACACAATACAGAGGACATTCATATCTACAACTTTCATGTTTTGAACTTATTTAGATTCGAAGTGGATCATGGTCAAAAAGGAGGAAAACTGAGGAAGTGGGTACTAGTGCCTAAGTTGCCAAAGCTTTGGGACTAAGTATTATTTCCTTCAAATGTTATAAATGGACAATAATAGAGTACCAAGGATGGTATGTTGGACCTCGGATGGGTCAATCGATGTAAACCTTTATTAAGAGCGGCTCGGAGGAATATAATAGAATTTTTAGTGTTTCAGGTGTAAATTATTTCAGTATAAAGATAAATTATAAAATTAAATATTTTTAGGTTAAAATAACATTAAAAATGAATCCGAAACGTCTAAAAACCTTAGGGTAGTCATAGGGATCAAATTGGAGATATTTAATGGCAAAACTAAAACTTTGGACAAAAATGTAATTTTTGGCCCTATGAACAGTAAAATTTGGGATTCTTGGCTTTAAAGCACCACTTTATTCCCATTTTCTTCCATTTTTTCACTCCACTCTCACCACAACTCTTTTAGAACCCTAGGGGAAGATTAGGGAAGAAAGAAAATAGAGGAAGGAGGTCTCTAGAGCTTGGACTTTACTTGGAACCTTTGATTCAAGGTAGTGTTTTCTTCCATTCTTATCCATTGATGCTAGGGCTTATATATATACATGTTTTGACTCTAAAGCTTATATATATGCATTGAAAACCTTGATTCTTGATATTCTTTTAAAAATTACCATAATTTAAACAAAGTTAGGGTTAGATAACCATGAAATCTCTTTTCTTGGTATAAAACCCTAATTTTCAAAAGAAATGGGTTTTCGTCTTGCTTCTTCTTTTATTCTTGATTTAAAAACTCTAGTGTTTTATATTGAACAATAAAATTATATTGTTGATAATCTCTTGCTTATTTTCTTCAATTGTTTTATTGTAATACTATATGAAAATTTGGAGATTTTGGAATTGGATTGTTATGTGAGAAATTTGTTGGGGATTGTATCTCTTGAGGATGTTGGGATGACCATAGGTGGCCGTTAACCGGGTATCGTAGAGTGGGTAGACGTGTTGCTTACTCCATGTGTGTTTGAATTTTTCTTACCACTCGCAATGGGGTTAGTGCCTTATGAGGACCAAACCACTATTCGCTCACGGGTACCGTAGCTGAGGGTTAATATACTACTCTTGGGTTGGATTCGTCACTGTCATTGTGTTGGTATACGCTCTTCCTAAAAATTGGAGATCCTTGCGAGGATTGGGTGTGTGAGTGTGGGCCAGGATATTCTCAATATGTCGGTTCATGCAATGTCATACATCATGCCTGAGATACAAGTACAAATTTGTAGATACAAGTTGTGGTTGATTTACATTATGGGTAATGTTACAAATGGTGGATTGTGGTTCAATGTTACAATGGTTTATTTCTTGGAAATTGGTTTATCTCTTCATTTAATTATTATTATTGTGTAAACTGGAGACCTATTGAAATATCCCTGTTTTATTTCAAATGTTATATATGATATTTGCGAAATGAGACCGGCTGTTTTTATATGTTTTCTAAACCTTGTTCAAGTTTGGAGGGATGTTGCTATAGAGCTTAATGCTCACCCCTACAATATTATTCATTCTCAGATGTCGGTTTAGATGAAGAGCTCGGAGTTGACGAGCAAGTGGCTTGGGAAGCACAATTGGAGGAAAGCGTGGACCTCGAGGGGGATGTTTAGAGTTGATCTCTCCATGTTTTAGATTAGGGGATATATTTTGGTACACTAATAGATGTATTTTGTTTATTTCGCTGTAAGATTAAGCTTGATTTTTTTGAGATATAATTGTCATAGTTTATATATATTTATTTTGGGATGTAGATGTCATAGTTCGGCATATTCTTTTGGGATAACGTTGTAGACATTATGAATGATTAATGAAATTATCTTAATTATGGATATTATTAGTTGCTCTCGTATTGTGAATGATTTTTAGATTATAATGTCATCCAAGGTGGGTTTTGGGCGTTACAATTGCAGGTAGAGCCCATGAGAAGGTCACCTGAGTTGAGGCAGAGCTACAAGCAGCTCATGAGAAGGCTTCCAAATTTGAGGTAGAGCTACAGTCTGCCAATGAGAGGGATTCCAAAGATGAGGAGGAAGGATGATTTGCAGGATAACACTATGGGTGCCTGTTATTGATGGCTAAGAGAAATTTAGAGGGAAAGCTCTTGCTGATTTTCCCAACATGGACTTCTTGGGATTCATTCCTTATAAGGAGTCGGATGCTGATGTTGATGGCGAGGGCTCTAGTGATGGAGATTCAAATGGTGATAAGGAGGGTGACAACAACGAGAGTAGTCAGAATTCTGAGGATATTTGATGTTTTTTTTCTTTTTTTTTTGGTTGTTAGGTAGCGTCAGGCTGTGCTCTGACTTTTGTGGAAGTGGCTTTTGTTTCCAAACTTCTTATGAAGTGAAAAGCAGGGACAATTTGAAATAAATTCAAAAAACTTTTATTTGATAACTACTTATAATAAACAGTGGTGGGTGGCAATCCCAGAAAACTTTATTTGGTAATTCCAAAAAAGGTACAAGTCTAGGTTTGAGACTAAATAAAATCTTAAGAGTTTTATTACTCTGGCTACCCTCGCATTATTAGTAGTACCTCTTCAGATGTTTAGTATTCCATGGATGGGCTACAACATTTCCTTCAGAATTCTTGATTCTGAAGTGCCTAGCCTTTCTAGTTTGGTCCTAACTTCCTCCCGTGTGAGTCTTCAGTGGCCAGTATCACCTTTTTAATGACTAAGTCCCCGGGTAAGAAGGAGTGAGACTTCACCCTCGAGTTGTAGTATTTGGTCATGCAGCATTTGTATTATGTATTCTTGATCATGGCCATATCTTTTTCCTTCTCTATCAAAGTCCTTCACCTTTTTTTCTATTATGTTGGCTAAGGGTTCATCTTCCGTCCACTTTGTGAAATAGTCGATGGCTACCACCACAAATTTGCACTAGCCACAGTGCATGGGCAAGGGGCCTAGGATATCGATGTCCCTCTTGGAGAATGGTCAGGTACTCATGATGTTGGTCAATTCTTCTGGTGGTTGCCTTGTTACAGTGGCGAAGTGTTGACACTTGTCACATTGTTTCATAAACTCTCGAGTATCTCTAATCATATTAGGCTAGTAATAGCCTTGTTTGACTGTCTTATGAGCTAGAAAATGCCCTCCAATTTTTGCATACCCTCTGGTGAATCTCTTTCATGGTGTAGTTAGATTCCTTTAGAGAGTGACTACGGAGTAATGATAGTGAGTAGCTCCTCTTGTAGAGAATGTCCTACAGGATGGTATATCTTAATCCTATTAGCCTTATCTTCTTGCCTTCCACTAGGTTGTTTGGGAGTATGCCCTCTTTTAAATACGCCCGAATGGGTGTCATCCAATTGTCGTCAATGGATGCACAATTGACGCTTCCAATATCCATTTTGAGTTGCTTGGCTTAAATTGGTGATCCGTTAATGTGAGAGCTAGTGGGATATCTGATGATGATGAAAACTTAGCGAGTGCATCTGTTATGACATTATCCTCCATTGGTAAATGTTGATTCTGGAAATGGTGGAACCTTTTTAGTAAAGTTTGCCCCACTACTAGATACTCTTGCATCTTTTCTTCTCTTGCTTTAAAATCTCCCTTTACTTGGTTGACTACTAGTTGGGAGTAGTCATTGTAGACAGTGAGGTGATTGGCTTCCATTTCAATTGCCAACCTTCGGCCTGAGATGAGCACCTCATATTTAGCCTCGTTGTTGGAGGCTGCAAAATGGAGTGATATGACGTACTTGAGGAGTGGGCCATCGGGGCTGATGAGTACTAGGCCTGCTCCACTCCCCTCATTGGTAGAGGACCTATTTATAAAATCTCCAACAAGGTATGGATGGAGGCGCAATTTCAAGGGGTATAGAGGCACCAATAGTTGGAGGAACCCGCATGGCAGGTAGTAAGGCACCATGCTGGGGTGTGGAAGAGGAGAGAGTTAAGGTGCTTAGGGAGCAAGGCATCGAGGTGGAGGTGCCTGGGGAGCAAGGTGCCAAGGCTAGGGAGCCATTGAAGTAGGGTGCCAAGGCCAGGGCACCTCGGGAGCTGGGTGCCATGGCCTGGGTGCCTAGGGAGCTGGGTGCCAAGGCCAAAGCGCCAGGGGAGCCGGGTGAGGCAACTGGCGAGTTAGCCCGAAGGTAGGCAAGTGTTGGGGTGCTAGCCATGGGTGTTGTTTCTTCTCTACTACCTCCCTCCTCTGGCGGTGTGAGTTCAGCTACAAAATCTACTAATGCCTATGCCTTGATGGTCGCTCGTGGTTGGTACAACACATTAAACTTGCCCAATTCGACGACCCATTTGAGGAGCCTTCCTAACACATATGGATTTCCCAGTATTCTTTTCAATGGTTGAATAATGATGACCATAATGGTGTGGCTCCGAAAGTAGTGCTAAAGGCACCTGGTCGTCTTGACTTGGGTGAGAGCTAGTTTTTCCAACCTTGAGTATCTTATCTATACTCCTTGATAAGCTCTGCTCACATAGTTGATAGGCCTTTGCACTCCTTTAATCTCCCTAACAAGGATGGAGCTTACAACAGATAGCGAGACAACTAGGTACCACAAGGTCTCTTCGGGTATGGAATGGGAGAGTAAGGGGGTATGGCAAGATAGCCTTTCAATTTTTGGAAAAGCTTCTTCTGCGTCTGGTCCCTACTCAAAAGCCTTCCAAAGGATTCTAAAGAAATGTAGACACTTATCAACGGACTTCAAGACAAATCTATTGAGAGCTACAACTCTTCAGTTAAGGCACTGGACCTCTTTTATAGTGACGGGGGACTTCATGTCCAGAATGACCTTGATTTTGTCCAAATCTCCTTAATTCCCCTCTTATTAACAAAGAAGCCCAAGAATTTTCTTACTTCTACACCAAATGCGCATTTCTCAGGATTCAATTTCATGCGGTAAGACCTTAGGACGTTAAAGGTCCCCTGTAAGTGGGTCACATAGTCTGCTGCAGCAAGGCTCTTTACTAACATGTCGTCTACGTATACCTCCATTGTCTTTCCAATTTGTGACTGGAACATATTGTTTACCAGTTGCTGGTATGTTGTTTCTGCATTTTTTATCCAAAAGAACATGATCCTGTAACAGTAGGTCCCTTTGGGAGTGATAAAATATGTCTTCTCCTAATCTGGGGGATACATGCTAATCTGGTTTTCTCTCGATTAGGCATCCAAGAAGCTAAGCAACTCATGACTAGTTGTGGCATCAATGAGGATGTTGATGTGAGATAGAGGGTAGTTGTCTTTGGGACAGACTTTGTTGTGCTCGGTGAAGTCTACGCAAAGGTGCCACTTTCCACCAGTCTTGGCCACCATCTCAACATTGGATAGCCAGACTAGGTAAGCCACCTCTCTCACCGACCCATTTACTAATAGTTTCCCCAATTCTTTCTCTATGGCTTGCGCCTTTTCAGTAGTGACACTTCTCAACTTTTGGCTGACGGGTTTGTGTCGGGGATTGATGTTGAGCCGATGGGTGGCGACTTCAATGTCAATGCCTTCACGGTCTTAATCTTTAACAATTAAATAAATCAATCATTAACTTATCACCTTAAAAATAGTGCATTTAAAATTGATAATTATAACATTGTCCCAAAGTTTGTCGCAAGTGCCACAAACACATTTCAGAGAAATAAACAAGTATGTTTCCTAGAATATAAGATGAAAAATGCGAGTGACCTTGGTTAGTCGAAAGCCATCTCACTCAACAAGACTTTGGAACCAAATATGACCCAATAAATCCACAATCTCTTTCCTAATTGTCAAACAAAAACCAACTATTTTTTAGTGAATCACCAACAAACTTGGGGCTTTAAGGGAAAAAAAACGAAATGAGAGGGAAAATTGTCTTACTTGTGTAGTGGTGTCATGTGAAATTGTTAGCGACATCTTTGTTGGTAATAAGTTCTTCGGCAACAATCAGTGATTTTCAATATGCAGTTCTGAGCTTACTAAAAAACTACTATCAATTTTAGCATTATATGGGAAAAAATGAAACATAATTATTATTTCCAATCACTAATACTTTAGTTTTGATGAAATTCGTAAACCCTTCATTCAAAACCCCCAAAAATTCTCATTCGCACAAAATTTAAACATGGAAACTAACTCAACTGTCAAACCAAATTTAGTTAACAATTACCTTAGTGAATCCCTCGATGGTGCTAGTCTATGTCCAATGAAAAAAATCATCATGCGTGGTTGAACAACATAACCCCAATAAGCCCCTTATAGCAAACCTCTACCAACCCATGCCCCTACAACCGATGCAAATATTTTTGTCAATTTCCTCAGCTTGGTGCAACTATTCAATGAAAACTCATTGGACAAATTCAATGCAAAACAGAGAATTAGAATGCCAAGCTTATTATCTTGATAGCTTCCAACACTTTATAAAATAAACCAAAAGCATTCCCACAACAATATAGGTTGCTCAAAAGATAAAATCCAAAAGAGAGAAAATGTATACTCCTAGCCTAACCTTGTCAAATCCAATGCTGAAACAAAATCCCAAATCCAATAAATGTACAATGTAATGAATTGACTTTGGTTGATATTACAATGTATGCAATAGTGTTGCACATATGGAGCCATCAACAACACCACAGGCAAAATTATTAAAAAGGCCAAAAAACCCCATAAAATTTGACGGCTTTGACGTCTTGCTCGAGTACCTAATCTAATTATAAAATTTGCATTACATCCAATCTAACACAATTACAAAATTCACATTAGATTGAAAAAGCTTGTTGACAAAATTCACACTGGATTGACAAAATTCACATTACAAAATGATACAATTAAACAAAGTGCAGAGTAAATCACATTACGCTGGTAACTCTAAGCTAACCCAACATAAAATTGAAAAAATCAAACAAAGTGTAAATCAATTAAAATTTAGTGAAACATAATTTCAATTAAAATTCAAGAGAAACATAATTTCAACACATTATACCCCAAAAAATAGGTACACAGGAAATTCATAACAATGGTAGAGTACACCAAATTTCCCTCGGTCATTCCAACAAACACTTGGTGTGGGTGGGTTTGTTTGTGATGTGTGTGTGGGTGTGGTTGTGGTTATTTGATGAAAATGATGTATTTCAACGGAGTTCATAATTCCTATTCAAAAAAGAGTGATCCTACTTGGAAAATAGTTTCTAGGGGACAATACACTTTACCAGTGACATATTACAACAATCTCAGTAATTAGTAGGATTACATTTTCAATTTTTTGTGTTTTTTGGTCAAACAAATTATTGGTTTGCCCAACAGTATTACAAATATGTAGGAAATGTATGAAGAGAGATTATTTTAACTTCAGCAAAACTCATGGAAAAAATGTAAATGTGCACATAGCAAAACAAGCTATTATAATGGGTTATTGAGTGTTGAACACTTGCCTGCAATGACTAAGTCACTAATCGGGATTTTCATCAGTCAATCTCACTTATCGCAGTTAAATTAAGTAGATAGAACTAATTGATTTTTGATTTTTAAAAAACTAAATGCTTATCAACTGGAGTAGTCAGGACAAACTACAAAGCATCTCTGACCTTTTATAGTAAACATTGAAGAGGATAAACCTTATAAGAATGAAAATTGCCAAAACAAACTAATCATCCTGAAACCATATCTAAATTGCATAATAAAATAGGAGGATGGAAGATTCACATTTAGCAATAGAAAAAAAAATGATTTTGTGTACATCCCAAAGATTTCTAGAAAATTAACAAAAAATTGTCATATGAATACATGGAGAGCACAACTGAAGGCAGAAAGGTAGTGGGCATAAATTAAAAAAGCACTCAAGAAAAGCGAGGAGGCTATGAAAAAACCTTCTGGTGTTAAAAGCTTCCAAAAGTTACAAGACAGGCCCTCTAGTATTTGGTCTCAAACCCTCTACACTATCATTCTCCATGGGATTTGACCTGTAAAAAATATGTAATGTAACAATTTTTTAAATGGAAACCAAACACTTAGAGATGCACTTAAAGGACATACCATAGAAGATCCATTTAGGATTATAGGAAACATAATTTCAACACATTATACTCCAAAAAATAGGTACACAGGAAATTCATAATAATAATAATAAAAATACAACAAAATTTTTGTCGGTCATTCCAACAAATACTTGGTGTCCAAAGTGTGTGGGTTTGTTTATGATGTGTGCTGGATTTGTGTTGGGTGTGGGTGTGCTAGGTTTTTTTGTGTGTGTGTGCGCGATTTATGTGTGGGTGATGAGTGTGTATGTGTGTGGTATGCGCTGTGGGTGTGTGTGTGCAATGTGATATCGATCACTCTCCTTAATGGGGGGTTAGTGTGTGTTAGTGTGTGTGAAAGAGAGATAGAGAGAGATCAAGGATACCTAGAAGGGGTTAGCAGTGGCGATGGTGCTGGTGGTGCCGCTGGGGGCGTAACACAGAGAGAGAGAGAGAGGGGGATCAAATTTTGAATGAGTGAGAGGGAGGAAAAAAAAAGAAATGGAAGATGTAGCCAGAGAGGCATGTCTTGTCTGACAGAAAGGAGGGGGAAAAAGAAGAGACGGGTGAGGTGACTGAATATTGATTGAGAGGTCAGAATTTTGAAAAATAGTGGGTGAAAAATGATGATTTGGGGGGGGGGGGAATGATGATATTGTAGATGATTTTGGGCCGTTGGATGAATTGATTTGAGACCGTTGGATGTTGAAGTCGCCCTATTTTATTTTATAGATGTCCTCTGGGTGGTGTAAGACTGACCATTACGGTGACGACGATAAATAGGGTACCCATGTTCATCCATAGTAGTCGAATCTGCAAAGATTTTTGGATAATGGAACCGACATGCACCGTTCACCATGCAAGTTGAATGTGGGTTTCGGGAACCACACAGACTATGAACCATACAACTCTTCATTGTTTCGTAGAGAGTTGGATCAATGGATGGATTCGGAAATTCAACAATAACAAACCAATCCATTTGTGCAGTTGTCTGAATCTTGTCTGGACCATGAAGGAAGAATAAAGCATGCATGTGTGGTAACCCTTGTTTTTAGAACTCAATGGTGAATACATGAGCAACTTTTCGACCAAAAATTTGTTAACTTTTTACCCCATGCATCAAGGCACGCCGTTTTAACTCAAATACACGGTCAACTATGTCGGGACGATCCAAAGAGGTTTGGTGTTCTAGTAAGGCAGCTGTTATTTCGGGCCATTTTGAGTTGGCCGTCATGGTGAAAAAGATGTCAGGGTGTTGGTGGTACCTTGTAATGACCATTGAGTCATGAAAAATTTGGCTCATGTTACGTGCACTCCCAGTAAAGGACGATGACAGAACAAAGCGTTGACCGATATGGTCGGAGCTCAACTCATCAACACTACCGTCTCACAAATTCGCGTAAAGCTCCTGACTCAACTTATCCTAATTGAGTCTAATGTAAGACAACCTATTTTGCTCCGTTGATGCCCAAGCATCTACTATAAACTCTTGAAATAACTTTCCTCCTCTAAGAATTGTTGAATACTCAATGGCACGCGAAAACATACGATAACTGTATAATTGCATATGTGTAATCCTTCTCATTGAAAAATCACTTTGTTCGGAGTTCCACTGTCGTAGACCAGGTTACCAAGCAAACTCACCATTAGGGAATAAAAGCACATAGTGTAATGGTAAATATGTTGGATAACACTCATTGATCTGGCTCAACACTTTATTATCCCCTCTTAGGTGCAGAACAATATCCCGCATACAACTATTTCATCCGTGGTTGGAAAGTTGTACCGATGCCTATTAGTCAATGAGGTGTAATGAAGGTGAGCATATAAATCATGATCTGAAGATTTTGACTCAATTAGTATTTCATGTGCACGTTTGTACTTTGAATCAAAATGATTCACTAATAACAGACAGTTTTGTATAGTGTGGAGGACATCTCGACGCATGTTATTATTCTGTGCACACTGAATATTCAATGTAGTGACTGGGTCATATATGTATAATTGACTGTAGATGGGTGCGTGACCATCCGAGGGTAACAATGACCCAATACGGTGACATAATTCTCCATGGATAGTGAATGATGTTGGCCCTCTTGAGTTGAGTAATTTGTCATCAAGCTTAGCACCCAAACTCATGAAAGCATTGGCTGTATTGTACTCCCTAATATGTCAGCGAAATGATTTTGATTGACCATCATGGCCATCGTACAATGCACGAATAGGAGGTGGGGGTGCAATGAGTTCCGGTAACCTAATTTGCCTAGACAACATGTTCCAAATCTTGGATTGGACAATCCGGTGCGACATAATTGCTCATCCCTCCAATATAAGGCCAAACAATAAGGACACTAAATATTCATTGGCCCGAGAAAAAGACACTCATTACTGACAGAGACAATAACATTTGATTCGTCATCAGTAACCATACTGTCAACATCACTAAAGGGTTCTGGTGGGGATCTACAAATAAAAATTGTACGCACACAAATATGAGGAGTAAGAAAATATTAGACAGTTAATAAACTACGTAAAAATATACATACCCTATTAGATTTGCCGGAACAGGAGACGACGTGATGAGGGCATTGCCGTCAATTTGATGAGGATATGGTGCTACATCGGAGACAGTATCTAGTGAGAAAAGTCTGTCTCTAAATTCCGAGGCGAAGGTAAAGGTCGCATAGGAACAGGTGAGAATAGATCGAAGTTAGTTGGAATGACAATTAGGTCGAACGCAATTGTAGGTGTTAGAAAACATTCTAAATTATGTGTCCGTATTTTTTTGTGTGGAAGGTGTGCTATAGTGGCTCGGTGCAATAGAGTTAGGTCTTGCAAATCATGACATAAGGGTTGTGAGGGAGTGTAAATCACCAGTATTTTCCTATGCAACTATCCAACAGGGCAAAAACAATACATTACAACTATATTTTTCTTAAGAGCAATAGAAATACTTATCAATCCGAAGACATTAATCAAAAAACTTACCAAAGAGGCAGACATATTTTCTTTTCCATTTTTCAGGCAATTAGTGGGTGTGTGACATATTTCTGACTTTGAAGGTGCAGTATGATTGTTAAAGAGTTCTTGTTTCCCGCCCAAGTACACATTCATTCTGGCATTGTAGATAGTTAGTTTTAAGTGTTTTAATCCAAATACAAATGAAGAGAATATTAAATGTACCTCGACATTGCACAACTAATTAGGTGAATGTTCAGCCAATATTGTACTAAGAGATGGTTGGAAACGCGATGGGATTGTATGGTAATCTGCATTAACCATGTTAGCAAGTGTTGCATGGTTGGGGAACTGGGAGAGGGACTGGTGTCGCCTCCCTGAATTAGTTGTTGTATTGGGCACGCGAGTTGGCGTCACGCGAGTGTTATTCCCAAAACGTTCTCTTTCCCGACGTGCGTGCTCTACCAGCTCGCGCGGCGAGCACGTACTACTATCGTTGCGATTTTGTTCACGTCTGGCGTGTTGGGTCTCAATTTTAGAGGAAATGAAATTTGATGCGGGAGCCTAAGATAGTAAGTGACGTGTGAAATAAGTTAAACAATTAGTAAACTAATATAATTTCAAATCCCTAGTAGAAATTGCATTAATCGACAATAAGTAAATACAATGTAGCAATTTATGAAAGAAACAAAAAATTAAGAAAATTAACTAAGAATTAATCACATTAACTCAATTTATAATATGTAAGAATGACTAAGGAAAACAATACATAATTTGGACAATATGTTAGCGTGTCCAAAAACATAACTTTTTAAAATCAAAAGCATAATAAATATTACTCTCATAATAATACCACAACACAATAATTCTCCTCGATGATGGTATGGAGTTGTGTGTGCGTGAGAGAGAGAAGTGTAAGATTGAGAGTGAGGGGTGAGGAACTCAAAAATATCACCGACAATGTAGTGTATATCACTCTAACCGAAATACCAACACATTAAATAGCTATTAGATATGTTGTGTTTAATAATTTTTATTGATACAATAGGATCAACACATAAACAAAGATTAGTACAACATACTGGTTAAGTAAACCAATTTTCTTTTCCACTAAAGTGTCTGTTTTTTCTTCCCCTTCGTTGACGATGGTGTAATACTTAGGTTTTTTCAAGTGATTCACATTTGAATTCGCCTAGGAAGTACAAAATAAGCATTAGTCAGAAAATGCATGAGAGAGAGAAGTGTAAGACTGAGAGTAAGGGGTGAGGAACTCTAGAATATCTGACAGTGAAGTGACTGAGTTGATCAAGGCTTTGAAAAAAATTATGGGTGAAATTTTTGGGGGGAAATGAGAGGATCTGTGACCATTGGATGAAATGATTTGTAACCATTGGATTTGTTTGTTGAAGTTGCCCTATTTTATATTATAGATAATTCTCTATGTCCAAGTGTCCCAAATTTTATTGAAGTAGAGGGTTGTAACTGACCACCACGAGAACATAACTGCAAGAAGGTCATGCCTGAGTTGCTTCCATTGTATGCATATTTCGAAGCCACCCTTCCATTCGGAACCCTTCCAAGGTCTCTGCTTAGGTGCCTAATAACTGTGATCTGTTATTTATTCAATGATAAATTATATTAATGAGTTAAATTAAGGAGAAATTGGAAATAGGTATACCAAATTAAACTTAATTGCAAAAAAGTATACAGAAAAAAATGTTGGGTAATGAAGTCCTTAATTTTGATACTTATATATATATATATATATATAAAGTATGTATTCATGTATGTATAAATACGTATAAATATATATATAAATACGTATATATATATACTTGTTATTAAATCTCTTATTTAAATTTTGAATTATTTTTAATGCACCTTGATTCATGCGTATTTTTTTTTTTTTTTTTTGTAAAGTGATTTTGTTTTCAAATTATATTTAATGCACCTTGATTCATGTATTTTTTTTTGAAAGTGGTTTTATTATTAAATTAATTTAATATCCGAATAGTGTAACAATAATAATATAACAATATAACAATAACAGTGTAACAAACTATTTACACCAAATATTGTACTATTATTTTTTGTCAAACATATAGTTTTATATAATTTCATTCAAAATAGTCTATCTCTATTTTGAATTTGTTATTACATGCACAAAATTACTGAACACTGTTTTTGTTGCAGTGTATTGTTACACTGCATTTGTTACGGTGTATTTGTTATACTTTTATTGTTACACTTTTATACTTATTATTGTTACACTGTTATACTATTTAGATATTAAATTAATTTGAAAATAAAACCACTTTAAAAAAAAAAACGCATGAATCAAGGTGTATTAAATATAATTTAAAAACAAAATCACTTTCCAAAAAAAAAAAATGCATAAATCAAGGTGCATTAAAAGTAATTCAAAATTTAGATAAGAGTATATATATATATATCTGTATTAACAAACACACATAAATCAATATACATTAAAGATAAGAGATTTTGAATTAAATGACCATAAAATGAGCATTTACATATTTGTATCTCAATTGTGTACTTTTTTTAAAATATTTTGTTTTATTTATTTTTTGCCAAATAAGTCTAATTAGATGTATTGACTTCCAAAAAACCCTTAAATTAATTAATCGGATTGAAATAGTATTATTACCAAATAGTGGGTCGATAACAAAATTTGTTCGGCCCAAAGTGGGCATCACTCGTCCACTCCCGCTAAGTTTGTATTTCGAAATATTAGTGGCACACTCACAATCTCTATCTATATCAGTGTTTTAAACCCGATTTGACGGGTTGATCCGGTGGACCGAAGCTTAAATCGGGCCGATTTAGTTATCAGATCGTTCGAGCTGAACCGGACGATTTTCTAATAAATCCGCTAATCCGGACAGTTTATATCCAACTGGACAGTTTCATTTTAAAGCTATAAAAGCAAAGTTCTAGGGCATTTTTACCCAATTGTTAATTTCTTTTTCTCTGCTCCAGTTCTTCGACTCCTTTTCTCTGCACTGGTTCTTCGACTCTCTCTCTCTGCCCCTGTGTTCGCTCTGTACTCAACTTAGGCCTCACTGCCTCAGCAACAAATCACTCAGCCCAATCGAACTATTGATCGAAATCGAAGTACTCAGATCTCAAATCTCAGATTCATTGAACTCTTCGACTCAATTATCTCGAGACTCAAACAACAGACCTTCAAAACTTCGACTCACAGGCCATGGCAAATCTTCATCCTTCTCTTTCAGTATCAAGTATATATTGCGTTTCTCTCTCTCTCTCTTTCTATCTACAATCTGCTATTATATTTTGTTTGTAATTGTGATATTATTTGATTTGAAGATTCATTCGGCTCTTATATTATGCTATTAGTTGATTTGTATTTGTAATTTTGTAGTTGATTATGCTATCTCGTGTTGAAATTTTGGAAGTGTTGGAACTTTCGAATTGGAAGAATAGATTTTTTGAGAGCAGATTTAAAAAAAAAATAAAAAATCCTTTGTATGGGTTGTAAATTATAATGCATATGCTTGAATTTAGATGTGAAATATTGAATTATTCATATTATTTATTTGATATTGGATGCATGTTTGATAATTTTGGGATTTTTGTTTGATCTAATATACAATATATTTAACTTATTTTTTTTAATTGTTATAATTTTTTAGCCTATTTATAATTATTTAATATTATTTTTATTATTTCACCGGTGAGCCGATGGTTGGGCCAGTCAGACCTGGTCTCTTTGCCAGGTTGATGTTCAGACCGGTTTTTAAAACTATGATCTATACACTGTCTCACTCTAGGGTTCTCAAAACTGAACTCAGTCATGTGAAGAAGAGATGGTGAGTGAAATTCAGAACTCCGAACTGGTGGATCCGCTTCATGGTCACTCTGGTCTCTCTCTGTTCCCTCGTACAATTAGGGCTTCCACAGATCCCTCAAACCCTAGGGACCCCGACGACCTACAATCAATTCACGATTTCATGAAATCAATGGTATTCTTCTTCATATTTCATATCTATTTTCGTTCTACTTCTTGCCGTACATCTGTTTAGGTGTTTTCAAGTAACATACCTAGGGTGAGTATTTATCTATGTATTCAACGTTGTTCAGTTTATCTATGTATTTATCTATGTATTTATCTATGTAAGTGAAAACTGAACAACGTTGTTCAGTTTTCACTAATTTCATTCACTAGTGAAGTGTAAATTTTGTATTAAATTAGTCTACTTTGTCATTTTTAGAGTCAAATGTAAGTTCATGCATGTGTGTGTGTGTGATTTTGTAATGACAGAGTAATTTGAGCTAATTGATTTGCTTCGATTTAGTTATTAGTTAAAAAAAATTGATAGGAGACTGTACTGGGAAATTGGATCTGTTATATTTAGTTTGGTAGAGGGCATACATAATGATCACATTTTGTTGTTTGAGATTCATTTTGCATGCATATGATATGAAAATTTATTTCTTTGACCCAAATGCTTCAGTATGTGTGTTTGGACATTTCCAAGATCATACATGTAGGCCACCCTTATTGATTTCGAAAACCACCTACTTTTTTGGAAAACAAATGTGGTGATTGAATTTTTATTCTATTTCTGTTGTACGCGATAAGGGGTTAAGAAATCCTCAAAAGCTTTTAGAGAAGGCAAAGGCAGTCATCAGTGGTGGTTCAGAAGTTTTGAACTCCAGCTTTGTAGCAGTTATGGACAATAATGGCACTTTTGCAGCCAAGGGCAAGGAAAACCCTCAAGAACGAAGGCCTGGGTCGGGCCGAAAGAGGGCTCGGTTTTCTTTGAAGCCTGGTACAAGGTGATGCTTAATTTCCTGAGCATTGTACTTTGTTTTTAAATATATGTTGTATTTACAATGCAATGGATTTGGCAGTAAGCCTATCATGAGTTTGGAAGCATCTTTGGAGATTGATCATCTCCAAAACCCGGAGGAATTTTTATCTGCTTACGAAAAGCTTGAAAGTAAATCCTGGATCTTTGACCTCTCTGAGTACGCTTTCCAGTAGTTTGCATGCAACTAGTTTTTGCCCTCTCTTGTAATTGGTTTGCAGATGCCAGAAAAGAAATACAAAGACAGACGGGTGGCAATACGACTTATCTAAATGAGTACAATTCATCCATGAATGCGCGACGTCGTCGACCAGGAATGTTGGGGTATCATCACTTGCTTTATTAGCCATTCTTTAATAATGCCTGTATTGCAAAATTTATTGTACCTTTATGTGTGTCTGAGTTTATACATTCTTTTTTTCTGTTCCAGGAAGTCAGTTAGTTATAAGCACTGCTATTCATCTGTTCTGTCTGAAAATAACAACACTTTTACATCCTGTCAAGACATATTGGAACAAGAAGTTCTCAGTCCACCTAATCCTGATTTACGAGAAGAGACAGCTGATATGGATGTTGAAACCCAGGAAATAGAATTAGCAGGTGAGTGGATGATATTGAATTAAACAGTGAGCGCATGTCAATTTTGATTGGTTTTGTTCTTGATGCTGTTATTCTTTCCACTGGGGCCTATCTTTCTTATGCTGTAGTCTATTATTGTCTATGCATATTTTCTTTTTTATCTAATAGCACCTGATAAAATGGTTGATTATTTTTCAAACAGGATCAATAGCTAAGACCGAGAGCCGAGTGAACGAGCTTTTGCATGAATTATTATCCAGTAATAATGAAGATTTAGAGGGGAATAGGGCTTTTTCTCTTTTGCTGGAGCGGTTGCAGATCAAACCTCTTGATCTAGGAAAATTATGCCTCCCTGACTTTTCTGATACTGGAAAGACTGATTTTGCAGCTTTTCAAGAGAAGTTGCCAAGACGCCACAACTCTTTGTCGGATGTGCATAATTTGGTGAAAGGTATACGGGAAAAAACACCTGCAAAACATAAACAAGTAGCAGAAAGCTCCATGCATTCTCTAGAATCACCCGCCCCACCAAGAAGTCCATTTGCTTCAATACTTTTGTTGAAAAAACAGATTTCGCAGTTAAATCCATTGCGCGATCCATTCTCACCTCTTAATGTGGATCTATCAGCCATCAGATATCATTCTTCTGTAGAACACATTGAAAAGCAATCTGAACAGATTGTTATTCGGGAGAAATCTCGCACTTCTAGCAAGTTGAAGTCACTAGAAGGAGATGAAACTACAAAAACTATGGTTGCTAATACAGGCTTACAAAAGGTGATAACAGGAGGTTCAGTTCATCTACCTGACGAATCTTTGAATGACACCTCGAGCAGACAATGTGGTGGTATTTCTTTCAGTCCAATTGGATCTCATGGTGACTTGGAGGATCGTGGTGGGTGCCAAAATATGGGTGATTGGACTATGGATACAAGTGCAAGTAGGCCTAATACTGACACTGATGTTCTGCTAAATGGGCCCAATGACATGGAGGAGAATGTGACGTTCTTCACACATTTTATGCACTAAGATTGTAGATTATGAAATCTTGCTACAGAATGCTGTATTTGTTGAGACAAAAATGCAGATCGAAGATGTGTTTCAGCAAGCAGTGTCCACTGTACAACAACCTATGATCGATGAGGGCTCTACTAAGTCAGATACAGATACGCGGGCTTATGGATCCATTGAAATGGAGGACAATGTAAGTTTCTTTACCCCTATTAGGCTTTATCATTCGAAGGGGATTGCGAAAGTAGCAATACTGACAGCTAGATTGTGATGTCCTATGAAAAAGCAGGTTGAAGATATTCTGCAGAAAGCAACATCTTCTGCACAACCAGATGTCATTCTGGAGGATTCTGCCGTCGAAAACTTGAACAGCAGTCAGAGTCAGTTTGGTACGATTGTGGTGTTTTGCTTGGCTTTACAAGTAGTCATCCTCATAAGACTATTAGCTTCACTGTTGAATGATGTGACATTTATGTGATATGAGTTGCTGGTAGACGACCTAACCTATTTTACCTATCTGCAGTCAATTCTCTGATCTAGGATTTCAAACAACACATTACCTGCTTGTTGATTATCCATTGTGACAGCCATTACAGTTCTGTTCTTTGTACGTCCATAACTAATTTCTTCATTTCTTTTGTGGATAATTATGATTAGTTAAACCCTAAATGCTATAAAAGCACCATCAGGTGGAAATCTAGGCTGACATAGTTATATGATATTGCCCGAGTCTTCTGGAATATGAAGTGAAGCCACAAGTGAAAATAATATACTCAAACGTTCCTTAGGGATGAGGTTACTGCATATGCTTCTCTGCAGAGATGGCTAGTTATTTAAGAGATTATAAAGCTTGTTGCTGGTATGGATGTTGCATCTTCTAGCACAGTTTTAGTAGGGACCTTTTTTCTTTTTTCTTTTATGATTCTTCCACAAGAATGATTTAAAAATAAACAAAACAGTAAAACAATCACCAACCAAAGAAACTACTTTCCTTTTCAAAAATGGAAAAGGTCGAATTTATCATACTTGAAGTGAAACCTAGGAGAGAAGAAAGGGGGAGAATATATTAGCTAGTAATGAGTTACTTATAAGAAGTAAATGTTGAGCGTAAGCTAGTGCACAATTTGTTTAGAGACATTCATTTTTGACACTGATTAAACTTTTTCACTTCATTGTGGAATTTAGCGCCTTCTGATCCTTCTTTCTCATGTTGTGCCCCCCATTTAGTAAATTCAAAACTTTCCATAGTTTTATGCTCATATAAATCAATCCATTTGTTAGACATGGGCTACAAACTTATAATACAGATATGCTCATTCAATAGCAGAGTCAGTCACAAAAGAATGATTATTACTACAATGGTTAAAATTAGGATCTTATCTTGGATCAATGGGGGACGCTAAAGGACAATGATCATAGAATTAGATTAAAAATCGTAAGATTCTACAAACCGAAAAGACAAGAGTAACAGTATATATAATAATACAAATTTCTTAAAAATATGCAAAATGCAGATATGTTACCACAAACAAATATATGAGCACAGTGTAATATACAATTTAACAAAGGATGGGGACCGATATGTAAATATATATCAAAAGAAGATAAGGAAACACTAGTTTGGTGCATTTTTTGTTCCATTCATTCAAACAGTACTCCTTTTTTCATTAACCTAAAGAACAGTTGGCATCTTCCTGAGAAATTGGAAATGAATCGTTGTATTTATGCTAACCTTCCTTACGACATGACTAAGACATGAGAAATTACAGTCAAGGTATTAAAGAGGATAGGAAAATAAGGGTGGATTGTTAATCTTATGGGATTTTGTGAAGAGTAATAGGAGGATTGGAGTATTTTGATTTTAAAATTAAGAGAGACAGAGACAACAGAGAGAACAAAAAAGTCAAGGGACTATTGAATAACAACTTTGGTTATTTGATGTCCAACAAAAAAAAAAAAGTGGAGAATGAAAATGGAGGACATATCTAGTTGTAATCATCGCTGAGGGAGAAGAGAACTAACGTAACCGTTGTTTTCAACATGAAGAGAGCTTCTTGTAATGAGGAACTTTCCCTAGCTTTTCTCATACATCGAAATTTACTAATGAACTGATAACCGTATGGGACAATCACATATGTGCTAGGTGATTAAGGATTAAAGCAATAAATTTGGACTGGGCTAGCTCAATAACTAAAGGTGCCTAACAAATAAACATAACAACTTGGATTGATAAAATCTTAATTAAGATTGAGATCCTACGATCCTACATGATTCAAATATCAATCTATTAGGATTCTATGAACCAGGGATTTTTTAAGAGATTCAGTCGGATTTGAGTGTATTGGATCGTAGGATTCTATGATCCAGATAAAGGTTTTGGTAACCACAGTCAATACAACAGTTACCATGCAATGTGTGCTCATCAAGTGATGACCAATGTGACTCTGTGGGTGTTAGGAGCGTCCTAAGTTTTGTGGTTGTGTTTTACAACCCACTACCTCGTAAGTAATTTTTCATTCCAATATCATTGTGTAGCCCTCTTTTCTCCTTTCCTGGTCCATGCATGGCATGCTGCCAAGTGATTGCTTATCCAACTAGGAGGGTAATAGGAGCATCTCCAAGTTTGCCCAAGTGTTACACCCTGTATCTATCTCGAGAGATTTTTCATTCTTTTATCGTTTGGTAGCACCCTTCTCTTCCTTCCGGATCCCTTAATTTTTGCCTGGTGTATTACAATCCTGTTGATAGCTCTTAAAGAGATTTTTCATTCTTTTATCATTTGCTAGCCCCCCTTTTCTTCTTTCGTGGACTTTCTCAAATCTACTGATAGATTTAAAAGATGAGAAGCTTTTGCAAACAAGTTCTACTTCTGTATACTGGAATTTGGTCTGCGTTAGTGATACTGGGATTGTAGGTACTCTAGACGACACACCCCAAATTGAGTGTATTCATGAGCTAGATCCTCCAAATTCCTGACCTTATATAGTTATGCTAACCTCAAATTGCCCCACGACATAGGTTACCCTAAATAATAATCCTAACCCTAAGCCCTAACTCCAAATTCACAACTATTAGCTCATACAATGATGTTGAATTGTGGTTCACTTTGGCAATGAAGTCTTGTTTTCTTTCCCCTGAAATTTTTTTCAGCATGTACTTTCACCTCTTGTTATGGATAAACTGCTCATACAATCTATATTATTGGAATGCCTTCAATTTGTAGTTTGATAAGTGTGTGTTTTCTTGTTTCTTCGACAGAAAAATCAACTCCTGCTGCAGTTGGAGACCATGACATGAATGTACCCTCTACGACCTCAGAAGTTGGTCAAGAAGAATACATTGAGGTATCCTACTATCGTGATCATTTTCTCTTGGGTTATTCTTATTGCTATGCAAGTTCTTGCCTTGTAAACTAAAAGTACTAAATCTGTTATATAATATCTACTTTTAAAGCTTGAACTTACATGATGTAGAAAGATATTATCTGGTGCATGCCCGTATTATTGAGAATCTTGTACCACTAATTGTGTAGCTAGTGAGTTCTACATATCTTTATTTACATTATTTGTTACTAAATCACCCTTCGATTGTATTGAAGTCATGGTATGGAAAACTCTAGTGTGCACCAGCTAAAGCTAACAACAGTCTGATTTGAGCAAACAAGACATAATGGAATCAGCGTTAGTTAAATGAGCTGAGCTCAGTTGATTTGATGAAAGGCTCCATTTGACAGAACTGAATTCGGCACTGAAAAACTATTAGTGTAAACCGTGGCTTATGGCTATGGAAACTTTTTCTTTGATCTATTAATATCTGAGGTGCATTGACCTCTCAAATTGAATCTTATTTGACGTTCTAGTGAACTTTCTAATTACTAAAATCAGTTATAGGTCTCTCTCTCTCTCTCCCTCTATGTTTCTCCTCCTATCCAGGTACTTTCCAGCTGTAGTTGTTCTTTCTGCTATAATAAAGAAGCTTTGGCAAGATGCTTTTGTTTTATTTCCCCTGAAATTTTCTACTTATTCTTCTCCCCCAACGAACTTCTTACATGATTTCAGGAGTTTACCGTGACTGATTTTCTTCATTCATGAATTATGAACTGATGCTGCTGGCACATTTGTGGCCTGGATAGGGTTCAGATGTCTTAAAAGAAAAGAAATGGATGTTAGAGTGACAAATCAGTGGGTGATTGTCGCATTATGATTTTTTCTTACATTTGGTTATACTTAGAAGATTTCACGTCTATCCCATGCTTTATGGAGAGTACCTTTTTATTTTAGAAAAATCCTTTTCAATATATGCCTGTTTTGACTAACTTAAGATCAATGTGTTTGTCAAAATCTCAGAAATGTCCAGGTACATCATTAAATAAGCAAAATAAAGCAAAAAGACAGCATGAGCCACGCCAGAAAAAAGCATTTTCCTGGAGGCAAAGCCTTGCAGGTGTTTATTTGTGCATCAAATTGCATTATGCATTGCTTGAAAATTTTGTTATTGTCTTCAAGAAGTTGTATAACTGTTATCTCAACAGATGCTGGTACATCATTAGAAGGTGGGGTAAGACGAAGCAAAAGGATCAAAATGAGACCATTGGCATATTGGAAAGGCAAAAGATTTTTATATGGATGCGTACATAACAGTGAGTATTTTCTTGTGTAAATTACTTTATTGCACTAGTTTGCCATATGTGATGCTTTTGTTGTTTTCTTCTTAAAGAAGATTGCACGTGACTTTTATGAATTCTACATATAACAAACAAATTAGGGGGGGAGATGACTTGAGAAGCACACTATCTCTATTTTCTAAGTTCTTAAAATTCAGATTTTTGTATTAATAAACTAAGTGATGGGGATTGTGTAGGAATTGGATAGATATTATAGATTAATTATGATAGTTATTTAGAGACTTTTAATATTTAGCTTTTAAGTCATTTCTTTTAACTTTTAAGGGTTTAGTTGTCATTTTGATTATTTATTTATTTTAAGGTTTGTGATATCCTTTTATATATATATAGGATTTGTGAATTCCTTATATATATAGGGGATACATATTTGTTGAGGGACTAGACTTTGATTATTGATTATTGATTATTGATATTGAATTTTTTTTCTAAAATTCTCTCTCTATTCTTATCCCATTCTTCTTCTTTTCTCATCCCTAATTCTTCCTTAATACGATCTACATCAATTTGGTATCAGAGTCTAATTCGATTCGTATAAATCACAAAAAATCTCAACAACGCTGTTCATCGAAAAAAAAAAAAAATGTTCGCGCGAAATCACTGTTCACCGTACTGTCACCGGCTGTCTAGGTAAAAAAAAAAAAGACACTTTGGTGGATTCTTACTATTCATCGTTCCTGTTCTAGAAAAAAAAAAGAAAAAAATTTCATCATGCGCACTGATCTGGTCTCGTTCCATAAAAAAAAAAAATAATTGTGCACTGTTCATTGTTGTTACTGTTCATTGCGCCAGTTTTCGTCGTTGACCTGTGCTGCTTCAACTTCATTGTTGCCCATCTTCCTCGTTCCATCGTGTTAAGGAAGAAGACATTGGTTTTAACCCTTTCACTCTTATAAAGCTCCAGAATTACAGAAACCTCCCCAAAAGTTCTCGAAAGTTATAGAATCACCCCAGAAGTTCTAGTAAATTGAAGAAGTATCATCCAAAAACGCTGTTCATCAGTAAAAGAAAAAAAAAGGAAACAATTTTTTATCATATTTCGTCGCTGTAACAGTAGCCTGGTGGGTTAAGTTTTGAACTAAAGTTTCCAGCAGATTCAGCAAATTACAGAAACATCTCCATAAGTCCCAAAAATTGCAGACACATCCCAAGAGGTCTTCAAAAATTAAAGAAACACCCCAAAAAATTTCAGAAGTTGTAGTATCACTACCAGAAAATTTTAGAAATTACAGAATTATCACTAGAAGTTTCAGAAATTACAGAATCTCCCCCCCAGAAGCTCCAGAATTACAAAAAATATTCCCAACAGATCTATAAAATTGTAGAATCATTCCTAAAAAGTTTCAGAATTTCCTCTTGATTATGGTATGCATACTCCTATAGAAATTTGAAACTGATATTTTTATTCATTGAAAAATTAAAAAAATTTGCGAAGGATCCAAATTATTTGTCAATTACATTCTTGAACTTGTTTTGGCGCCATTCCCTTGTTCCAAGAGTCACTCATGAGTTTCTCTAATACGCATGTTTCAAGAATCTCTCCTCAATGTCATTATCATAGGAAGTCAAAGAATGTTTACATAGAGTCAACCCATATGACCAAACGAATCAAAGATCCTTCTACATTTTGTGGTACTCCGGATCCTAATTAATTATTGAATTGGTTAGCAAATTTAGAAGAATATTTTGATTGACATGACATGTCGGATTCCCATTGTGTTCGTTTTGCTAAATTGATATTGGAAGGTTCCGCCAAGAAGTATTGACAAACAATCCAAAGAAGTCTAGACCCCTTAGGAGAATCACCTATCACTTGGGTTGAAATGAGATATAAATTGAAAGAGAAGTATTTGCCTACTTCCTATATGGATCAAGTTTATGACCAATGACTCAATCTTAGACAATATTCTTCTAGTGTCTCTGATTACTTTGTTCAGTTTGATTATCTCATGTACTTGTGTGACATTGTTCAAGAACCTTGGACAATTGATCAGTTTATTTTTGGGTTGAGACAAAAAATTAGTAGGGAGGTTAAACAATACACTTTTAATACGTTAGTTGCAGTCTATCAATATGCTCTAAAGGTTGAGAGATTTCATAAAAAATCCAACTATACCTTGATGAGTTCTCAATCACAGCCTGCTGATAGGGACATCTTCCAATTTTAATTCCATCACATATGAGTATGATGATTACTTAAACGATGTCCATGTTGTTGTTTCTGCATGCTTTCCTAATTCGAATGTGACAAAGAATTTAAATATTTTAGTATCAGATAAAGAGAAAAATGTTACTCATATGGACTTCCAACTCCCTCATTTAGTTTTGTCATATTAGAGTCTTCCTCTTTTGCACCCACAAGAGTCCATTTCGAAAGAAAGTGTGTGTGAGTCTTTGTTTGTGTCAATTCTTGAACTATCATTGATCTTGAAAATTGTGGAAAAGTCTATTGAGTCTACACCTATGCAAGATATTAAACCAATCGAGTCATTTATTATAGAATCTAATAGTGACTATTCTATGTCTACTTGTCCAAGTCATCATGACTTTGTTGCAGATTCTTCCCAATCTAAGATTGTTGACATTGTTTTGTATTCTGCCTCACTTGAGAGTGCTAACTTTGATTCTTTGCCTACTGTCAAGTGTTCAATTGAGTCTGTACTTTCTTATTTTCAGCACTAGGGTGTTATAGTTACTCCTTTGTCACTGATGTCTTGTCCCATTGAATGCCTATTGTTCAAATCTAATGAGAATTATTTTACTATTATTGAGTTTGGATCTAATGCTTATTTGCTTAATTTTTCATTGAATGTTAGTATTAGTCTAGATTTTTATTAGGAGGACATGCTGCTTAATCGAGGTACTCTAGAGCCTCCTATTTTATTCACAGGTGTTCATACAGATAGAAATTCTTGCATTTATCCTGGTCGATGGAAAGAAGTCGATAGTTCTTTCATTCTAGATGAGGCATTATGTCATCTTCATCCTGCTCTCTTGGGGTAGTTCTACTTTGAAGACTCTCCGGAGGAGAATGATGGGGATCGTGTAGGAATTGGATAGATATTATAGATTAATTATGATAGTTATTTATATACTTTTAATATTTAGATTTTAAGTAATTTTTTTTAACTTTTAAGGGTTTAGTTGTCATTTTGATTATTTATTTATTTTAGGGTTTGTGATTTCGTTGTATATATAGGATTTGTGAATTCTTTATATATATATAGGGGATACATATTTGTTAAGGGACTAGACTTTGATTATTGATTATTGATATTGAATCTTCTTTCTAAAATTCTCTCTCTATTCTCATCCCCTTCTTCTTTTCTCATCCCTTTCTTCTTTTCTTCTCATCCCTAATTCTTCCCTAATATGATCTACATTACTAAGGTTTTTGCCGATTACGATTCAATACTTGGCTCCTATTACCACTCTTCTACTTTCTTACCAACTAACCACCATTTATTTCAAAAAAATTAGTTTTTATGCCCCACAATCAATGATCAAAATTTTATTTTGGTGTATTGTTTTGATTATCTATAAAACGGAAACACTTGAAAATGTGTCGAAAATAGAAAGAATTTAAGAATTTATTTCTAAAACATTGGCCAAAATACACTGAAACATCTTGAAACACCTCGACGCATTCCTAAACTTTTGTGGAAACATACCGTAACATTTCAAAATACCATGAAGTATCGAAATTTCAATTCAATCATTGATTCATTTCAATTTCTATGAAAATAGAAATGTTCGACTGTTTGAAAATGAAAATTTGATACTTGCCTACAACTTTCAATAATTATTTAAATGTCCCATTTATTAATTAGGGTGGGAAAGGGGTGAAGTGTGTGTAACGAGAAATGGGAATTGTGAATCCGGGCACTGCACAATAATGATGCTAATTTCTTTTATAGGACACAATTATGTGCTTTCTATCTTTAATTTCAAATGGTCAGCTGAGGCAGCATTCCAAACTTTACAATAGTTGATAAGTTGACCTTTGTTTTCCCTTTGAAATGCTTGTCTTACAACTTCATCACCCTCGCAGCTTGGAAAAACCATGAGATTCCTTGAATTGATGTGATTCCATATTTCATTCTGGTAAAATAGGTTGAGTGGATTTATTTCTTCTTGTTGTAGGCCTGACAACGGTAAATTGGGGTGAAGTACGAATCTCCAGACAAGGGTGATGGAAAGGCCACTTTGAAAGTCAAGTCCTATGTCTCTGATGCATACAAAGAACTTGTTGAACTGGTGGCTCGGCATTGAGATCTCCTTGTAACCTCTTGAGGATGATCACGATGAGGGAAAATGGGATACCTCTACGGATCTTCTTGTTTACTCTATATCCAAATGAATGTTTTTGTACTAGACAATTAGAATACTAAATGCCTTATTAGAACTAATTGACAGAGGTGAGTAAACAGAACTGAATACTTATGGTGATATTGGAAATGCTGATTGATTTATGGAAGGCATTTTTGTTCCAGTTATCGTGTTAAAGTAGTAGTATTGTCCATGTTCTTTCCATGTGTAATAATTTTACTAAGTCATACGACTTCATGTATTTGTTCCATGTGTAATAATCTTTAGATGGTTTACTACTTGTTTCTGCTCGAAATATCCTCAGCGAAAATGCGTTCACATGGGATTAATAGCATCACAACATTCAATCTCAGAGCTAGAATTTCACAAGTGGTGCTTTTTTTTTTTTTTTTTGGGGGGGGGGGGGGGGGGGGTGTGGGGAGGTCTGAGGGACTGATATCATGGAAAAATATATATTTGTAGTGCTGATTCATTGGTAACCCAAGCTCACATGATCAACATATTTCATATGGGGATATAGTATTGAGGCTCTGATGCAAGTTGCTTTTGAAAATGATATCTATAGGCTCATTATTCTATTTAATTATGTCATTGACGTCTATATCTAATACGTGAGGAAATCATAATTTTAAAATCCGGCCCGGATGTCAACCCGGCAAAGGGACCGGGTCACTGGTTCAAGTCACTGGTCGAACGGGTAAATATAATAAAAAATAATTATAATTATTAATACATAGGCTAAAAAATCACAAAAATAATGAAAATAGCATCAAAAATATAAAGTTAAAATCATCAAACATGTATTCAATACATTCAATTTTCAATACAACTTAAAAATTCAGTAGAGAAAAATACATCTATTTCAGTTCAAGGTTCCAATTCTCCTATTATGCAACAATCTAAGGATTTTTTTTTTTTAAAAGAGAATTTTATTGATTGAACCTCAAAAATTACAAGAATCAAAACAGCAACTATTTTTAGGATAAAAACAGTGACTGTATTTACAAAATTGAAAACAGAAAATAGTTACAAACAGATTTTCTGTTATGTAACCTAAATTCTGTTAAAAAATACAGGGAAAACAGATAAAACTATAAATCTGCCACCAGCCTACCTGCTGCAACTACTGAACCAGCTGAGAAGACAAAAAGTGCACTGCCTATTCACATCGGCAACAATTCCAGCAAACACAGCATCAATCAATTCCAGCAAAGCCAGCATTCATCAAAACAACACCCTCTAATTGCAGCCAAGAATCTGCTTCCACTACAAAAATCGCTGGGAAAAGCAACTGACCAAAAGCCAGCACACTCCTCTTATCATCCAACAGCATTGCATTCATCAACTGAACAGAACCTTGACAGCAACTCTTCAGTTTCCAAACAAGCAGCAACACAGAAACACTTCAATATTTAGATTTGGCTTTAATCCTTCAAAGATTAAAACCAATTTAAACTATACTTCTGAATCCATCATAAACTGCACAGCTCACAGCCTGCAACAACTACTGCAACAGCATAACATCCTCACAGCAGAGCATCCTCTCATCCCAGCAACATCAACACCATAACACCATGAAAACAACATCCAAAATATAAGTGTAGAGCAACATCAATCTAAGTATAATCCATGTAATTTGCACTCTTCAAAGTTCAAAGTCAATCAATGTATGAAAAATCAAAACTTCATTCAACGTGTAAAATATAGCATTATTAATCAAAGATTCAAGGAATATTTCAATATTCCACACAAAATATAAACCAAAATTTAGATATAGCATAGAGTCAAAAGATAGACATATCTCACATACGGGTTAACCAAGCACAAAAGCAGAGGTGTCACACATACCGTGCTCATGGAAGAATCAACCTTCACATGTCATCTCCCTGCCACATCGAATTGATTTTATTTGAAAAGGAAGAAGCTGTCCCGAAAGAGCTTGATACTCAATTGGTTAAGAATCAATCTCTACACAGTGGAGCTTCTTCTTGAATCAAAGTGGTTGCTTGATTTCCGAAAGCGAAGAATTACATCTTATTTGTTTTCAGCTTTCATCAGAACATTTTTGTGATGCCATCGAAAATGATTGTTATATATATAGTGAGAGAGGGAGAGGGAGAGAGTATGTACTTGCTGTGTAAAATCTGGGAAAATTTGAACTTTTTATGAAAAAGAGTAAAATGGTAATTTGTCACTATAATGCAGTTTTAAAATTCATATTTTCCTAGAGCTCGGATGACACAACAGACCTCATCGTTGGATTCGTATTGCGAAATCGAGCTGTCTTGTCAATTTTTGTCGAATTCTGGGATAGTCAGATTTTGCACGTTTTACAAGACAATTGAGTGACGAATGACCTTTCAAAGGTCTCCAAAAATAAAATTTATAAAATTTTCTTATAATTGGATAAAATTTTAAATAAAATTATTTTGAACTTAAATCGGGATATAATGAATCGTTTCGGGACGAAAAACAAAACCGAAAGTAGGAAATATGTCGTGTGATGTAAACCGCACAATCGGGAGTATAAATATAGACTTAAAATTAGATTTTTTGGAAAAATATCTCATTTGATCATCACCTTGGTCGGCCATAGGGAGAAGAGAGTGAGAGGAGAGAAAAAGTTTGTCTTCAAAGCTTATTTATCCGATCCAAGAAGTTCCGTCGCTCCAATCGACTTGGACCAAGAGCTAAAGTTCATCTCCTCGACGAGAGCTACGCGTACGTATCAAAAAGAGTGGATTTCACCGAAGATCCAAGACGAGACATCAAAGTTTTGAAGTTGTTTTGGTGTTATAGAAGTTCTCTACACTTCTATTGAGGTAGGGTTCTACCTACTTGGTTTTATTCCTATTCTTTGGGGCTGTTCTAGGGCCGGTTTAGGGACTGAAATTATAGACTCTTATGGACTATTTTCGGGTTGAAATGATGGACCGTTTTGGGTTAAAATATGGACAGTTATGTGGTTGTATTTTGGACTGAATTTGGGGCTGTATAATGGTCTGTTTAGGGGTTGTTTTGTGGCTATCTTTTGAGCTGTTTAATGGCCTGTTTTGTGGTTGTCTTTTAGGCTGTTTAATGGCCTATTTAGGGGCTATTTTGTGGCTGAATTTGAGGCTTTTTATAGCCTATATAGGGGCTATTTTATGGCTGTCTTTTGGGCTGTATAATGACATGTTTAGGGGCTATTTTGTAGCTAAATTTGGGGCTATTTTATGGCCTATATAGGAACTGTTTTGGTGGCTTATCTAGGAGTTATTTTGTGACTTATATAAGGGCTGTTATGTGGGCTACTACATGTGCGGTTATGTGGTATATTGTATCTTTGTGATTAAGTGTGTTATTGACATAAAAGTTGTGATAACATGCTTGAAATTGTGTTGTGGAATTGTGATATAAAAATTGTCAATGTGTATACATGCTTGTATTATATTGAAATTGTGGAGAATTATGAGAATTATATGCTTATGATATAATTTTACCATGGGATATGTAAAATTTATTGATATTGTTCATGTCTTTCATAGCATATTGAATATGTTATCATTGTGCAATGAGACATCATATTGCATATGCATGGTAACATCACATCATGTGGGTGTGTGCATGGTGGTTGTCAACACCACACTTGGTGGATGATGAGTGGACTCGATTAAGCTTGGTCGAAGACTTGGCCGAGGCGCAAAGGTTGTATGGTGATTAGGGTTGGGGTTAGCAAGGAGGGACTAGAAGATCCCTTGGTTGCAAGACCCAGTGATTGGGATATGCACTCTCTTGGCCTGACCCACGAAGTGTGTGGGTGTACGCGGAGTCCTTGGTGGAAGTCCATAAATTTCGAGTAAATTGGAGACCCTTAGTGTAAGCCCATGAACATCCACCCCATACAAAAACCCTAGATTGGTAAAATTCCATACACATTGTCACTTACATGTGTTGAGGAGCTGGGAAGGACTCGGGTTGATTTGCATGAGTGAGTCTCATCTTATTTCATGACATGACATGATCAATTCCAACATTGAATGCATATTCTTACTTGGAATGTTGATGTGAATATTAAATGTTGTATGTGAGCATTGCATGTGCACTTAGGTGGGGAGTAGCCTTTATAGGAATTACTTTACTGGGCGTGACTCACTCTATACGGAAAAACATTTCAGGTCCTGGATACACACCGGTGGACGGCCCTCACTTGGATCCTCAAAGGTTAAGAGAGGCTGGATTATGGCCTTTAACTTTGGTTTATGTAAAACTATGTTTTGGGTATGTAATGTGTAAAAGAATTGTAACTGAGTTTATATGGGCTGTTTTAATATAATGATGCATCTTTTATTTGAGTATGGATAAATGGACCCGGTGTGGTCAAGTTTTACTTATAAATAGACCTGGTGTGGTCATTGTGTTATATTGGGTCTCGGATGAGTCATGTTAATGTATATTGTACAGGTTGTGCTTTGAGTAGAGTTTCCCGTACAAATGAAACTCTGCTCGAATTTCGTTAAATTAAGGACCCCGATAAATGGGGCATCATGGCGTGATATCGAGTTACTCAGTGTCCACGGGTATTTCGCGGGTTGATGGATAATCAATGAACCCCCGAGTTTTGGGGCGTCACATGCTAGTAATCGTCGATGCTTGATGGAGCTATGATCGATCAAGTCACTTTGGATTTTCTTCCACTTCGATCAAGATTGAAATTGCGAGAACGAGAGCGTAAGAGGCTCTAGGAGGTAGAGGCACAGAGGACTCCAGGAGGCACAACCGAAGACGAAGAGGCAGAGGTGGAGCCGAAGACGAAGAGGCAAAGGCTAAAGCGATTTAGAGTAAAATGCCAAAAAGGGCAAAAGCTTAGGTATTTATACTAAATTAAATGAATCATCCAGTTTGGTTTAACTCGCCCGGGTTGAACGGTTCAGTGATTTTTTATCCGGTTCAATGGATTTATTCTGGGTTTAATGTACAAACGGTCTGATTGTTGAACTGGCCCGATTTAGACACCGGTTCACCGAGTCAACCCGCCGGACCGGACCGGGTTTTAAAACATCGGAGGAAACTGAATCCCCCAGACTAAAATTCCATGTTTCATGCGTACAAGTTTTATAATGTTTTGTGGCGGCCCTAAGGCTCACAGACCCTGGCAGCAGTTAAACCAAAAAAAGTCCTCTTGGATTGGTATTTATCTGTCTAATGATGGCCTCTGTTTTTACCGGTAAGCTGAATAAAATTGTATATATCTGCTTTGTCAGACTTGCCTTCTTTTTATGATGGTTTTTTCTTGCTGAGAATGTCTATATTTAAACATTTCTACAAGTGTGCTAGATATTACATCTTAGAAGCGGGTTTCGTTTATGGGCCTCAAATCTATCTATGGAAAGAGAGTTTGGGAAGTGTTCACTTATTTTTTGTTTAATTCTACTATTTTGACTTATATTTATTAAAGAATTTTCTTTTTTTATATTTCACATATTACCACTCTCCTACACCTTCAACTTTTCACTCTTCTGTTTTAATTATTTAACGGTTTCTTTTCTCATTTCTCTAACATTTTTAGACAAATTAATCAATTTAGGAAAGAAGATAAATTTGAGACATTATTAGACAACTTAATCAAATTGGAAAAGAAGATCTCAAACTGCTGATAAGAAACGACTTTAACTACTAATACATCCTATTATACTCAAACATATTTCTATTGGTTGATGCCTTCATGAGAATATAAACTTTGATGACAATTGGTAATAAAATTGTATGTGGCTCTGGCTTAGAATCAACACACTTTACCATTAGCTGCAAATTTCACACCTAATATCCTTTCACCCACATCTAGTCACACTCTCTCATCCCAACTCATTGTTCAAAAATTCAAATAAAAAAAAAAAATTCGTTGGAGAATAGCGTACGTTTCAATAGACTTGGTGGACCCCCAATGTGACATATATCCACAATCTGAAATGCCCATGAAATATATTGGTAGTGAATTTTAGAATTTTGGTAGTGAATTTTAATGTTAAATGAAATATATTTTTAATTTAATAGTCGTAATTAACTTAGCCATCAGATTAAATTTCCAAATCAGATTCAAATAGTAGTTTTTGTTTGGAGCATTAATCCGGGTTGACTGTATCTTATTCAAATTCATTGAACCAAACAAACGAAACAAACATCAATTTTATCCTTAAATTGTCCGCTATCAATTTAACAAATAATTTAATCATATGGGCCAACAGAAAAAATCAGTTAATGGGAATCACAAACGATACAACTCGACATTTCTATAGTCTTCTTCCCAAAGTCTCCGCCAACTTAATACTTATTAAACTTCTCTACATGAGCATCATCTCTCTCTCTCTCTCTCTCTCTATACAAGGCAAACACCAAATCTATATCACCATCAAACTTTCATTTCTTTCTTCTTTGCTGTTCTTTTCTTCATGTTCTTTGTGTATCCAGAAAAACACACACAAGCTATCCTTTTTGCTTATTACAAAGCGATACATAAAGTCTCGTAAATGGGGCTCATCCCGGGTCTCCCGGACGACGTTGCCTACGAGTGTCTGATTCGTGTTTCTGTCGATTTATCGACTGCTGCATCGGTATCTACAACTTGGAAGGCTAAGATTGAGCTATCGGAATTTCGCCATCGTCAGAAAATCACCGGCTTAACCCGACCTATCATTGTGATGGCTCAAGCAAAGGAGAGCCATGCCATGAAGTTCATGTTCATGCCGGCATACCAACTTCTTGTTTATGAGGCAGAAAGTGGTAATTGGTATAAACTACCACCATTGCCCCGGTTTCCCAATGGGCTCCCCTTGTTTTGCCAACTTGTTGGGGTCGGATTGGATTTGGTTATTATTGGTGGGTATGACCCAGTGACTTGGGAGGTTTCTAAGTTGGTTTTTATATACAATTTCATATCAGCCAAGTGGCGGCAAGGGGTTGATGTGCCAGGTGGACCAAGATCTTTCTTTGCATGTGCGTCCAATTCTGATCTGATGGTGTTTATTGCTGGTGAACATGACAACAATAAGAATGCATTGAGCTCGGTGATAATGTATGACGTGGTAAAAGATGCACAGACTCCACTACCCGACATGTCAAGAGAGAGGAATGAGTGCAAAGGTGTGTTTCACAATGAAAAATTCCACGTCATTGGTGGCTATAACACAGAGGGACAAGGTCGTTTTGAGAGAAGTGTTGAGGCTTTTGATATTGCCACGTGGCAATGGAGAGATGTGGAGGAGAACTTCTTGGGAATTGCAACTTGTCGGACTTGCGTGGACGGTATGTCGGGAAGGTAACGTGGTTGTACTAGAGAATGCCACTTGACAAGTCATAATTGGACTACCAATTGAAGTGATCGATGCAACTTATTTGACGAGATGACAAGATAGATTATTAGTGATTGATTCTCCAAAATTTGGTGAGCCCCACAGGGCTTATGTAATGGATTTAAATAATCAGAGGTGAGCCAGATTAGAGGCTCCAGAGGAATACTCAGGCCATGTTCAGTCACGCTGTTGTTTAGACATATAGGATCTCTCTCTCTCTCACATACACACATATAGAGTGTATGTATATAATATTTAATTATGTATGTATTTTGAAAATGATGAAATAAAAAGGATAGCCAAGAACTCAAGCTAAGACATATGCAGGTTGACATCACCTGTGGGCTTAATTAGGCTTAGCTAGTATTTTACACTCGATCATCTTACTGAAATACTTCAGTTAGCCATGTGCAGATACTTGTGTTTTCAAGTTATATTCAAGATGTTTAAAAGTCGAGATACCATCATGATACTATCAGAAAATATATTCAACAAAAATTCGAGTTTTTGGTGTAATTGTTCGGGAGTTTAGATAAATAGGAAGGGTTAGCTAGTAACATCGTGTAAGGCTCATCTCCAATTCTAAATCCATTCTGGTTCATTATAAAACAATTATCCATTGTGAATGAATTCAGCTATGTACAATCTATTATATTTAAATGATTCCCTCACAATAGGCAATGATCAATAATCACTGAGCCAAGGGAGACAATTTTCCTTAAATCATTATTTGTTTTCTAAATATTTTCCTAAACCATCCTGGCCCTCTGCCGTTGGATAATATTCAATGTAACTGTTATACCATATTATCATCGTAACGTCATGTAACCGACCAATTATGAATAACCAAGTAAGACTAGTGAATCCCATTAAATTGTATAACAATTGCTAACTTTCACATTCAAAACTTTTATATAGGATTAATAGGGTTCACTTGTCTTATTTATTTATTATTGATCAGTTATACCATATAGGGGCGATGACGTAGTGTAACCGTTGTATTAAATATTTGTCTCTGAGTTCTGCCTCTGTGTGTGTGAACTCCTTTATTCCTTTGCACATTTAACTATCTAAATGGGGGTAACTAACAGATAAGGGTCTCCATCAGCTTATGCATATATACACGCACATGGAGTAAGAACTCACCTTGATCCTTCGCATAGACACCAAGGTCACACATATATGAGTCTCCATCAGTTTTTAGGGACATATGACTCACCGTCTCATGCACCCATTTTGAGATGACAAAATAAATTTATTATTTTTTCAAAATGTAACAATAATACATTATTATAACATGGATGAACTGTAAATTCAGATATCATGAATTTGAATTTTAATAATCTCTTGTAACCAAACTATACAGCAGGCAAAAGCAAGCAAGGGGAAATGCAATCAATACATGCTTTTTGTTGATAAGGAAATTTGTGGAGAAATTGAAGTTCACTTGTATTTGAGATCTCTGGAAGCACCAATACATGTTTTTTGCTGATAAGGAAATTTGTGGAGTAAGGCAAGATCAAAAGTAAGAAAATATCAATAATATACTGGGAGAATTTTAGACGACCATGTACGACACTGTCCCCATCTTCAACTTGACCTTTGTTTGTTTCAAGTGCAAGGGCTTCAGGATTAGTAGATGAACCAAAGGCTGGTGGCGGATGAATGCTGACATATTAAAAGCAAGGCATACAGGTTTCAGTAATCATATAAAATTATGAGAAATCATAATAAGGGTGGACTGAACAACAAAATAAAAGCAGGATAATTAAATAAACTTGGGCGTGACAACTGAATTACATTCAGTAATAGAGAATCACCAAGAAAATATGATACGCAGACGTTCATACACAAAAGCGTTTTAGCTAAAGATTAATTTCGACAGCAATTACAATGGGAGATGGGATTCATTAGACTTCTTGGATCTCATCCAAGGCATAGTTGAACCGCTCCACCACCGGGTAACGACTTTTTGGGTCCTGCACATAATAATCAGCCACACACTCAACAATATGAACAATGTCGGAAACAATGAAAAAAATTTGTGTTTTGTGTGTGTCTGTAATGGTGTGTGGGTTTATTTGTTATGTGTGTGTGGGTGAGTGGGTGTGGGTGCGTGTCTGGTGGGTCTGTGTTGGGCATGTGTGTGATGGGTTTGGGTTTGTTTGTGTGTGTGTGCGATTTGTGTGTGGGTGATGAGTAGGTAGAAGAGGGCAGAGAAGAGGCAGGGGTAGAATGAGTGTGTGAGAGAGAGAGAGAGATGAGGCATACTTGGAAGGGGTTAGCAGTGACGGTGGTGGTGGTGGTGTTGCTGGTAAGAAGAAACAGAGGGAGAGGGATAAAGAGAGAGAGAGAGAGAGTGATTTGGCCTGTGAAGAAGGCTTGTCTGACGGAAGGTAGGGGCAAAAAAAAAAACGATGTCCAAGGCCGCAGTGCAGCGAAGTGACTGAGGCCATTGTTTCTGTTGTACCGAGAAAAATAAGTGATTGAGCCCATCTGACAGTGAAGTGGTTGAGTTGATCAAGGTTTGGAAAAAAATTATAGGTGAAAAATTTGGGAGGAAATGAGAGGATATGTGACCGTTGGATGAAATAATTTGTGACTGTTGGATTTGTTTGTTGAAGCCGCTCTGTTTTATATTATAGATGGATGAACTGCAAATTCAGATATTATGAATTTAAATTTTAATAATCTTTTGAGATCAGACTATAATAAATTTTTCTCTTATGAATATCTTAATTCTAGCATAGATGACTTACATTTGACTGAGTCAGAGAGAAAATTAATCAAAATACGTGTATGCTAGTTCAAACATCTTTAACTATTGAACCAAAAATATATATTAGTAATTATAATATCATGTACAATGAGATCAATGCTAAACCTTAATGTCGAATCACAATTAACTCAATATCTATCATAAACCGTGGACTTTACTCTCCCAAGTCAATAACAAGTTCAATGACGATTGTTTCAAGGATAATGTACAATTGTAATTGCCATTAACATTAATTTATTTGCTGCTGATGGTGACGCCCACTAGTTGGACCTCTATGGTGGCCACCGTACTCTTCCAGCCCCGTCTACTACGCCCATTGGTAGAAACTAGAGCCGTGTCTGATTACATGAAGTGCATTTCGTTTTTGGTTTTCTAAGATTTTAATATCATATAGTCAGTATTTTCTATTTTGATCCCTTATTTAAGATCAATTTTTTAATACATATATACACATCACGTGACAGTGTCGGATAGTGTATATCACCTATAAAATATTCTACATTCTAAATGAAAAAATTTTATCCTAATCATTTTGTAAAATTGTATGTTCCACAAGTTACTGTGGTGACAATTTCTTGTTGGGTGTGTGCATCACTTGGTATTACCATGTGGTGTGTGACAAAATCCATCTCCAACCGTCCTTCCCAAGGCAGAATCCGTGAGCTAGCACCGGCATGAGGTGTGACCAGCGATAATGGGTCTCTTTGGAATTGATTTTTTTAGGTGAAAAATTATGATTTAAAAAATTTTGCAAAAAAATTAGTTAAAAAAATCCTTCAAAATCGTTTGGAGTATTTTTTTTAAAAAGCTAAGAAAATTGGAAAAAGTTTGTTTGAAGTATTTTTTTTAGCTTTTGATGTGAAAATAACAAAATAATTACATGTATGTATGAATTATGCATAATAGTTCCTAAAATATGAATTTTTAAATTTTTTATGTCTCTAATAATATTTTATGAATATAATAAACTAAAAAATTATGTGTAATCCGTAACAAAACTCCAAAAAAAATAGAAAAAAAACTCATAAAATTGGTTTCTTGAATCAGTTTAAATATTTTTTTTAGATCTAAAAAGTTAATACATAAGTTGGTAAAAAAGCCAAGGTCGAAATGGACCTGACTTATTTTACTCCAAATCCCTAAAAAATTACCTATTTAAGCTAACTTTAAATAGACCCGATATTGAGTGCAAAAAGGCAAACAGGCTAGTAGAAAATCGTTTTTTGCTTAGTATTGTGTTTTTTTTTCAGGTTAAGTTATGAATTTTTTGAGATAAATTGCAATTTTTTTGGGCTAAGTTACAATTAAATAGGATTAAGCGTGTCAAAAATAAAATAATGATTGATCTTAAATTTTTAAGATCGATTCAAAATACTCCATTTTGTTATAGCTTAATCCCAAAAAAGTATAAAACAACTAAAAATAAAATAAAATTTGATACTTAAGTGTTACCATACAGTTTCTAGTTATACAAGAGAAACAAAAGAGTTATGGTGTCCTCCACCAAATAAAACAAGCAAATTGTAAAAAAAAAAAAAAGAATCCAGCATGCTACGGGTCAAGCCAATTGATTTCAGTGGGTAAAGCAAAAATCCAAATCCAAATAGTAGCATCCCCACAGACTTTTTGAGTTTGTGCACCTGTGGTTGATAAAACTAGACACCACTAGACCCTCAAACGTATCAACTTTTTTCTTTTTTTATTGCTTTTCGGTGGACTGCAGAAGCAGGCAAACGCAAAATCCGTGGAAGAAAACAACATGATAACAAACGTTGTATGGCCAATGCTATGTCCTACCATAAAGTCTCTTTCTCTTTAACTCCAATATCCCTCAACCTTCTAGAAGACTACCAAACCTTTCAACAATGGACATTCTCACAATGGAATGGACCACCCACTATTTATATCTATAAAAACAAAACACATCCAACCTTCTTTCTACAATTTATCTATCTACCCTTCTTTTCTTACTTAACAAGTTGTGTTGTGATATATGCTGTATATTCAGTCATGGAGCTCATTCCCGATCTTCCAAACGACGTTGGCCTCGATTGTTTGATTCGAGTCCCCTATAAACACTTTTCTTCCATTGCATCGGTATGTCAGAGCTGGAAGGTAGAGATGAACTGCCAGAATTTAGGCAGCGCCGAAAGGTTGCCAATGTAAGCCAACTAGTGTTAGTGATGACACAAGCACAGGTTGACCCTACCCACAACTATGGATTCATGAAGTATTTGACTACACCCGTTTATCGACTAACGATTTATGAGGAGCAAACGGGTGGTTGGAGTGAGCTGCCACCACTGCTCGGGTTCTCCGATGGGTTGCCAATGTTTTGCCACCTTGCCGCACTGGGGTTGAACCTAGTGGTGATTGGAGGGTGGAATCAGGTGACTTGGGAGGTTTCAAATGCTCTGTTCATTTACAATTTTCTTTCTGCCAAGTGGCGTCGTGGGACCGATATGTCAGGTGGTCATAGATCATTCTATGCTTGTGCGTCTGATTCTAATCGAACGGTGTTCATTGCTAGTGGACATGACTACAATAAGAATGCTTTAAGATCTGTGATGATGTATGACGTGACATAAGATGAGTGGGTCCAACTACGTGATATGGCAAGGGAGCGAGATGAGTGCAAGGGGGGGTTCCACCGTGGCAAGTTCCATGTCATTGGTGGGTACCCCACAGAGATGCAAGGTCGCTTTGAAAGAAGTGCCGAAGCTTTTGATGTTGCCACATGGCAGTGGGACCAAGTCCAAGATAACTTCTTGGAAACTGCCACGTGTCCAATGACTTGCGCGGACGGTGGAGATGCAAGACTCTTCATGTGCCGGGCTGGTGATGTGTCGGTCCTACAGAGTTCCACAGGGCAAGTTGTAGCTGAACTTCCAACTGAGGTACAACATACTGCCTTCGTGACAACATGGCAGGACAAGTTGTTAGTGATTGGCTGTACAAGATTCGACGAGTCCCACAGAGTCTACGTAATGGGTTTGAAAAATCATAAGTGGACAAAACTGGAGGCACTGGAGGAGTACTCTGGCCATGTTCAATCAGGTTGTTGCTTACAGATATAAAGATTAAAGAGTTTGTATTACTTGGCATAGTTGTGTAGTGAATGCATTGAGAATACACCTTAATCGATCAGTAGAACATTTCATCAGGGCAGCCTGACAAATATGGAGTCTTAGGCAAAAATATTCAGTGAGTTAATGCATACAATACAATAATATAAATACCACTAAATAAATATTAAAATATTAATATATATTCATTTAAAAATTATTTGGGTAAATTTTAATTGACATCGTTTGAAAAATAACCTAACTACAAGAACATTCTCTATGGTTTCTCAAATCTCCTGGTCATCCCCTATAATTTAAATGTTCATTTCACATGCTACACCTGCCTTCAGGGACAAAATGACATATCCAAAAAATGATGATATCAGCAAATACAATGACAATTATACTCTTTAACTATAAATAAGCCTTGCAGTTAAATACATGTGTTCTTTTTCCAAGCAAAGCTAAGCTTGAAACCAAACAACCCTCATGTCTTTTAATTTCATCTTCTACATATTAGATACACTAATTCTCTTTCTCTCTCTCTCTCTCTCACACACACACACAAACACATTCATCCAATTTGTAAGCTTGGAAAAATTTTAGCCTTCACTACTTGTCACAATCCAAACTTCACCAATGTCAATTTGATATTGAAATGATAAAGTTAAAATATTAAAAGAATATTAAATTGATAAAATTAATCTTAATTCCAGCGACCCAACGATCCTCCATGTTCAGCTCCTAGCCATAGCAACCAAAACTCCAAAATCTATGTAATTCACTTTCTCTCTCTCTCTCTCTCTCTCTCTCTCTATCCTAACCATGATTTGCCACCACCCAACAGGTCTACCACCGAGCCCATCCCCACCATAGAAACACAATAGAGTTATACCCCACAATCAAAAAAGAAATCCCTTTCTCGTCAGAGTTTGTCAACCAACAATACCAATAAGAAGTCGGAGATATAAAGTTTTTGTTGAATGAAAAAATAAAATATGAAATCCCTAACACAATTGGGATTTAATAGGGAGCCATTCAGAGCTGAATGAAACCAAAGTTTTATATTTGATTTTGATTTAGAGAAACTTTAAAAATGATGAATCCAAGTTGACTATAACTCCTAGTCTTCTATGTTAATGATGTGGGTTTGATTATGGCTACCCTCTTTATATCCTATGTATTATATATACCTTATTTTTTATATACTATAATGAAGTTATAATAATATTTTTATATGCTAATTAATTCTATTCTTCTAATGCGAGAAGGAGGGAGGGAGCCAGATCAGTGGTGTAGCCACTTGAGGACTAGTTGTTTTCTTAACATTACCTACATGTATTATAAATGTTTGTTAAGCACATTCAATCATGCATATTCTATGATTTTTCATCTCATATGAATTAATACCTAAATGACTAGTGATTTTTGGAGACGCTTCAAACATTACCAATCTCCGGATAGGTTTTGGTCATATTGGGATTATTTTATAACTTAAAAAAATTACAAGGTTAATTTGTTACTATATAAAAATTACAATCATTGTGTAATAAAATAAGGTTTATTTTTATTAGTTTATTGAAAAATCAACCTCACAACATAAAATTACAATAATTGGGAGTTAAAAAAAATAAAAATCTAGTTATGTCTGTATGATGAGAACATTCTCATGAGACTAAAATGAGGGGTCATTTGAAAAAAGAGGGAACTCAAAAGGGTAGCTAAAGTGTTAATAGGGACTAGTTGTAAACCCAGAAGTCATGAGTTTAAATTTTGGCAACCTCTTGGAGCCGATTCATGAAGGATTTATCCCTCATAAATCCTTTAGTCCCGACGTGGATGACCTGTTTTTGACCGTACCGGGGAAAGGACTAGTCGAAGTGCGCATAAGCTGGTTTGGATACTGTTGAACATTAAACCAAAAATAAGAAAAAGAAAAGGAAAAGAGAGAGGATAAGAAGTGATCGGTGATTGTACGACGCACAATGATTGTATAAACTCTTTTCTAATATTTTTTCTCTCGTGAGTTACGATTTACTTTTATTAGAGATTCAAATAGTTCACAATAATACTATGAATGGTTTTTGATCCTTTGTATGGAATGAATTTTAAGTATCAAATACGATTTTAGTGAATATAAATGTATAATGTTATTTAATCGATTGAAAAGAAAAAAAAAGGAAATAAACCTTGTTTAAGTATCCACTCAAGAAAGAATTTTCAACTCTGGCCCTGAGGAAGGTGGAGGTAATAAGACAACTTCGGAGCTGTAATTTTAATTATAGGCAAATTAGGAGGGGGGAGATGGAGATAGTGTGTAATTGGGGCTAGTAAGGCAAACTTGCGGAGTAATTCTTCTAGGGGCAGTTATCAAACGTGAGATTGATTGATAAATTAAGATGACCTCCTAAGGTTTATTACTTAATCATTCAAATTTCTTGATATTTGAAATATTACATATAGTTCCTTTGACGTTTGTACACGCATTAACACTTAAACTTTGTCGTCAATCTCCATTAGTAAATTATATCTAGACCCCTGATATTTGTAGGTATATAATACTTAGACCCCTTAAGTTTAAAATATTATACTTAGACCAAAAATACTCCAATAAAAAATAGAATATCTAATATTTTAAATTTTACAACCAAAATTCATATTTTATTGTATCATTTATTGATATAAAATAAAAAATTAAAATCTATTTTTTTCTTAAAAAATCATAATTAGTATACAATTATATTATCTTAAAACCCTCTCCAGATCCTGCAATCATCTTAACCACATTGTTCTATTGATGGTAAAAGAGTACAGGTGGCACCATGGCCGATTGAACAGTAGAGTTGAAAAAGTATGCCCCCCAACACAAAAAGCTCCAAATTTTAAAGTTCAATGATTAAGTATATATCAAAGATTAAAACCCATTATAATTTAGCTTAAAAAAATTTATGAAAGATTAAGTCAACGTAGTTAATATATAACAAAAAATTGCAAAATACCCTCCTAATTTCCTAATAAGGGAAAAGAAGGAGGGGTAAAACTTCTAGACAAGAAGTTGAGAAGAAAGGGCAAGGTCTCCAATGCTACAAATGTTATGGTTTTGGACCTGTGGTTGCGAAATGTCCAAGAACAAAGAAAAAGGACATGCCCAAAGAAAGGAGGAGAGCCTTGAAAGCTAAGGTAAGTGAGAGTGAAAGAGAGTCTACATCGAGTGATGACTTCTCTTCATAGTGATGAATAGAATTTCATACACTTCGTTGTTTCACATGCCTCCTCCTCATAGAAACTTCTAGGGTGGAGGTTGAGTCAAGATCTATCGCGAAGGTAAATGACTTGAATGTTGAAGTCTTTACCAGCGAGGATGAGGCTGAGAGTGTTGAAGACCTCTAAGATGCATGCTTTCAATTATATGAGGAGTGTCTTAAACAAAAGAAGAGGTTGATTTCATTGAGAACGAGGCTCAAAATGAGTGAACAAGATAAGAAAGTACTTCATGTAGACTTAGTGAAGTCCAAAGCTTATATTTGTGGGCATGAGGAAGAGAAGAAGTCTCTCCTAGACAAAGTGAGCTTTCTTGAGGGTCAGAACAATGGATTTTTAGAGTCAAAGAAGAGCCTAGAATTTAAACTTGTCAAACTTAATAGGGATCTTCATGAATCACAAGAACTCTCAATGAGACTTTCTCTAAGCACACAAAAGTTGAATAAAATGTTGTCTGTAGGGATGACTGTGGATGACAAACGAGGCCTAGGCTATACTAATGAGAACATCATCCCCATATGATCAAAGATCGTGTTTGTGAAGGGTAATTGATTAACCCTAAAATGCTGTATTATTTATAAAAGTTTATGGGTTAGTTGCATTAATTAAATTGTTAAAGGGTTAAAAGTTAAATGATTTTTGTACTAATGGGTCAAAACATGTTATTTTGAAATTAGAGGGTCTAAAATATGAAATTGGAAAGCTAAGGGGCCAAAGTGCAAAAAAGAACATTGAGGCAATATTACTGCTAGCATTTGGAAGGCCATGCACCATCTGAATGGTGGGGTCCAACATTCGGACAAGACACCAAGGAAAAAATTTGTCGAAGTCCAGTAGAGGAGCACCGCCCAGATGGTGGAAGCTGGCATTCGGATGGTGGTGAAACCAACTTACCTCTTTTCCTCCCATTGGTCAACTGTGGCAATACTTGAATCATATTGGCCTATTATGGAAGGTGCTGCCTAATCCTCTTCTATAAATACTCCCCTCCCAGTAGTTTTTCAAATCATTCTTCAGTTATACTTTATGGCTTTCCTAGTCTATTGTCTTTTCTACAATTTTTTGAAGACCTCCTTCTACTTGGAGGAGTAAACCTCTCTCACTCTTCCTTGCTTGTCTTGGTAAAGGAAGGGTGGTGGTGCTTCAATCTAACCTCGAGGAAGAGTTAGGAGCTTTGTTTATGTTTTATTGTTTGTACTATTTTCAATCTTAATTAGAGGAATGAACACTGATTTGATCTTAATCATACACCCAAGTATAAGTGGTTAAGTTTTAATATTGCTCGATTAAGTCTGAGGTTGAACCCACAGGGAGTTATCTGCTAGAACTCAAAATAGAAAATGTATGATTGCTGTGCACGTAGTGTGCATTACAACAACTTGTGGTGTGAACTTAGAATTGATAAGTAAATACTAAAATTAAACTTTTGATTATAACAATGGAAAAAAATACTCTTTAGTTTGGAGATCCAACATACATTCCATTGTTTGATTATAAAAATGCCACCTTACAGTAATTAACTTCCACATTACTAAAAAGTTAACCGGTAGGTTTGATATATAAGTTGAATCATGTTACAACAACTGTTTAGGTTAGTCAGAAGGTCTATGCACCGTAAAACAAACAAATAACCCTAGAAAACCCAAAGGTGAATCATTCAAAAGGTTTACAATAGCTCTTTGATCAACAAGTTTATGATTCAAAGAAGATGGAGTTCGGGTTTATGGATTGAATCAAAAGCATTGGCTATGGCAAGACTAAATCCGTTTATAAGCAATCTCCTAGCTGTAACATAAATCCCAATTATGTGCATCATTGTATCATGCACGAAGTATATAATAACATATGGGTAAGATGGTATATAACAATAAGTTTAGCTCAGTACTTGTAACCATGAGTATTTAGTAATACGATACCAAACAGAATTGAAAACCATCCACCAATTAAGGGAGGTATAAACATTAAACTATAGGCAAAACATCGACATTTCCATAACACAAACAACATTACACATGTCTTCACCCTTTACTAAAGAGTATAAATGGGCTACTTACTGTGACGCCCCTAATATCGGGGGTCCTTTGTCAACCTGTTGATCACCCATCAACCCATGGAAGTACCCGTGAATGCCATATAACCCGACATCATGTCATAACATTCACTTCAACGGGATCGTAACCAATACAGAGTTTGGGCAAAGTCTCCTTTTTACCGGGCACTCATAAATGCATAATTGATGAGTATAGAATATTGCATATCATGTATCTCTTTCACACCCATTATTGCTTGTTTTGTGTTGAAAATTGGGGAAATGCTTTCAAACTCACAATTAATGGAGATTCGTGTGATTGTAGGTAAAGAGTAGGTAAAGTCATATACAAAGCCTCCCATCAAATACTCAAATGCAATGGGGAAGAAGAATGCTTAATGAATGGCTCGGGACCTCAAGGAACCAAGGAAAACCCAAAGCAAGACAAAACCTACCGGTGGAAGTCAACCAAAACCTACCGTTAGACGTACGTCAAAACCTACCGGAAGAAGATCCAAAACCTACCGGTAGAAAATGCTACTAGAATTCTTCTACCTCGGCCTTACAAAAACCTACCGGTAGAAAATCTTATTGGAAAAAACCTACCAGTAGGTTTTGCCAGATACTTGCTCACATGACTCAACCAACTCTGAGGGCCCACCTCTTGTCATCCAAACCATACCCTGGTATATTTGACACCCCATGATGCTCTCCTAACCCCTAAAATCAGATTTCAAGTGAAAGAGAGGGGAGAAGCAGGAGAGAGAAGACGGATGGTTGGGAAAGCATAGGAGGAGCATGCTTTCCCTATTTTTTGCTTGTTCAAGTGTCCAACCTCCCCCACTCATTGCAACTCAGTTCACACAGGCTAAGGGAGAAGGGATGGACAAAAATTAGAGGTCTTACACCATTATTTAGTTTTACCTACTTTTAGAGAGAGAAGCTCCAAGGTAGAAGATGAAGTTTTAGAAAGAGAAAGTTGAGTTTTACATTTCCTTCACCATTTTCATTGTAGTAAGTTTTATTTTACTTGTAATCTTTCCTTCTTTCACTCTAAACTCTTTTATTCAAGTTGTAATCAAGCTTAGCTAAGTGTTCTAGCATTTCCATTTCTACATTTGGGTATTTTGTCTTCAATCTTTTTATTTTGGGTATGATTAAATTTGCCCTTGTAGTTTAAACCTTTTCTTGCATTAATACAAGTTTCATGCTTCATTTCACTACCATTCTTCTTTACATTATATTTTTTCTTGCCTTTACTATGAGTAGCTAGACTTTTAGTTGGCTAATCCAAAGGAAATTTCCCCTTGGGTATGTGAAATCGACTCTCTTTCATTCTTCCTCATAGTGTAAAGTGTTTGGTTTGACTAGGTTGAGTGCAAACGTGGTTGTGGGCACTTGATAAACCGTAGACTTGTCACGGGGTATGCTTTTGTCCAACACAACCACATTAATCCCTCACTTCCTACGAATCAATCAAGCACCGAGACACCATTGATTGAATGAATTGAGTCCATTTGGCATTCCTATTGGAATGACCTCTATGGACCAACCAATCTTGCTTTCTTGCATTTTTACCAAAACACAACTCACCAAAGCTTTCACAACATTTTCTAATTTTCATTTCTTTACAAATCACCCTTCAAAAACATTTGACCTTTTCTTCCTTGAGGTGACGACCTTGAAATTCCTATTCTAAGTAAAACACGACATTGCAAGTCTCTCTACGCTTGGGGAGCACTTTCACACACACAATTTTCTCCTTTTCTTGCATGAACCCAAGCGAGAGTGACACTTACCAACTCATATAAGCCATATACATACAATCTGGGCTCATGTTTGGAGATTAGGGAAACCAATTCAATCAATAACTTGTATACATTTCAATCACTTGACTATTCCAAAGTTCAATATACATCAATTTGTCCTTAATATTACTCCATTGAACAAAAGAGTTCAAGGCCCGAAGGCTTGACAAAGTTATTTTGATTTTTTGAAAATTTTAGAGGAGCTACCGCTAGCTGTGAAACGAGCTATCGGTAGTTGAGCCCACTGCTTGCGAGCTACCAGTAGCTACCCACAACACTTGTGCTACTGGTGGCTAATCAACGTGCTACCGGTAGCAAGACTCAATTTTCCCCTAATTCAATCTTTTTTCAATTTTAACTCACCCAATCTCATACAACATTTACCCAAACTCACATAGCATAAACTTTTACACAAAATATAGTCCATATGTGTTCTTTTTACAATTGTTTATACAACATTACATGTCCAAAACTAATTATACCATTTGGTTTACAAAATGCAATTTAAAGCCACAATTTGGCTTCTTCTCAACATGTCCCATGTAAGGGTCATCCACCGATGCTTGTCTTGCACCTGAAATGTTATTCTCATAAAGGGTAAGCCACGCTCAATAAAGTATCTCCTAAAGAGGCTATATCCCAATCTAGATGCATATAAAATGTTCATATACAATTCAACAATCAAACAAACATTCATCTAAGAACATACAATGTCAAGGAATGAATATTAGAGTGCTATACCATGTTATGAGGTGAGACTCATGACTTGATCCAAAATGTGTACACCCAAGTGCAAGCGGTCAAGTTGTAGTAATAATCCGGTTAAGTTCGGAGTCGAATCCATAGGGAACTATGATTGGTGTTTTGAAGTAAGCAGTAATAGAGACTAAGTAACTGGAAACTTTGAGAGTTTGAAGTTGTGGGATTTCTTGAATAGAATAGAAGATTCTTTCCAAGATTTTTCTAGATAAATATAAGATAAATTCAAATGTAAAACAATCACCCTTTAGCTTAAGGATCAGAACATGTAGTTAATCATCCGGTTTATTATACTTGTGTTTTATAACTCAATTAACTCCCGTATCAACAATGAGTTAATTGGAAGGTAAAGATGGACTGTAAGAATTAAGCACATGATTCCAATGCCTTTCTAGAAGTTGACAAGAATTGCCTGTGTCGAGATTTAACCCATCTACAAACAAGCAAGTGTTTCTACAAGGCATCCAACCATGACATTAATGATCCATTCTTTAGATAAAATACGATAATAGTGAAGATTAAAATGTGTCATGAAGATCTAGCCAAGGTACTTGCCTTGAACCAATGGGTTTTTTCAAGCAGGAGTCATCCGTGACATAGAAAGAACCCATAGTTGTACAAAGTACCTTAGTTTTGCTAGATGCATTCAATCCTTCAATAAGTGAAATATAAAGCATTAAAGCATAAAAGAAATGCACAAATATAGCTTCCGGATAATCAATACATGTTCATCATCTCTTACTAAAGAGTGAATGAGGAACTACTCACTCTTCATGACTTGGGTAAAGCTATAAAAGTGAGTGATACTCATCCCTCCAAGTAGAGAACTTACAAGGTAAAGTACAATAAACGAAGAGCTGATCTTCACCAAAGAATAAGTGAATCACATTTCACCATTCACAGCTTTGGTAAAGCTCTAGAAAAGTGGAAGAGTTTCACTTCTTTAAGGAAGAAGGAAGCTCAAGCAATGGAAGTGAAAGACATAAACAATGAAAGTAGGAGAAAGCTAGTCACTACTTAGAGGGTGGCTTCCTCAACCAACAAATGGAGGGTTGCTTCCTTAACCAACAAGTGGTGGGTTGCTTCCTCAACCAAAAGATGGAGGGTTGCTTCCTCAACCAATAAATGAACTAACTCTATTGATACAAGTAAATATAACATACTTCTAAGATTAATCAAAATGAGTGGGAGTCTAAGCCTCCATACAAACTCCTTACTAGCTCTTGGTGTAGTCTAGGCCCATTAACCAAGCTCTAGCTCCTTACTTTTGAAGAGAAAATTTTTTTTGCACCCATGAAGCTCCCCAAATTGGAGTATTTATAGGCAAAGGAAGGGGAGGGGGGAAGATAAGAGAGGATGAACAGTGTATGCCGTCAAGTCTAAGTGAAAACCAACTACTCTGCAGACAGTCTGTGGAGGATGTTTGAACGTGAGTTGACGTTCAAACCTTATTTTTGTTTTGGCTTTATGGATGTTCGAACATGGTCTGACATTCGAATGTGTCTTCTATCTTTGCTTTAGGGTCATTTGAATGCCAGATGGGGTTTGACCATATCACTCAAGTGGTCTGTGGTCTTCTGTGGAAACCCACTTCTGCACTTCATGTAGAACTTGGCGTTTTGCACTCATCACTCTGGTTTTCAATCAAATCAAGTGGACGTTCGAACGTGAGTTGGCGTTCGATCGTGGTACTCAAGTATTTCAGAGTCTTCTTTCTTGCCTACAACAAGTCATGTCTTAGCAGTCTGGTCTCCTCATAGTTCAAGTGGACGTTCAAACGTTCTTGCTTTGTTCCAACCTTCTCCAATTTTGTTCCCTTATGCACTGATGTTACATTCAAGTATGATATTTGTTGTTTGTGGGCCTTTGTTCACTTTAGGACCTGAAATATCATCAGTTAAACTCCATCAAAGTATAATTAGTCCTAAAAAAACATAGTAATATGCCAAATTTAAGTACTAATTAACTCACATATGCAATGGAACCCGAGCCTCCCACTGGCTCCCATAACACATGAAATGTCATGCACATGAATCTGGACATTCCAAGCCCCCGCCATTGATGTTACACATCCGATGACCATTTATAAATTTTGGATCTTCCTTGGGGTGAATTTTTATGGACTTCCACCAACGGGTACCCAACTGACACGGCATGAACTTCCACTAACGGCTCCGTGTACGCCGACATACTTTATAGACTCAATAGCAATGGAGTGCATGTCAAAATCATTGGGTCTTGCACCCAAGGAATAATCTAGCCTTTCTTATTAACCCGACCCTATATTCAATGCAAATCTGTGCGACTTAGTCAAACCTTGACCCAACTTTCCCAAGCCCAAGCATCATCCACCAGGAATGATGTTTGATCAAAATCATGCACACACCCACACCCATGCCAATTGCACACGAACGTGATGCTACCCTTTCATATGCAAATGTAATGAACAATTGCATTTCATATCATTATGCAATCAAGTTTTCAATCGCAGATATAATATCATGTTCAACATGTCACGAGCATAACATGAACAATTCTAAATCTGCAATATAACTTACATGATAAAGCATATAATTACATTCCAACATCTTCACAAGGCATGTTACATTAATTTTATTCAATTAGCATGCTCATTTCATTCAAGACATTTTATCAAACACCCAAATGACACAAAATCATGTAAACACACAACATGCCCAATCATCACATATCTCATGAAATTACCTGATTCGCACTTGTTAGCGATCATATTAATATTATACACCCAAGTATAAGTGGTTGAATTGAAGTTTTCTCAATTTTAAGTCCAAGTATCGATCCCACAAAGAGTTTTAATAATTTGGAAACGAAATATAATAGTAAAGTTGCTAATTCAAATAGGACAACACGTGATAGCTTGTGATGTGAGCCTAAATTTATAACGAGTCTACATAAACAGTTATGTGCAGATAGAGTAAAACAATAATAAAAAGTATCCTTCAGTTCAAGGATCTCATATTCGTTATATTGATTAAATATTGGAAATGCCACCTTATAGCAATCAACTTTCATTTTACTGGCAAGTCAATTGGTAGGTCTGATGTATATAAACCATCACACAATAACTTCTTAGGTTAGCTGGTGGTATCCATGACAACTGATTAATCCAAGCAAACCAGAAGTACAAGCCATTCATGAGAAATACTTGAGTTATTCATTTGTCTTCATAATAGTAGATGCACACATAATAAACCATAACATATCCACTTCTTAGGTCAACTGGTGGTAGTAATCATAACACAACAACTTCTTAGGTTAGCTAGTTATAGATATGTCAATTGACTAATCCAAGCAAACCAGAAGGACGAGCCATTCATGAGGAATACTTGAATTAGTCATTTGACTATATCATACATATATACCTGTTAAACATTCTCAGCATTCCGGTGGAGGACTAGCCATACCGATAGGAATGTCGTGGTTGTTAGATTGGTAATATTATCCTTTATACTAGTTAAACGTGTAACACCCCGCATTTTATTTTATATATGTATATAGATATATAGTAAATAATTGTTGTAAAAATGGGGATATGTGTAGTGATGTGTGTTTGAATTTGGTAGAATGAAAAAGGGATGAACAGTGCACTGGCTATAACATCAAGCTCGATTTCGACCTTGATGCAGTCCATATCTCTCAAAACTTAAAACATGAAATTTGTAGAGCTCTCTCTTAGGATTCCATATCACCTTGAATCATCTCAATCGGAACTAGGAGGAAGGAGTTATGTCCATATTACGAAGTAGTGTCTACACTGTCCAAAAATCTGTCCGGCAGACTACCTTTCGCTAATTTCATCATAACTCTTTATTGGAAAGTCCGAATTGTGTACCGTTATTTTTGTTAGAACCCTAACTCGTATATATTTCCAACCATATAGGTTACACCTCCTAGAAATACCTGAGTCAAATCAGTTTATTCTACGAAGTTGACCAAAAATCTGCACTTTGGTGCTCCTTGGATAGTAAAGGGTTGTGCTTTCTTATTAGACCTTGAAGGTGTAAAACCCCATATGTTTACATTAATATATTAATGTACTTTTTTAGTGATTCTTCTATATGTAATGACTTAAGAATAAACCATATATATATTAAAATCGTAAGGATATCACCTATAGTAGTTCGAAGGAATAAAATAGAAATTTTAATATTTCAAGTGTGAATTTATTTTAGTTTTGAAATAAATCATAAAAAGCAATGTTTTTAGGTTAAAATAACATTAAAAATGAATCCAGAACGTCGAAAAACCTAAGGGTAGTCGTATGGATCAAATTGAAGATTTCTAGTGGTAAAACTGTAATTTTGGCAAAAAACTCAAAATTCAGCCATGAACAGTGATTTGTCGCGGACTGCTGTGTTTAAAACACAGAATCCAGCCAATTTCTTCCATTTTTTCTCACATCTCTCACCCCCAAACCCCTTAGCACCCTTGGGGAAGATAGAGGAAATGAGGAAAGGGAGAAAGAAGGTCATTAGAGCTTGGGTTTTTGGTTTGAAACTTTGATTCAAGGTAGGGGTTTTTCTTCCATGCTTGTCCATTGAGGCTAAGGCTAAAATATATATATGTTTTGACTCATACTTGTATGTATTTGCTAGGAATTACTTGTTTCTTGGTTTTCTTGCAATTATGACATGTCTTAAACAAAGTTAGGATTGATTACCCATGAAACTTCTTTTATAGCTTTAAAACCCTAGTTTTTGGGGAAATATGGAATTCTCTTTCTACATTTGCTCAAGCTTGGTTTTGAGAACTTTAGTGCTTTGTGTGAGTAATGAAAATGATGTGATGGTGATATCTTGTATTTTTCTTAATTGGTTATTTGGATTGTCGCATGATAAAATTTGGGGATTTTGATAATGGTAGCTTGTTGAGGGCAATTTGTGGATTTTATCTTGTATGTGATTGTTGGTATGAAAAGAGGATAATTATGAACCGAGGTTACTCGTAAGTATGCGGTTAAGTGTGGAATACTTGAAGGGGGTAGAGGTTACTTGTAAGTATGCTACCTACCAAAAGAGGATATTTATGAACTGAGGTTACTTGTAAGTATGCGGTTATGTGTGGGAGACTTCAAGGGGGGTAGAGGTTACTTGTAAGTATGCTACCTACCAAAAGAGGATATTTATGGACCAAGGTTACTTCTAAGTATGCGGCTATGTGTTGGATACTTGAGGGGGGTGGAGGTTACTTGTAAGTATGCTACCTACCTAAAAGGACATCTAACGACCGTGGTTACTTGTAAGTATGCGGTTATTGGAAACAAAGACTTGAAGGGGGTGGAGTTTACTTTTAAGTATGCCACCTGCCAAAGGAAATATAATAATCGATGGTGGAATAAGCGTTCCTTTTTGTATTATGGTGTTACTATTGCATTTCCCACAAGAGCTTGTGGAGGTATGGGACTCTACAAGAACTTGTTGGAAATGGTTATGGTTGCTCATTGTGACTTGGGTTTACTGTTCATTTAAATTATTGCGAATGTTTAAACTTGAGATCTGTTTCAAATGTCACGGTTTTACTTCAAATGTTATATGATATTTTGGAAATTAAGACCGAACTGTTTTACTTGTTTTCTAAACCTTGTATGAGTATGGAAGGAATGTTGCTACAGAGCTTAGTGCTCATCCCCTACAAATAATATCTTTTCAGATTTCGTCTATGAGGAGGAGTTACAAGTAGATGAACCAGTGCATGGGGAAGCTCCCCTAGAGGGGAACGGGGATCCTGAACTGGATGCCTAGAGTTATATTTCTTTTGTACTAGACTAGAGAGTTTATTTTGAAATCATGTAAAGTCTAGTATTTTGTTATTTCACTGCAAGTGTAATTTAATTCTTTTGGGAATATATTTGTCATACTTGGCCTATTCTTTTGGGATGACATTGTGGATATGACATATGATGAATGAAAGTTTATTTTATGATGGATAAATAGACCCGGTGTGGTCAATAGTTATGCATATGTGGACCCGGTGTGGTCAATTGTAATATAATTGTACAGGTTGTGTTTTAGGTAAAGCTCCCCGTACAAAGGAGACTCTGCCCAAATTTTGTTAAAATATGAATGGTTGATGAATGAACTTTCGTCGTGATGAATTTACGTAATGCTCTCATGGGGTGAATGGTTTTTAGAATGTAATGTCACCCAAGGGGGTTTTTGGGGCGTTACAAATTTGGTATCAGAGCTTAGGCATTAGGTCTTACATGGGAGCTGTAGGTTATGGATTACCACTAGAAAGGCAGGATTAGGTTGAACAAAATTGTTGATCTATGTTTTATATAAATCTTAGGCTTTAAATTAAAGCAATAATTAGGATGTCTTGTACCTCAATGAAATTAAATTGTGAATTGATGTGCAGGATGGATGGAGGACGAGGACGAGGGCGTGGACGTGGGCGTGGTCGTGGAGGTCAAGCAAATCCACCACCACCACCACCTCCCGATGCCATGAATGGCATCTATCAATGCTTGAAGGAGCTCACCACTTTGGTACAAAACCAGAATGGGAACAACAACCATAATGGTGGAGCTCAACCACTAGCGCAAGTACCCGGAATTGGAAATGGAGATCGAAGGATGGTGGTTCTTCGAGAATTTCTGAGACAACATCCACCCACCTTCCAAGGAAGCTCTAACCCTTTGGATGCGGACAAGTGGATACGCAGAGTGAAGAAGGTATGTGACGGCATGGGAGTTGCCGAAGATTTGAGGGTTGGCTTGGCGACCTATTTGTTAGAGGGGGAGGCCGACCATTGGTGGGATTCGGTCAAGAGACGGAGGAACACTGATGCACTCACTTGGGAGGAGTTCGACCAAATATTTCAGGACAAGTACTTTCCTGAATCAGTCAGAGATCGAATGAAGGCTGACTTTCTTGCTCTACGACAGGGTAGCACGACGGTGGCCGAGTACGAAAGGAGGTTTGACGAGCTCTCCCGTTATGCTACAGGATTTATATCTACGGAGGCCGACAGGGCTAAGCGATTTGAGCAGGGACTGAGGCCGGTCATCCGGGAGAAGTTGGTGGCTCTCAAGATTAGGGAGTATGGGGACTTGGTGGACAGAGCTGCACTGGTAGAGAGAGACATAGAGGATAGCCAGCGACGACAGGGCTTCTTGAGAGGAGGTCCAATCCGGACGGGTGCTACCACTAGTGGGGCACAGAGACCGACACCATACCGTCGCCCAGACCCAACAGGTGGACAGCGACTTTTGACAGCCCGAGGAGAGGGAGACACTCAGACTAGAGCTGGTATTATCCCACGATCTTGCTTTGCATGCGGAGGTGTGGGACATATTCGGATGCATTGCCCAGTTTTTCCACCTCAAGGGCCTATCCAGACCGCAAGACAAGTACCAGCAGCCCAACCACCACCACCGAGGCCTGCACCGCATCGACCGATACAAACTCAAGCCCCCGGCGGCACCAACCAAGGGCGAATATTTGCTTTGACTCAGCCGGAGGAGGACATTGCCAATGCCGTTGTGGAAGGTATCATTCTTCTCTACAATTCCTGGGCCCGAATCTTATTTGATCCCGGTGCTACTCATTCTTTTATACGTACTGCATATGCTATGAATTTGGGATTGGGTTTCGAGAAGTTAGAACATGCTTTGACTGTTGACTTGCCTATGGGAGAACAATTGGGTACTAGCCGAGTCTGCAAGGGTTGTGTGCTTTGTATTGGGGAACACGAATTGATTGTGGATTTAATTGCTTTAGAGATGAAGGGGTATGACGTAATTTTTGGGATGAACTTGTTATCCACTTTTCGTGCGTTACTGGATTGTTTCCTCAAGCGGATTACATTTCAATTGCCGGGAGGAGTAATTTTCAGTTTTGTGAATAACCGAGATTCTTTCCATCCATTTCCTACTACAGGTAGTAGATTCTTAAAAGCGAAAGCGGGAAGTCATTTGAGTTTCTTAGCTAGCTTGATGGGAGATAACATGGATAAACTCCATACGGATGTGGTGTTAATTGTATCGGAGTTTTCGGATGTTTTTCCTGAGGAATTACCTGGATTACCGCCACATAGAGAAATTGAGTTCAAGATCGATCTCTATCCGGGAACCGAACCCATATCCATTGCTCCCTACCGGATGGCACCTTTGGAGTTGAAGGAGCTAAGGAAGCAGTTGGATCAATTGTTGGCGATTGGGTTTATCCGTCTAAGCACTTCACCTTGGGGAGCCCCGGTCCTCTTTGTGAAGAAAACGGATGAGACTCTACGGTTGTGCACGGATTACCGGAGGTTGAATCGGGTTACCGTGAAGAATAAGTATCCGTTACCGAGAATTGATGACTTATTTGATCAGTTGGAGGGTTCAAAGTATTACTCCAAGATTGATCTTCGCACGGGGTATCATCAGCTGCGAATTAAGGAGGAGGATATTCCTAAGACTGCTTTTCGTACCCGATATGGTCATTTCGAGTATACGGTGATGCCATTCGGATTGACTAATGCCCCCGCAGCCTTCATGGATTTGATGCACAGAGTCTTCCGGCCATACCTCGATCAATTTGTCATTGTGTTTATTGATGACATATTGATTTACTCACAGACTCAGGAGGAACATGCTCGTCATCTCTCTATTGTGCTACAAACATTGAGAGAACATAAGTTATATGCAAAGATGAGCAAGTGTGAGTTTTGGATGAAGGAAGTGAAGTTCCTTGGCCATGTTGTGTCCGAGCAAGGAGTAGCGGTTGATCCAGCAAAGATTGAGGCCGTGATGAAATGGGAACCACCGAGGAACGTGACAGAAGTACGGAGTTTCTTGGGGTTAGCCAGCTATTATCGTAGGTTTGTGGAAGGGTTCTCCAAGATTGCGATGCCGATGACTCGCCTTACAAAGAAGGGGGAGAAATTTTTGTGGACTCAAGCGTGTGAACTAGCTTTTCGCACCTTGAAGGAGAAGCTAACGACTACCCCTATCCTCATTATTCCGAGTAGTGGGGAGGGCTACAATGTCTACACCGATGCTTCACTACGAGGATTGGGATACGTTCTAATGCAAGGAGGGAAGGTAGTGGCTTATGGCTCGAGGCAACTCAAGGTGCACGAGCAGAATTATCCCACACACGACTTGGAGCTGGCTGCAGTGGTGTTTGCTCTTAAGTTGTGGAGATGTTATTTATACGGGGAGAAATTTTAAGTGTTTTCGGACCACAAAAGCCTCAAGTATATCTTCACACAGAAAGACTTGAATCTCTGGCAGAGAAGGTGGATTGAGTACTTGGAAGACTATGAGTTCACACTCAACTACCATCCAGGGAAGGCCAATGTAGTTGCCGACGCTCTTAGCAGGAAGTCTCGGGGTGAAATCAATTCTCTTACGGTAAATAGGTGGAAAATGATTGATGCATTGGAGGAGTACGATCTATGGGTGGATGGACCGGAGTATCAATCATATCTATTCAACCTTGTAGCTCAACCGACGCTTCGACAACGGGTTGTGGAGTTACAATGCCTGGATTCGGAACTCGATTTGATTAGAGCCCGATTGGAGAATGGGGAAGCGATGGGAGGATGGTCTTGGAAGAATGGAGAGTTGAGATATGGGGAGAAGCTATGTGTTCCCAATGATTCGTCCCTAAAGGAGGAGATACTTGGGGAGTGTCATCGCTCCAAGTTTGCTATCCACCCCGGTAGCACAAAGATGTATAGGGACATGAAGCGTCAATACTGGTGGAGGGGAATGAAGCGAGATGTAGCCAAGTATGTGGCAAAATGTGCGGTGTGCCAGCAGGTGAAGATTGAGTATCAAAGGCCAGGAGGAGTCCTACAGTCTTTGCCTATTCCAGAGTGGAAGTGGGATCACATCACCATGGACTTCGTGTCGGGTTTACCACGGACGTCGCGCAGGCATAATGCAGTGTGGGTCATTGTGGATAGACTCACCAAGTCCGGTCATTTCTTGGGTATGAAGACCACAGACTCATTAGAGACGTTGAGCAAGCTCTATATCTGTGAGATTATTAGGTTGCACGGAGTTCCGCT